>PVIW01000207.1:0-425464 GCA_004026585.1 Noctilio leporinus | reverse complement strand
CATAGGCGGTATTTTCCTCTGTTAATGGACAAGACACCTGAAGTACTGTGTTGAGGAGCACCATTGCCTTTTTATGGTTTAATCAAGCCCATTTTTGCTCACCCTGCTACCCCAAAAATCAGGAAGGAAGCTCCAGGAGGCAATAAAAATTATTTGCATTTATTCAGGTCTCATTAGTGCTTGTTACTAAGGATGTCATTTGTATTATGTCACTCTATCTTCTCCATAAGCTAAGGAATTAGATCCTATTATCTATCTGACTTATTTTATAAACGGATAAACTGAGGCATAGAAAGGTTAAGCACATTCTCACAGAATCTTGCAGCTAGTTAAGAGCAGGCCAAGAATTTGAATCACGTAGCTTCACTTTAGAGTCTACTGTTAACTGCAGAGAAGCAACATGTATGCATGTTTGTATGTGACTCTGTATGTGTGTGTCTGTGTGTATCTACATGTGTATGCATATGTACATCTTATTTGCTGCTATATTTCCAGAGCATCGAATAATGCCTGGTACACAGTCATTGTTTAAAAAACATTTGCAGAATGAACAAATAAATTGATAATAGTCAAGATCCCAATATCAAAGATATGAAGACAATGGTGCTCTCAAATGAAAGTAACTCAAGGTAAATTTATTTATGGAACGACTCACTATAAAGATACAGGAGAGAAGGTACCAGATAATTTCAGGACTCAGGGCTGGCAGCTGCCACACCCTTCACTATCTGTCTCCGCAGAGACAAGGGGCCAGGACAGGCGACAGGAGGAAGTGACCAAAACCAGAGTTGAGAGGGAAGCACTCTAGGGCAGGCCACCTTGAGGGGCCGCATTAATAGTCAGGTGAAGGACATCAGCAGCCAGGAGGGGCCCTACGGAGAAGGAGGCAGGGAACTGAATACCTAGATGTCACTCTCCTCCCTCTCTGGCGTCCTGTTGGGACTCCCCATCGGCCAAACCCGAGTGGAGGCCAGGGGCCCCTTGCTGTAGTCCATGCCGGGAAGCCCCCGGGCCGAGAGCGGGGTGCTGTTTCTAGGCCTTCACGTGTCCTCTGGGCACAGGTCAGCTGTCACCAGTCAGTCAGCCAAGGCCCTTGTCCTGTTGGGGGACGAGAAGCGTGAAGGGTGTGTTGAGCAGCTGGGGACAGGCTGGGTGCGGAGACTCTGCAGGGGGAAGCGAGGTTGAGCGTAATTAGGAAGAATGTCAAAGGGTTTGGTTCTGGCTTCTGGGTCGTTGCGACTTGTGCTCTCTGGTATTATTTGCTGCCGTCCATCACTTGACAAGAAGGCTTTTCCCGGTGCACTATTCTGTCTTCTCACGGCCTTGGCTGCTCCGGGCAGGTGGTCTTCCTCGCCCTTTCTGTCTTCCCTTCCAATCCCAGCCCTGTCAGTGGACAGAACTGAGAGCTGTTGGGCATGGCTGAGTCTGGGGTGCCGTTTTCTTTTTCCCACAAAGGCACTGATGGCTCTTTATGCTGTCCCCTTCCAAAGCTGTGTCTTTTCACCTGAAGGTGCCCTGGGGACCAGCTGAGACCTCTGAAGGTTCCTATGCATCTTCTCTTTGAATAGGTTGCTAAATTAAGAACCTTACAGGTAAGTAGATATTTCCAGAATGACCCAAACTCCAGTGGCTTCCCTGGCTCGCCAATGGTCTTGTTTTCTCTTTTTTAAAATTTTACTTATTATTTTCAGAGAGAAGGGCAGGGAGGGAGGAAGAAAGGGAGAGAAGCATCACTGTGTGGTTGCCTTTCACCTGCCTCCAGCTACAGACCTGGCTGGAGACCTGGCTTGCAACCTGGTTATGTGCCCTGGCTGGGGATTGAACCAGCGACCTTTGGGTTCACAGGCCGGTGCCTTATCCACTGAGCCATCAGCCAGGGCGGTCTTGTTTTCTTACACTTTCTGCCTTACGTTCCCACCTGAGATAATCACCCTGTGAAATTCTTTTTTCTTGTCCCCACTTCTTTGTCTATTTTTTCTTCCAATATAGTTTTATCCACCTTGTGAAGGTGTTGTAACCCTGGAACACCATCTAAATAACATGAACACAGTGCTGTAGCCAATATAGATTGCGTTTTCCAAGAACAATATTTTGTGGTGATTATTTCCCATGACTGTATTTTAAACTCTTTTTTCACCATGGCGTGTTAATAAAAGCATGGATGGTGGAGACAGACCAAAGCTCACATTACCATAGGTGGCCTTCTTATTCATTATTATTCATTTATTCATTCATTCCCAGAAAATGTATGGAGTGCCTGCTAAGCACCATATGCTTTTTTAGGCTCTGGGGAATTGGAGATGGACAAAGGAGGGGTGCAGATACCTTTAAAAGATGGTGTAAACCATGTCTATCTTGCAGAGTCTTTGTTAAGATGAGATGTAAAGCAGCCTGTACAGAATCTGGCATGCAGTAGCTGCTTAATAAATTGTATTTGCCATTCTTTCCCTGCAGGTAAGCACCATGGTATTAAATGCATTTTAAAGGGTTTTGCAAAAAGATTATCTAGAGGGAAAGTATTTTCGAAAGATCTTTTTAAGTAGACATTTTTAAAGCATCATTAAAGCTTTAAAATTTCTGATTTGTTTTCTTGGATTTTAAGTTGTGAGGACAGATGCGTTTTTCAGGGTGTAAGGTCGGGCGGTTATCTTACAGACATCTAAAGTCACCTTCCTTTTTCCTGCCACTTGAAGAGCTTAAGTGAGAAATGGTGATGATTTTCTTTTTGTCTAAAGTATCATCTTGTTACAGTTAGCTGGGATGATTGTGGTGATATGCTCCATATGGCTACTTAAAAAAAAAAAAAAAAACTTTCAAGAAACTTTATTTTAACTTAATTTCCTGAGAATAGTTTTATATGCCCTAATAAATCCGTGACATTTTGTTTGCCCCGGGGTTTCTGTAGATTTACATATAGGCAGCTAAGCCATTATGATGTAAAAAAATTTAAGCTGTTTCACTCAAGGGCTTACGAATTTAAGATCCTGTAATCGTTGAAATGGAAGTGGTCAGACGATGTCATCCGTTTTTCATTTCTGGGCCTCAGGGTTGGAGTATCCTATTTTTGGTAAATACACAGCTATAAACCATGGCAATTGACGACAAACACTAATCTCATTAAGAAATTAAATATCAAAAAAAAATTCTGAAAGCTGTAATCATATCAGAGCACAAATGAACATTTGTTTTGCCAGCTTCTTTCAGAGTTTTCACTTGGCTGTCGATGGTTTTCGCAAGTTGGCCAAAAAAAATTGAGGCGGACGTGCCTGCGCAGGGGTCTAAAAGGAAGCCATTATACAATATATTTAGTAATAACACATTTTCTGACCGAATTAACACTTGGAATATCAACCAGTTTATACTTGGAGCCGTGCCATTAATAACTTTGAATTTATAAAACACATCGGAGCACCCCAAGAATTGTCTGCTGGCCTGGAACGAGTGTTCCTCTCATAAGTGGGGGACCACCTTCATGGTGTCATGTGTCTCTTTCAAAGGCCCCATGTCCGAATGACTGTCACATGGAGAGTCAGGCCTTGGATATTTAGTTCGTAACATCTGCGCAGCTGGTATGTACGGAGCACATGGAAGCAGCCCTTGCCTCTGGCTCCCCACTGATTTTGGCCATGGGGAGCATCAGTAGGAGATGGAAGGAAGGAGAGAAGTGAAGTCAAGGTTGTCAAGAGCTGGCTGGGCCCTTTGACCCAAGTTCATGGCCGTCAGGCAGCCAGCCCTCTCCACCCACCCTCTCTTGGAACCATTGCCTCTCTTTCCATCTAGGTCTCTGGTGGTGACAGCCCTGCTGCAGACTATCTGCACATGTCCCCCATGTGCCCTGCATCCCAGGTCCTCTTTGTGAGAAGCCCCTTGACTCATGTCTGATAGGACTTGATCTCAGTGATCCAAGTGTTCCTTCTTTCTTGCTACAAACCTGAGTCATATACTTAATATAAAATATTTTTACATTTGAGCCCTGGCTAATGGCTCAGGAGAAAGGCACTGGCCTGCGAACCCAAAGGTCGCTGGTTCAGTTCCCAGCCGGGGCACATAACCAGGTTGCAAGCCAGGTCTCCAGCCAGGTCCTTAGCTGGAGGCAGGTGAAAGGCAGCCATACATGGATGTTTCTCTCCCTTTCTTCCTCCCTCCCTGTCCTTCTCTCTACAAATAATGAATAAAATATTTTTAAAAAACTTAAAAAAACATTTTAACATTTACACATCTTTAACATTTTTATACATGAGGTTGATGTGAGTAGATAGAAATAGATGGTTAAGAGGAAAATGTGTCTTTCTTGGGTCTCAGATACTCCTACCTTCTCTTCACCATAAAATAAAGCAACAAAACTATAGCTATCTATCTATTGCAGGGAATATAGGTGCTTCTTTGTTGATGGGAACTGTGTATGACACTCTTCCCTTTTGATAGATCAGAAGCCGTTGGTAGGGGAAAGGCTTTTCGGGAAATAATCAAATTGGCATCTATCTTGGGGGGCAAATATGACAATTACTCACATCTCTGAAATTGTCATTTATTTGTTTTGTTGCTGACGGCTTATTCTCGTCTGTAGAATTGACACTACAGTGTACTTTCATGTTCCAGGCATCAAGAACATGGTAACTGCCAAAATTATTTGTCCAGGGAACTTGTTACACAAATTGTACTGCATTGCAGTAGGATGGGTTGTGTGGGGGCAGGATTTGGGGGAATGGACTCAGGCAGATGCCCTGAAGAAGTTTGTACAGCAAGTAGCCAGCAGCAGAGGGGAAATATGGTACAGAAGGAATGGTGCGGCGTGTGCAAACTGGAGGCCTCTGGCGTCCAACAAAGGTAGAGGTAGTTCCAAAAAGCTCAGAGGTCAGAGGGAAAGGAGCCGTAGACACTTGGCCCCTGCAGCTGGAGGCAGTGGGACTGTCTATCAGCGCCTTTTTAGAGGTAAGCGCCCCGAAGGTAACCAGCTCGGGAGTGCTGAAACCAAAGATGAGCAGCCCTTCGTCTCTTACGTTAGACTTTTGCCTCCTTCGCACGGGTGACTGGACAAGTGGTTATGGTTTCTCTCTCCCCTCAAAATGGAAGGAAAACCAATCAACTTTCATTACGATATTACACTTTCTATGAGGATGATAAATTATTTTAAATCTTATAATTGATTCTAAGTGGATGAACAGCACATTGTAATGTGTTGGCTTTAAAATTGCTCACGTTCTGACGCACAGATGGTGCAATTGACAGTATGATTGGATGAAATTAAGGCTGTTTTTCCGTGGGCAACCGTGAGACATCCATCTCAATTCTTTATTTAAAACTTCATAAGACACCCCTGAGATGCTGAAGTAAATAGGATTTATCCCCAAGCTGCTTTATGATGTAACAGGGAATAAATTGATTTCCTTTCTAATGAGGTGCACATCACATAAGACAAGGGAGTCAGAGGCCTGGAGATGGACTTGAGTGATTTCCAGGCCTTGGAAGATGCTACCTGTGCCTGTGTGGAAAGGGGCTGAGCATCTTCTTAGGGAACAGCATCAGCTTCTTTTTCCCTGGGTGAAGGACGCTGGAAATTAAAGGATGGAGTACTGCTCAGAGGAAGCCAGAAGCAAAACTGCTAGGGCGAAGTGAGTATGCAAGCCAGGAGTTACCGAGATCAGTGATGGCTAACACCCGTCTCTCAGGTACTTATGGAAAATGCCCACTGAACTCATACCAGGTATATGGCCCGTGTGTTTACCTTGTTCCTGGAGGGTTTTGCTGGCTACATGGCCTCAGGCTACGCAGATCCAACAACTGATAATTGCTCCAATGGCAGATTCAGTAACGGACTGATGAAAGTGCGTTGGTGCAAAATGGAAGGTGCGATGTGTATTTGTTTAGAATAGCATGTAGCCACGTAATGTGTGTGATTTGCAGGATGCGCTTGTATGTTAGGTAGCCTCTTATTGTTGATAGCCATGCTGGTTTTGGAATATGTTATTTCATCACATTGGAGAAAACAGTTTTGCTTTGGTTTGAATTTTTTCATCTGAGTGTGTCAGTTGTGTAACCCACTCAGAACAAGAGTGGGGTTACCTGTGAGTGCAGCTGGAGCAGGGAAGCAGAGGTGGCTGGGGTGAGGAGTCACCCCTAGTTTGCGACAGGAAACGGGAGTGGCTGTTTAGCCAATGACCTGTTGCTGAGGTGACGAGGCACAGGCCTTCGTGTTGCAACCTGTTCCAAAGCCCTTTACCATATGGTTGTCCTCACCGTGGCTGACTCCCGCCACTGACGCTATTCAGTTCATTTCCTCGTGGGTGTTGTCAGAACAGAAAACCTGTACTTAATAGAAATAGTCCCTTATCCATGTATTCTTTATGGGATGAACGCAGGAAAAACCTTCATTGTTTTCGTGTTTTAGGTTATTCCTTTATTTGTATCTAACTTGGGGGGAGGTAGGAGAAGGAAGAAAATTGCTTAAATGTTGCCATAACATACACACTCTAACTTTTGGCAATAACCCTATAACTGACCCTAAAAGTTGCTACCATATAAAGGTTAAAAAATAAAAATAAAAAGCTATCCTTGGGTGTCTAGGTGAGGAACACTAGTGTTTCTAGTCTCTCTAGATCTAAACTATGGTAATTGTTTTCAGACGAAGCTAGTTCTTTATTTATTCCCGAGCAGAATATCCCAATCGCTTTCATTCTTTCTTCTCTTAAAAAAATTTTTTTTTTTGCAGAGTATAAATGAACCGAACATAGAAGAGCATGACTCAGCCTAGTAGCAGTAAGCTGTCCTTCCTAGTGGGACACATAACTCCTTTCACATGTTACCTGAGGGCTTTCAAGATGTTCCAATTTCTATGTCAGGTTATTTGCCTCCATGGTGCTTTCTGTTATCTGTGCTTCTTAAGGCTAATGATTGCAAATGGGAGCCTGGAGCCCCATGATGAGTACCGCTGGTTGGGACAGGGAGGTCTTGAAGCTTGCACCAAATGCTAACATGAGGAATCTGATCTCAGCTGCGTTACATCTATTAGAAAGCAACAGAACATCTTTGCATTTGTATGTGTGTTCCCAGGTCTACGTTGTAGGCAGGATATGAATTATTACTTAGGAAACAGGGTTAGGGTTAGAGGTAGCTAGGACTTGGCCCAAGGGTGTGGGGTCAGCTCATTGTGGCCAGGGTTCCTCCCGTAAGAATCTTACTCTCCCTAAAAATGAGTGTCTTCTCTGTCTCGCATTACTTAGATTTCTTTTAGGCAGTGCTTAAATAATTGGGGCCAACTTTTATGTTTGTTTAAGCGGAGCATGTTTGCTTTGTTACTGGGAGTGCGTTTAATTTTTCCAAAGGGTAATTGAATTATTCTGAAGTTGAATGTGCATGGTTTATGCGCAGCCATATATCAGCTTTTAAGTTGGCAATTCAGGGAGTCACGAAGAATAAAACATTTCCTCCAAGTGTCGTAAGTATTTTGGGAGCTGAAAATGTGAATTTTGATCACAGACAGCCTTTGTAGTTAGTAGACTTACTTGGTCATACCCGACAGGTACACCCATCTGCACGGCCATTTGAGATGTAAATGTGCATCAAAAAGAGTTTGGCGTAATTGAATAATCTGGGGGATGTCAGTGTTTTGAAATACTGGTGCTGTTACTGCAAGTTACCTCTAGTGGGAAGTGTAAACAAGTTATCTGGGAATATTCCTTTGGCAAACTACTTCATAAATTACCAACTAATTTCTAACGTCCACAAATTAAGAACTAGACCTCCATGTTCTAAAAGTCATAATATTCTTCCTCCCTCCCAAAGTGGAACCTTTTTACTAAAAATATGCATCATGCTTTGTACTGTTTTTCTTGCTGCATGTATAGGCTTACTTTAGGTGATGATGTTGAACATTTCCCGCTTTTATTCTTTTCTGGAAGGGACAAACTCAGAGACAGACAATAGTATGGTGACTACCAGAGTAGGGGAGAAAGAAGAGGCTATAGAAAGAAGGACAAATGGTGATGGAAGGAGACTTGGCTTAGGGTGGTGAGCACACGACACAGTGTACAGGTGATGTATTGTGCACCTGAAACTTACATAATTTTATTAAGCAATGTCACCCCAATGAATTCAATGAAACAAAAACTCACAGCATATAGAAACAAACTGATCGTTGGCAGAGGGAAGGGAGGTGGGAGAATAGGTGGAAAAAATAAAGGGGGTTAAGAATTATGAACTTCCACTTGTAAACTAAGTCATGGGGAATGCAGCAATATTTTAATCACTATGCATGGTGACCAATGGTTACTACACTTACTGGGTCATCCTTTCATAAGATATGTAAGTGTCTAATCACTACGTTGTACAACTGAAACTAATATAATATTGTGTATCAACTACAATTTTAAAATAAGTAGATAAGTGGACTAAAAGAATTCAGAGCATTTAAAAAAAACTAACTGGATTTATATATTTCAAAGGAGAAGTATCTTGAGCAATTTTAAGATTTAGATGAGAAAATTAAGACGTTATGTTACCTTGTGCTGTTTTTTCTGTTTTTGTGAAATGTGAACTCTCTCCTAAATACTTATCATTTGAGTGGGACAACACTCTGTAGTTTCAAATCCTGTCATGTGCAAGGTAATATTTTTCTGTTTAAAGAAATATAATTGCACAGTTATGTCCTTGGAGGCTTTAATCTAGCTTACATACTTTGGTGTGAATGCACCTTTATGGTGTAGGCATAGAATAAAAATATTAAACCAAGATACAAAAGGATATTTTGTCTGGTATTTTACAGGCAAAGCATTTTAAAAAATAGATATTAGTGCTCTGGATGGGTAGCCAAGTCATCCCAGTACTCCAACGTTATGGGTTCGATCCCCAGTCAGGGTATGTACAAGAGTCAGCCAATGAATACATCGGGTAGAGGAACAACAAATTGACGTCTCTCTCTCCCTCTTTCTCTCTCAAATCAATAAAAAAATTGATAGTATTGATATGAGCCAGTTCATCTTGAGATCACTCACATTAATCACTAACCTTGGGAGAGTCAGAAACTTTTAGGTGCTGTATGATGACTTAATCTAGTGAGTGTTCTGCATAAGTATTTTTATTATATTTAAAATTTTGGCTAGTTAAATCCGTGGTTATCGTGACACAAGCTAGAACTGGTTTGAGCTAATGTCTGAAAGATTAAGCCCTAAAACATTGATTTTGGAGGTTCCATGCAGAAGTAAAAATGTTAATTTTACCTTCTGAGTGTGGCTGTTCTTCACGTATCAGGTATGTTTTTCCTGTCAACGTAGTATATTTACTACAATCTTTGGGGGAAGCATTTACCCATCTTTTGCTCTAAAAATAGGGACTCACAGCGTTTGTAGAGATTCAGCAGAACAACAGTGATCAATTTGATCTGGCCCCTAAAACAGGTGTCACTTTGATGAATGGTCCTAATTAAGCTGAGATTTCAGGTAGGAAGCTGATTGAGTTAATGTGTTAGCACCTATCCGGCCAGGGCCAGACAAGGACAGATGTTCCAGTGGGGGGAAGGCAGCACTTTATTAACTTCGGTGAAGTCCCGAGTTTTGCATTTCTCATCATTTGATCCAAATACCTCTGTGTGGTGACAGCCCCGGCTCGCACTGTCATTTATTCCCAGCTCTGAAGGAGGCACGGCTGCTGGGGACGTGTCCGCTCTTCTGGGTCATCTTTTGTACTGATCCCTATCCGGCCGTGAGAGACAAGTGCATAAAAATGATTAATTAGATCAGAAGCCTCATTGTTTCCAACCCATGATTCATATTCCTTTTGCGCAACATGGCTTTAAACTGCTGGAAACAGAGCTCGCCTCGCGTCTTCTTAGATTAATTTTTGTCTCGATGTATGGAGCATCTTCACTGCTCGCCGCCTTGGGTTTAGAAGACTTCTAGTGCCAAACGATGCAGGGACATGACCTTCTCTCCTGAATTTAAGTGGCTTTGCATCTTAGGGTATCAGATTGCGTGGTGGGCGGTTCTGCATTTGGGTGGGTACTACAAGAGAAGATCTAGGATTTTTTCCCCTCTACTTTCTCATTAAAAAATTATTTTTGGCCCTGGCTTGTGTGGCTCAGTGGATTGGTGCCGGCCTGTGAACCCAAAGGTCGCTGGTTGGATTCCCAGCCAGGGCACATAACCAGGTTGCAAGCCAGGTCTCTAGCCAGGTCTGTTGCTGGAGGCAGGTGAAAGGCAACCATACAGTGATGCTTCTCTCCCTTTCTTCCTCCACCCCTGTTCTTCACTTTGAAAATAATAAATAAAAAAATCTTTTAAAAATTATTTTGGGGAAGGAGGTATTGTGAGGGAATATGTCAATAATGTCAATGAACTTTATTCAGTAGGTTCAACTTTCTAAAGCAGAGATCAGCAGACTTTTTCTGTAAAGATCAAATATTAAACGTTTCAAGGGTTGTGGGTCATAGGGTCCCTCTTGTTACTATCAACCTTCTGTTGTGACATGAAAGTAGTCATAGATGATCCCTTCATGCAAACACATGGCTGTGTTCCAGTATCGCTGGATATTGAAATATGAATTTCATATAATTTTAACATGCCAAGAGTAGTATTCTTCTTTTCATGTTTTCATTTGCAACTAATTAGAAATATAAAACATATTCTCAGCTCATGGACCATACCAAAACAGGCATGGGCTGCTTGTGGCCCATGGGCCCATTTGCTGACCCCATTCTCATGTATTTCATGAAACTCCACACTACGCAATCAGTGCCGTATTTAGTGGTGGAGCGGACACACAGAAAATACTGTGCTGCTCCCCTTCAAGTAACTTGTCATTCAGATGGAGGGAAGTCAACTGCATAACAAAGAATTTCTTAGCCCTGACTCGTGTGGCTCAGTGGCTTGAGTGCCTGCCTGAGAACCAAGGGGTCACTGGTTCAATTCCCAGTCAGGGCACATGCCTGGGTTGTGGGTGCTCGAGAGGTGACCACACATTGATGATTCTCGCCCTCTCTTTCTTTCTCTTTTCCCTGCTCTCTAATAAATAAATAAATAAATGAAGTCTTTTAAAAAATAAAAAAGAATTGTTCAGATAGATGGCAATGTTGAGAGCCAGAGAAAAACAGATGCCTGCACCCTCCTCGTCTGTGAGAGTGACCATAGGCTCCAAATGAGATTGAGAAGATGTGGAAAATGAGACAGGCATGTAGGTGAAAGGGTTATGACTTGGAAATGGCAGAGAACACGCGACAGAAGGACACTTGTATGCAGGGTGTGAGAGGGTGTCTTCTCCACTGGAGAGGATTACAATGGGAAGGCGGAACCCTTAGAAAAGCAGGATCTGTGAAGGGTGGGGAAGAGCCTGGCATTCTGGGAGGAGCTGGACCTTACACAGTGGGAGGGTGTGGGAGAGGGTGGGCGTGGGCAAGAGCATTTGCCGAGAACCCCGAGAAAGTGATTGGAGGGCAACTGGCTGTGGGAGGAACCAGGAGGAACCCGGAGAAACCAGGAGAAAGGGAAGACCAGTAAGAAGATGAGAATGGGAGATGTGACTGGGACCTAGAGAGGGTTAGATTGGGACAGCACTGGAGGGTGACACCGGAGAGAAAGGGCAGGGATGAGTGTGACTGGTCTTGAGTTGGGTAAAAGAGTTTTTTTAAAGAGAATCAGCCTGATTGCAGTGTGGGGGGAGTTTAGGCCTGTTACCTTTCCTGCTGTGTGTGGTCTTGATTGGCCAGAAAGGAGGTCTGCTTATTTTATGCATAACAAACAAGAAAACTTTAAAGAAGGATTAATCCAGAATTTTAAGAGGTATGCTAAGCATTCTTTTTTAGGGACAATGCAGAAGAATCTAGCGCTTGACTGAGATACCTGTTTTCCCTTATGAAGGCTTTGGATTTTATTAAGATCATGTTTTTTCTTCTAATTGTGGTGTGGAACTGTTTCCTTACAAATAGAAAAATAGAAAATTATAATAGAATGAAGTTCTAACTTTTGGCCCTAATTGGAACTACACTCAGGCTATCAAGAAAAGAATTTCCATCCAGAAAAAGCCCCTTTTTGTTTGAAGTTGTATTACATACCACACACAAAAGTCTTGTCATGTTTACCAGAATAGGTACGATGTTAACAATATTGCAATATTGGTTCTTTGTTCTTTTTATTCCTTTCGTTCTGTGTAGTAACTATTACTGTTCTATTGAAAGCAATATCTAGTGGAAAATGTAATTTTGAACTTGACAAATACAGAGCATTCATTTTATTATGAAGGGTTTGAAATACCTAAGAAAGGAACTATGGTTGAAAGAGCTCCCGCAGAATAAATTTGAAATGGAAAGCGGGACAGAGAGGAGGGCTGAAAGGGATACCCAACACATCAAAATAGAACCAGTTATGAGGAAAAGGGAAGGCAAAAGGAAATTGGGAAAATAACAAAAGAGATGATGAAGCACCATAGAAAAGATGAACTGATAGCAGTTTGTGTTTACCTAGAAGCTTTCATTCTGAAATGAAACCTGAGAGGAGCGAAAGATTTGGAGAGTTTGGGAAGCAAGTTGATAATGACTTTGTTCCGCGAGGTTAGGGATGGGGTCTGAACAAATCTGTACGTAGGAAATAAGAATTGTGAAGGAATTTAAGTTTAATCCAGGGAGCTTTGGGAGATCTTGTGTGAAGGGTTCACACAGTGGCAATGACAGCAGGGAAGACAATTAGCATTCCGGATGCAGGTGTGGGAAGAAGGCAGAAAAGGTACCGTAAGGAAGTGCACACAGGGAACGTGGTTACCTACTGCTTATTGGCATAAGCAGGTTTTCCAATACCTGAGCACACCAGCATGCTTAGGTCTTGGAATACATGCTGATGTATGAATAAGACCCTCATTTTGGGGTTCTTGTTTTTCATCGATTAAAAAGAAAGAAAGAAAACAATAAATTTACCCAAGCCTGGCAAGGTACAAGGGAAGTATTAGGCATTTCTCATACAGACGTTCTTTGAGGATAATTGGATGATATGTCTCAAAAACCCTAAAAACATCCATTTCTGTGACCACATCATACTATTCAAAACTTCAGGGGATTTATTATCAGTAGTAATGATTGTAGATGTTTTCAAAAATTTATGCCCATGGGTGTTCATTACAGCATTACTTCTAATATCCCCAATTTGGAAACAACCTGAACATGTAAGGATAGCGCATTGCTTATGTAAGTCTCAGCTGATTTATTCAATGTAATACATTTATTAAGCTTCATGCTATAGAAGCATATTAGATACTGTTAAAAAATCTTCATGACATTGTTAAGTGGAAAAGAAACAGTTCTCCAAATAGTTTGTGCAATAGGGGAAATGTGTACGTATGAATGGCGTGTGGATACTGGTATTTTATCACTTTTTGGTGGTTACTAACAGAAAGATGCATATCGAAAGGCTATCTGGAAATCTGGCTTTTAGGAAGTCCTACGGTGGAACTATCAGATTACCAGAATTTGTATGATGGGGAATAGGCAGTCAATTACTGTTTGAAGGTGGGATTCTCTATAGCTCCATCAGGCAGAAACTGTATTTTCACTTCTGGCCTGAGAACCTCAAATGCAGACGGGCCGTTTTGGGGCTAAACACAAAATAAACAAAGAGGAGAGACCTTGTGCTAATCCAGGATGGTGGGATCACCTTTCATGGCCAGTCAATTTCTGTTTCTATTCAAAAGGCCAACCAACAAGTTTTCAGTAAAATGTTCAAAAAATGTATGGAGAGGCATTGGTTGGTATTTTTCTTCTCTGACTGTTTTCAGACTGGTCTTTCACCTTCCCTACCTTAAAGACTCCTGATCTTTTGAGTCTTACACCAAGAAGGTTCCCCACCTTCATCCCCCAAACCCATGTATGTGGTCATCTATTGATCTCCTGGTCATTTGTCATTATTGATTGAAAATTTTAGCTCCTGATTCATAATCTTAGTCCCCTTGCTGACCCCTGTCATTATTCTGTTCTCAGTGATGGTCACACCTGTCCACTCATCTAACTCGACCCACTACCATTTTATACAAGCATTTCTTCTCCTGCATTTTCCAATACATGCTCATGGTCCACTTATCACCACTGTTCTCTGGATTCTATAGTTGTCTACCATATTAACTCTCTTGAAAAAAAATCTCGAGAAAAACTCTGAACACTGTGAATCTGTCACTTACCACCTTCATGCCAGCACCCAAGCAGCTGAATATTCCTAGAGAAAAATACATAAGAGGACTCTCTGATTTGATTTTAAATGTATGATCCTAAATGTCAAAGAGCCAGTTAATGCTAAACTGCTATCCTACTGTATTTCTCTAGTAAACCCATTTTCCTGTTTCCTGAAATGGCAATTCATATCATTCACACCCTTCTCCTATTGCTGGTGATCTTGTTTTGATGTCATTGGGAAGATTGAAGCTAGCATATGACACTTATTTGTCTTCTCATTACCAAATCCATAAACTCACTTGCATTATTCTTCCCTCTTACTACAAGAGGGGAAATGTCCTTCCTCTTTTTCCTATCAAAGCCAATTCTTTTACTTTTCACCTGATTCTATTCTTAATTTTATTCCTTCTGCAGGACTTCCTTCTTTAACTTGTTTCTTCTCTGTATACCATTGCTCTTTTCCTTACTACCAAATCAGTGAATCAAAACAAACCTAAAATCTTTGGCCCTGTATTTCTTTTGAACATCTAATCCATTCTGGTTTTCTTAGTAATCACCCCCTTTAAAAAATGGTCTACGCATACTTTCTCCAATGCTTCACATCCAGTCTTGTTTTTAACCCAACACTGAGTGGAAAATGCCCATGTCACAGTCACATAGGACCTTCGCAATGGTCTAATTCAGTGGCCACATCTTTGCTGTGTTGGTGTTCAAACTTTCCTCAGCACTGGATTCAGTAGGTGACTCCCTTGTGGAAACATGATCCATAATTTGAGATCCCCTCCAACTGCCATCATGACATCTTTAGTTGATTGTCTTATAGGTTGGTCAAGCTTAACATGGCCAAACTGGAACCTTGGATTCCCGCCTCTTCCACATCTGTCCCTCTTTTAGTCTTCTTTATCTCCATAATGACCACCATCATCTACCCAGTTGTTTGACAGAAACGCTGGAAGTCATCCTTGATTCTCCCTGTTCACTTCTCACATCCCATTTGGCACTGAAATCTATAGCTTTCACTTTCTGTACATCTCAAAACCCTTTATTCCTGTCTGTCATCAACATCCTGAGTTGCATGGCATAGTCTCTTACTTAGACTGCCACTATAGTCTCCTAATTCTTTATGCTCATAGTCTTGCTGCCTTTCATCTATTCTTCAGCCAAAAGTGCCTTTTTTTAAAGAATTAAATCTGAGTTTTTCTCCTAGATGGGCCATGGACTCCTTACTGTGACCTACAGGGCTCTTTGGTCTGTCATTCCAACTTCATTTGTATGTTCATCCCCTTTGCTACTGAGACCTCATTTTTTAGGTCTCAGATGGAAGTAGTTCATTCCAAGAGTGTTTCCTCAACATCCTCATCAAGTAGCTCTATCATAGAACCGTTAAAATTTCCCTTAAACATGTATGATGGCAAATTGTGCGTATTTATGTGTTTGTTATGTGTCTCCTCTGTTAGGCTGGAGGTCCCCTAAAGTCAGAGTTGAAACACCTGTGTCCACTGTTTTACCCCATAATTTAGTACCGTGCTTGCACATAGATATTGGTGAAATGAATGGGTAGATGAACATCTGCCAGGCGTTGTATTTTTTTTGGTGTTGATGTGAAGAGAAGATAAAAATGATCCATATTATAAAGTGATTACTATGATGCCCAGGACCACAGGCTGAGTGTAAAGATTGGTGGCACACTATGGGGAAATGGAAAATGCAACAGCAAGGTTTAGAACTTGAAAAGTGACAAAATGACTTTATCTTTGTAGGGATAAGGGAAGAAGACAATATGGTCTGAGGAAAGACACCTAGGAGCTCTGTATTCTATACCTTTTGTGGGAGATCTTATCCTTAAAAAAAATCTCCTCAGGCAACCGGATTCAAAAATAGAATCTGTGAAACTATTCAGGATAGAATAAAGAACAGGAACCACAAAGACATTGAAAATGAGAAAGTTTGTGCAGATATCAAATCCTCAGTACCTGCATATATATTAGTAAGTACATGAAGGAATACCGTGGAAATGGTTAATGAAAAGCTTAATTATTTTATGAGTGATGCTTATTGATTATCGAAGAATTCCCTGTTGATTGTCTTGCACATTAGAGTGTTGATATGAAAGGCATCCTTTCATCTGGCCACATGAATGAAATTGATCATTTAACAGCAGTTGGCTTATCATATTGTACTACTTAATATGAACGATGCTATCCATAAAGGCAATTGTGAGGGGTGGTTTAATAATCCAGGCGCTGTTAGTACAGCTTAACTGTATTCCTTGCAAATAGTTTACTTTTTGCAGTGCATCCATTTGTTTTATTAAAGCTAATTATACATTTGCTTTCACCGATGTTTACAAAAGAAATTTGAAATGCTTAATCGTCAATTCCTGCAAGCATGCAGATAAAAATAATGAATGTTATCACACGTAGGGTTTATATATAAGAGGCAAGGCAGACACTAATAGACTATATGGAAATTTGTCAGACATGAATAACTTCTATTTTAAGCTGTTTTAGAGCATTTGGGGAAGGAAAACCTTTAAATCAATGAAGTGCCTACCTGGGTCCATGTAGATGGCTGACATGATTCTATCTAAAGAGAATACTGGTAAAAGCTGTTATCAATGTCTTCTCAAGAGAGCTGGCTTTTCCCTTAACAGTACCATTAATACCACAGACAAGCAAACCGTTGGTGCTTAGATCTCTATTTTTAGTCACTTTGAGAATATTTGATAATTTGATTGAGTCATCAGGTAGGAATTCTAAACTGGCCTTGCAGGGATAAACAGAGAATGACGTATTTCAAACAAATTTTGGGTCCAGGAATGATGAAATATGCGAATAAAATTATGATGATGAGTTCATTGGAAGACATTTTTTATCTACCAACTATTCATTCACATTAGCACTTCGTAATATTTCAGGTTCCGTACTAGATACAGAATATACTTCAGGCGCAGCATTAGGTACGTAAGACTGATACGGTCCTGGCAGTATGAAGTTGATGGTCTCGAGGTGAAATGAAACATTGAACAGTTCATGCTGTGATAGAGGAATTGATAGGAGCACAGGTGCATTATCTGCGAGGTTCTTGCCTCAAATAGAGATGGGGGGGGGGTATTCCTGGATGGAACAACAGTTAAATGGAGCCTTTCAGTAGAAGTTATAAAGAAGAGAGAGAGAGAGACAGCTTGTATTTAGGTCCTGGAGCCTTTGAAAAATGGAAGGAAGTCCAGACTGGCTGGAGCTTAGAGTGTTCAGAAAACATGAGCAAGTGGGGTCAGGTGAACGGACTTGGATCGCCTTGAGCCGTAATGAAGGCGTTTGCACTTGATTCTAAGTGCTGGGGTGCCGCTGAGGCTTTTTTCAGGAGGGTCAGAACGTGATCCCATCTTACTTGATCTTTTAACCGTGCTGGCTGCAGTGTGAAGGTGGGAAGGACCTAAGACTGGAGGCAGGGAGACGGGTGACTGAGGGTGTTAATGTGGTGTTCCAGGCATGAAGTTCTTCGAATTGGGGTCCAGTACTTACAGGTGTACCTTAAACTCCAAGGTTTACGTGGGCCCACGAACAATGTTACAGCCTTCCGATCGCTGCAGTCTTCAGCGATCCACTGAAGACTGTCCACCAGAGATCGACATTCTTGAGAATCCTTCTGCGGTCCAATAGGTTCTTTTCCCTGAACCTCCTCTCACAGAATTCCGTTGCTGTAGATGAAACAAGAGCAGATTTACCATTTATTCTTACGTGCCACGGTCCCTCTGCGGGCCCCACACAAAATCAATAGCATTTATCTGAAGAAAGTGAATGACCCAAAAGGGTGATAAATTCCTGTGTAACTCAGGTACATTTTTCTTTGTTTGTGTCTTTTTTTTTTTTTTTTTTTCATGAAATGAAAGGGGTGCATAATGGAACTGTCAGCTGATAGATCATTAAAAATAATTTTTGATGCTGGATCACTATTGGGTTTTTGGCATATTACTCAGAAGGAGTTTAAAGAATTGAGTGACATTGCTGTAATAAAACTCCTTCCATTTCTGTCTTGCTACTTATGTAAAAAATGTTCTAGGCACTTACATAAAAAATGAAAACAGAAATAAACTTGATGCGGAACATTCTCTTTTTCCAGCAATGAGTGATATTACCCAGGAACCCATGAAATAATTGAAAAAATATCATTTTTATTAATTAGTAGTTCCATCTACACTTTGTTTTATATAATTAATAAATAGCTGTCAAAATAGAAAATGTTACATTGTATTGATCAATTTTATATAATAGTAGTTTAATGAGAACTCAATCCAGAAGAAAAATGTTATCATTTAGAAATTTATGGTCCTAGGAGATTAAAAAAATTATGTTTACCAACATATTTTTTGTAATATGCACGAAAAGGTGATTAATAAAAGACTTTCAAGCATAAAGTATATTACACTGGGCTGAAATTTCATTGAAGTAGAACAGAATTATGAGTTCCAAGAGAAAAAGGAACGATGTAACATTTTTTAATGCTAAGGAAGAGCTTATGTATATATTTTTTAACTAGATGAAGGTGGGAATGAAATCACTGGTGATTTTACACGGTTCAAACTTCAGATACGTTTAAAAAATGAAGTCACAGTTATACTTTTAAATGTTCTTACACCATTTACAGGAAGGCGGCAATTACATTCTCTGCCATTGCTATCTTATATGAAATTATATGGTAAGTTTTGGATGTCAACTTAAAAATGTGAGCAAGGCTTTTCAAAATCACTCTAGTGGGTGTATGAGAACAAAAGTTGGAGGACCCCTGGTCGAGGGAGGGGAAGGTAGGTGGATAGAGAAAAAGGCATAGGTTAGGTCCCCTGGAGCTTTCATGTAAGGATCCGTCTGCTTTCACCTGTGAAATGAGGAAAGGCTGGCTAGGGGTAAGCATGTGGGCTGTCTCCACAGCCTGGGGACCGCCTGGGAGGGTGCAGGGAGGGTGCCGGGAGGGTGCCGGGAGGGTGAGGAAGCATGTCCAAAGGGAGGATGATATTTAAATTAGCTGTGTGCAGACCAAGAGTGTCAACTGATGGCTGAGAAGCCAGTCTCCATGGTCATTGGCTGACCATACCCCTCGAGTGATATCAATCTGTTGATGTATGTGATCGTCCTCAAGTCTTTATGGGCAGAAAGTTCTTTTTTTATATTAGGAAAGTTTTATTCTTGTTGATTTGATTACAGTCGTCCCAATTTCTCCTCCTTTGCCCTCCTCCACCAGCCCCCACCCCCATAGTTAATCCGCACGGGAATGGCAAATAGAATCTCAACCCCCTACTCGCTCACTGGACTTTGTAAACTTACTGTTTACATCTTTTATGGTATATCTTACAGTGAGTTTGCTTATAAAGCGCACCGGAAGTGAGATGAGAAAACGGTGCGTGTATCCCTGTGCCTGACCCCAACCCTGGTCTCAACCCCAATATCCAAACCTGCAAATGCACTTTGGGGCCATCTCTTCTCTGCCCTGAGATTGACTGACTGACTGATTGATTTTTAAAAAATATTTATTATTTTCAGAGAGACAGGGGAAGGGAGAGAGGCAGAGAGGGAGAGAAGCATCAATGTGTGGTTGCCTTTCATCTGCCTCCAGCTACGTACCTGCCTGGAGACCTGGCTTGCAACCTGGTGATGTGCCCTGACTGGGAATCGAACCTGTGACCTTTGGGTTCACAGGCCAGTGCCTATCCCCTGAGCCACCAGGCATGCCCTGAGATTTTAATATTTATGTTTCAGCTCCTCCTCACACTATCTCCCTCCTCACTACGCCTATCAAAGGTCTTTAGATCATGTAAAGACCATCCCCTTGGTGCAATTTCCACTCCATTTGTGCTTAGAGTTTATACCAGCCCCTTGTAGGAGGAAGAAATCCAAACCACAAATGTGGACTTGGATAGGTCATTTTTATTTATCTAGTAGCCGCGTGGCAGAAGTAAAAAGAAACATTGGATATTAATTTTAATGTTTTATTTAACCTAATGTATTCACGATACTGTCACTTTACTGTGTGGTCTCTACAAAAATACCTAGTTGCTACTGTATTGGACAGTGAAAAACTCTTGTGACAAATATTAGTGCTAAAAATTCCATCCTTACTTGCCGATTGCTTCTTGAGTGTTCTTAGTTTCCTTAGTTTTAGAGTCCTTTCTTAAGTACTATAAAGTCCTTAAGGGCAGAGTCTTGCTTTAAACTTTGATCATCTCGAAGTGCTCAGCATAATGTTCGACCATCATGAAGACACCTCACTCTACCACACGTGTTGAATTCTTTTGAATAATGAAACTTACGGTTAAACCACCTTAACGAAACCAGACTGTTGACTGGCCCTTTGAAAGTGGGATGGCACTTTCTGGAACAACAAAGCTGTCAGTTTGAAATAATTAACAAGGCTGCTAATGGCTGCTGCGTGTGTAATTAGACACTCATTTGAATTTGTGAGCATCCTGGGGCTGGGACTGGGGTGTTTTTTCAGTTGCATGCAGTTACACAGCTTTTATTTCAGTAGGAGCATCTTTACACAGAAATTAAAGAGGAAAGGTATTAGGTAATCTTTTAAAAAATGATGAGTTTAAACTTTCCCTGGGGTGCTTGTCAAGTTGGTTAATACCATCACACCTATGACTCTTCTGAGAACATCGGTTGCAAATGCATGGCCTAGCTGAGACAACTGGTCCCTTAGAAAGTTCATTTTTTTTGGTGGGGGGGTGGTGGAGAAGAGGGGTTTGCTTAGATGCCGAGAATGTCATTATCTTTTTCTACTAAGGCTTTATGTTGAGAGCTGAGGCCTTTAGGATAAACAAAATGAAAAGGGGTCCCTTGAGACTCTTAATTTGTTCAAATTAAAATGAATGTAGGGAGATAATAAAGTTGTTTTTTAACAGTTAGTTTGAACATTAGCATAGTATTTGAACCATTCCTTTAGGGAAATTACATCACCCTTACATGCAGGGTCAATGGAAAAAAAACAAAAACACAGTAATTATTCCAAGTTGCAGGGATGTCTTTTTTAGCCTCCACCATTGTTAATAAAATGGTGTGAGTTCAATAGTGTCAGTTGTGGGGCTGTGGCTCAGACATCGGGGAACTTCTTGGGAATGCTGAGTAGGGTGGAGGGTTGACAAAGTGACCACTTTGTTCTCATGCTTATGCTAAAATAAAGTCTTATCAATATGAGTTTTGTGATAGAAATCCTGATAGCAATTGCAGAGCGGAGACCTTTTGCATGAAAAGGGAGCATTATTTTTTTCTATCATTTATGACCGTTGTGTTAAAGCATCAAGAGGGTGTGCTAATTTATTCCTAACTGGTGCTATTGTTTTCCTTACAGCTTTAGGGGGAATAGAAGGTGTCCTTGTGCTGAATCAGAAATGCTTGATCCTATCACAACATAAAGCCATTTGAGTCGTCATGTTGTCTCTCTATTTTAGTATTAATCCACACAGGAAAAACCCAGTTGTGTCCTTCATCGAGTTCTAGGTAATTCACAGGTGGGAAGAGGGTTCTACCAGCCTAATTTAACCTTTTCCCAGAAGAAATAGAATCGAAATTTGAAGCCGCTGGTGCTAATTATTAAAGTGCACTCTGCTAGAGCATGAAGCCCATGGGTGGCCCATAGCAGAAGTCCGCCAAATGTGATCCATTCCATGCATAGATTATGAACTGTTGTCAGATTCCCCCAAGGGAAATCTGGGTATATTGCGTTTTTCTCTCTGAGGTAGGTGCCACTGCGTTTGAAAATGAAATTTTTGCCACTGCTAGTAACTATCAACTTTCAATGTTATTCACTTGTTGATGCTGGGAAGTCACAGCCTGTATTGAACATTAATTTTAATCTGTAAGCAGCAGTGAGGCTTTACTTCATAATCCACTCAGGCGAATGAGATCAGCTTCTAGTGCTGATTTGGAACCGCCATGTAACATTGCAAACAGCAAGGTGATTCTTGGACCCCTCAGTAATCATGAGCACCAGACCCTCAGGCATCGTGTGTAGTCACACCTTCGTCCTTGTACCAGAGTCAGAGGATGGAACTACTCAGAGAAGAGTGTGAGAGGTATGGCGTTAAGACCCACACCTTTAGGGTCTCCAAAAGATACAACTTATTTTTTTTCCATTTCAAGCCTTGGGCAGCTCAAGTAACAGCTGTCAGTTCAGAGTGTCCTCGGTCCGTTCACTGTTTCTGCTTGCTCATGGGTTCCAACCAGTTTTGGGGGATCTTGCAGATATGAAGACATGAAGGTCCAGTCTGGTCCCCTCTCTGGCCCCTTGTCTTAGTCCCTTCAGGTGGTTGCAAACCTTCCTTATTCAGAAACTTTCCTTATTCGGACTGCAAGGGCTTCAAGGTCTAGCTGTCCCTCAGAGACTCTTCCTTAGGCAGCTGGCAACCCCTGTTCTTACTCATGGGGCCTGTCCACCCCATGTGAATGGGGGCCATCCCATCATTGGGCTGGGACACAGAATATAATAAGTCTCTTATTCATGGGAAGTCTTTGTCTTTTCAGATGCCCGAGTCAAGATTTTGCCTTCTCCATTCTTCTCCAAAATAGAAATTCCCAATTGCTGCCTCCGAGACGGTAATAAGGTGGAAATGGAGGCATGTCCTGGGCCAACAGGAAGTGTAGAGGGAAACACCACACCCGTTACTATGTCGGAAATATTCTCTGCAAGAACACACTGAAGAGCATTTCAGAAGTGTGAAAACAATTAGAATGGACCCGTCTGAGTAAAAGAAGGGCTACCTGAAAGACTCATTATATTCATCACGCATACATGTGTGAATGACGGTTTTGTCTGGCTCATGCCAGTCATTCAGTTTCCCTCTCTAAGACAGAGCAATATCTGTAAAGACCATCTAGTCCAGTAATTTCTTTGAACAGTGAGGAAGCGGACTCACACATAAGTCGCATGAAGTCAGTCACTCAGCAAATAGAGGACGTGAAACAAGTGCTCAGTTCCCCCTCCTTGCCTAAGAAGGATGTTATTTTGTGATGGAAGAGAATTCAGTTAGCTGTCAGAAGGGGCTTTTTGTTTGTTTGTTTGCTTGATGTTAATTGGTCAGAACGTTGAAATATATTCTCAAGGACATTTGCAGTGATCATTTTTTAAAAAGGGTCAGGCAGCTACCTTTTTCCTCTGGTCTGCAGGTGGTCTTATGCCACTGGGGACAATATGGGCTATTGAAGTCGAGTTCTCTCCCCTGGTTTTTAGATTACAGGATTTTAAGGCAGATATTTCGAGAAAGGTTTACAAAGACAGACTTGATTGATCTATTTACCACAGAAGAAGCTGCCTTGTAGCTTTTCTGAATGTACTGTTTATTTCCCCTTAGCGTGTATGTGTGTGCGTGTCTGTCTGTGCGTGCCCGTGTGCATGTGTGTAGAGAACATCCATCTCCCCTTTCAAGCAAATGTAAAGATTTTTCAAGATGCTTAAAAACAGAAGTGCGAAATTGTCTTTAGATCCCCAGAGAAGATTGGAAGGCACAGAACTTTAGCTTCTTCCTCGCGAGGGAATGGATTTTTGTTGGGAGAGGATTTATAACTTTATGGGCCCGATAGTGTAAAAGATGTGACAGGCTCCAAAACTAATTTTTCAGTGGGACTATTTCATGGGAATGGTAATTGATTTTGCTTAGTGTCTGCTCAAAACCCACCTGGAGGACTGTGTAGCATTCAGAAAAAGGAAGGGAAGAAAGGCTCAAGTGCTCACGTATTCACATTCTGTCTCTGTGTGTGAAGATGTGCAGAGAGTTAGACAGATTTTTAAAGATATTGTTTTGTATTTCATGACTCCCTGACTAGGAGAGACACGTTTTGGAAGGCAATCAGACGTTTTCTTTTCCTGTGGTACGATGTTGTGTCTTAGCTTTTAAGAATATTTTTTTTCAGAAGACCTTTTCTCTCTTGTACTGTGCCCAGAATCTCTCTGCAGTCCCCAGGGCCTTCCGTTTTGGTGGCCATGTATTTACGTAGCAGGAGTTTGGGCAGAGGAACTGCTTATATGAGAGCAACCCCTCCCTACTTTGTAGTGAACAACTTTGAACTGCAACACCGAATAATACGGCTGCTCAGCAGAGCCTGTTTACCCCCAAGCCGCGCATTAGATGCTTAGCACTTATTCCTCATAGACGTGAAAGTTTGTATACTCTTTGACCAGCATCTCATTTCACCCATGTCCCTGACCCTGGCCATGCCGCTCTCTATTTCTATCAATTCAGCTTTTTTTTTCCCCTAGTGAATTCATACAGTATTCGTCTTCCTCTGTCTGACTTCTTTTACTTGGTATCATGCCCTCAAGGACCCTTTGTGTTGTTGATAATGGCAGGGTTTGGCAGGGTTTCCCTCCTTTTCATGGCTAAACAATATTCCACTGCGTAGATCTATATATCTGTACTTATATTTACATGTTACATTTTCTTCATTCATCTGTAACAGAAGCTATTTTTAATATGGTTCCTTTTGTTGAATCAGGGAATTTAAAGTACATACTATGTGTTGCAGCTTTATACCTCAGTAAACTCAGCCAGATTGAGGGGACTTCTCATTTTATGCAACCTCTTACAGTTATCAGTTAATACTGATAGAATTAGCTGTGTTTCCAGTACACCTTCCAGCTGGATACTCACTCTATGTTAACTCAATAAAATTAATCCCACCCTGGCTGGTGGCACAGTGGATAAGATGAACCCAGAGGTCACTGGTTCAATCCCCAGCCAGGGCACATAACCAAGTTGCAAGCCAGGTCTTCAGCCAGGTCCATAGCTGGAGGCAGGTGAAAGGCAATCATATATTGATGTCTCTCTCTTTGTTTCTCTCCCTACCCCTCTCTAAAAATAATAAATAAAATCTTTTTAAAAATCCCTTAGATATGGAACCAGAAATTTGGATTTAATTTAGAATTAATGTATTATTGTGAGAATGTGTGAGATTATCACCTACATCTCTATAGTTAGTTGTCCCTTTCAAGCATACGGTTTGTACGTAAACTTTCATTATTTAAATACTTGCTGTACAGATTTGTGGACACCTTGACCCTGAACTCGCTGCCTGAATCAGCATCTCACGGTCATCAGTATGCATGTCTGTACAATAAAAGCCTTTTGCTGTTGTTGAGATCACACACGAGGATGTCGAGTGAGTGGGTTGCAGTCTTAAGTTCTTTGCTCAGGTTGCTTACAAGTTTTGCATGGTCTTTAATTATCTTCCTGCTCTTTGCTCCTAAACATGTGGCCTTTCCTGCACCTCAGTTTCTTTCTGCCAGGAGTTGGGAGCATTTTCAGTCGGGGTCTGAATCTCTACTATCCCTGCCATTGTGATTTACATTATGGCGTATGTTCCTTGCTCTTGTGAAAGGAAAATATAATTTCATTTGATATTGTAAGGATTCTTGGTGTGCTACATACCAACCATACCCTCCAAATGCTTTATTATGTTTTAAATAATTAGACAATTGGCGTTTTAAATGATTTAATTTATACTTTTCAGACATCCTGGGTGAATTTGGATTGCTACTGTCATGTTTACAAATGCTTTATTGGTATCTGGAGAAACTGGAGGGGTGTTCGGTGTGGTTGGGAGCCTAATACTTTTCAGGTGAGATTTTGCCATTGTCCCAAACTGTGTTCTCTTTCTCCTGTCTCCCATTTTCAAGTCGCTGCTTTCCCAATGGCCGATGCCAATTTAAATGTCACATAGCAGAGAGGAAAGATGTTCTCTTCACAGTGGGAGCTGTAAGTCCCTATTGGGAGGCAGTGACTTACCTAGGAAAATACCCTGTAAGCTAATTGAGACCCTGACAGAAAAGAATGATGGAAGAGCAGGTGAAAAAAAAAACAGTAGCTGAATCATCCTGGACACATGATGAAGAGTTTGAGGTTTGAAGGGGAGGCAAGAAAAGGAGTAGGAGAGAAGAAAGAGAAGAAGGGGGAAAGTGGCCGGAAGACTTACAGAGATGTAGAAATAGAGTTGAGACAGGTTAGTTTGATGGTCAACTTTAAGTTGTTTATATTCTTTGCAATATAAATGTTTTCAACACTCTAGTACCATCTGCTCCAAACACAGCAGTTTTCTATGGGTGAATTTTTCTAATTTATAGGCAGTTAGATTAGAACAGCATTATTCACACTAGCAAAAAGATGGAAACAATCCAAATGTCCATGAACAGATAAAACAGACAAACAAATGTGGAATTCCTTGTATTCTATACAAGGAATATTATTTAGTCATAAAATGAATGAAATTCTTATATGTCCTATAAGATGATGAGTTTGATGACATCATGCTAAGTGAAAAAAGCCAGACACAAAAGGACAACTAGTGTATGGCCTCACTGGTAAAAGTACCTAAAGTAGTCAAATCCACTGAAACACAGAGTAGGCAGAGGTCACCAGGAAGAAATAGGGGGAGGGTGAAATGTGCAGTTATTGTTTAATGGGAACAGATGTTTAAGGGGTTCAGTTTTGGTTGGTGACAAAGTTCTATAGATAAATGGTGGTGATGGTTTGCAACAGTGCCACTAAACTGTGCACTGAAAATGAAAAATGTTATGTTATGAATATTTTGCTCTTACAATATATTTTTAAAATGTGGAGATAGAGGCTGTATGCCATGCCTGGGGTCCTACAGTTTGTACAGGATGGAAGATGATCTAGAAACTGGAAAACCTCAGCAGACATTGGGATATAGAACCAGAGAGAGAAGAAAACTATAAAACCCCTGCAATAGGTTGAACGAAGGCCTCCCAAAAGATATATCTGTGTTCTGACACCTGACACCTGTGAATATGGCCTTATTTAGAAAAATAATCTTTGAAAATATAATTAAATTGAGGATTTTGAGGTGAGATCATCCTGGATTACCCATGTGGGGCCTAAATCCAATGGTATGGGTCCTTACAGGAGACAGAAGACGTACCCAGAGAACAAGTCCACACAAAGACATAGGCTGAGATTGGGCTGGTGTCCAACCCTACCTGGGCCTGTGGAAGGTGGAAGAGGCAGGCAAGAATTCTCCTCTAGAGCGTTCAGGGGGGTGGGGCCCTGCAAACACCTTGATTTCAAGCTCCAATTCTCCAGAGATGTCGGGGAATAAATTTCTGTTGTTTTAAGCCACCAAGTTTATAATGTTACAGCAGCTCTAGGACATGGTCTCCAATTTCTCCTTGGAAACCCTGAGTAGTCATTGGACAGCAACAAGAGCTCCCACTCAGAGTGGACTGGCTGCCAGCTAATTTCATCAATCGGTATCTTGAAGACACCTGTGCTGACTTCTAGAACTTCTAGGAAAATAGAGCCATCTTTATTCGGTCTGATTCATGCGCACCAGAACTCAAAGAAGGTAGGCCACATGGGTATTTCACATGGGGAACCCTGGCCCCCTGCCATTGTTTGCCAGAGAATCGCCTGTGATATTTGTTGGGATACAGTTTCCCGGGCCCTGTCCCAAGACCCAGTGCATCAGACACTCTAGGGCTATCCTCCAGGGATCTGAGTTTTTACAGTCACTTTCTGTGATACTTAGGCATGTTGGATTTGAAGAATGACTTCCCCAGAGCTGAGGTTATTTACTTGGTGTCTAACAGCAGGCAGAAGATGGAATGGAGTGAGGATTTGCATCCAGCCCTGTTGTCGAGAAAGCATGTGTAATTTCCTCCAAAACCCAGCTAACTTTCCATCTTCCTTTTCACTCTAAATTCCTTGCGCAGGGTTCAGTGGTACCAGTGAATAAAGTATTTTCATCCTAGGCATTAAATGGGTAATATTTATGTGCTCTTTGGTTCTAGGTCACCATGATGATAGTATTATTCATTGTAAATGTGTTCTTTTCCCTGAGATCATGGGCTGTTTCATGGTGGGACCACATTTAATTTATCTTTATATCTCCGGTGTCTAAGGAAGGGCTTTGCATAAAAACAGCACCACAAACGAAAGGGCCTAACCATTTCTCCTTTATTGCTTTAATTAATTACAAAAAGAAATGTGTGCTTATTGTTGAAGTTTAAAAAGATCGCCTAGGTGTAGAAAATGAAAAGGGCAATCAATTTTTGCCCTTAATTGCAATAGTTGGAATGCATCCTTCCATTTTTCTGGATGTGTACAGATTATAAATATAATTTCCCACAACAGGGCATATTGTTCTGTAATATATGGTTTCCTTTTACCACATACACTGAGGGCAGCCCTCCCTAGTGATCTATCTTATTTCCAGCATGCCTGGCCCTTTAAAAAGTCAATTTTAGCTACCCTTCACAGTTCCTGCCAGAAGCGCTCAGTTGGAGTCAGCCAAAGAAAGTCATGTCATTTTAGGTTTCTCAGGTCTGAAGATGTGAAAAATCTTAAAGCGATGGATAGATTCCAGAGAGAAGCAGCTCAGACACTGTCTAGCTCGGAGAAATGAAAGAGAGGAGGCTTTTCATCTCGAAGGGGGAGAAAAGGGGTTTTAGAAGAAGGAATTCAAGTTGTTCCAGGAAAAAGAAGGTTGTACGTGTTGAACACATGAAGGAAAAAACCGACTACCTTCCTGACCTTGGAGCTTTCTCCATAGTAGTGAATAGAATGATAACATCCAGTGAGAATTTTAAGTGGGTTTCAGCTATTTAAATACCAGTTGTGAAAAGAATGAGTCAAAGTCAACGGTGAAAGTTGGGTTGGAAAAGACATTCTCGTTTTCTTATTTTTGGAAATACTGTTTTTAGGTTCTTTAAAATTTATTCACCAAGCATTTACTATACTATCTGGGCAGGGGGAGGCACTGAAGATTGAGAGATAAGCCAGTTTCCACCCACAGGGAGATCAAGGTCTAAATTAGGGTTATGGGGCCTCTCCTACCCCTGGCTTACTGTGAGAGCCAAGAGTTTTCATGTTATCCTGTTTTATATAAAATATCTTTCTGAGAACCAGGAGGGAAGTCATGTCCAAAAGCTGAGTAATTCAGACTGGCAGGTTAATAGCAGGGACTTGGAGGAGAAATCATCCCACAGAAGTGAGAATGTTATAAAATCCCTAATTACGACATCAAGAATGGTACACGGACCCTAGGTTTTCCTTTTTAAATTTGACAGTTGTATATGTTTGTCTAATATACTAAAAACAACATTAAGCAGTAAACACGTATAATGCAAATTTATTTTTGAAATAATTTCCTCCCTTTCCTACCTAAGGTTTTAGGTATCTTAGCTCACTTGGCATGACTCGAGGAGGTAGAAGAAATGTATTTTGACAGGACGATGGGCTTTGTGGTTGTAATTTTTCAGGGAATTCAGCAGCCAATTTTGATGGCCTGACCTTAATGGGGACTTACAAAGTTTTCTCTGAGAAAGTTGAAACTATCTTTGTCTTCTCTTGATAAGAAACCTGTAGAAAACTTCACCCGTATCAACAGTTTTAGTGATTTTCAAGTTTCTCCCTGCGTCTGAATCACTTGCTTTTCTGATGTTGATTCTCAATTCACAAATCTACAAATCTTTCCATTTTTTTGTACCCCTCTACCTCAAATTGTAGACTCGGTGTTTGACCTTCATTCTATCACATGATGTATATCATTGGATAATTGCTCTTTTCTTCACAAGTGAACTCACAGTGGACCGGCGTATGGCTCATGAGCTTTTAATGTTTTACCTTTGGCATTGCTTAATGATAGCATGCATTTTCTACATTGTATTAGTACCACTAATAACAGTTTCATTTTTCTGTCTTCACCCTGTTACACAAAATCCAAAAGAAATACTTACACACATGTTGCTGTACAGAGAGCACCTGGGCCATCAGGCCGTGTCTGAGCCTGACGGACATCGGGAGGCACACATGCAGAATCGGGACTGGCATTTCACTGTGCAATGAATGAATGTCAGGGCTGTGTTGTGAATCTCAAAGATGCTTGTCGTGTGTGCATTAAAACATTCTGTCATCTCGAACATGCAGTAGGGATGGGAGCTAAAGATTCCATGTTATTTCAACTATGTCCAAATTATTAATTGGTCATTAGTTGGTGACCTCCAAGCCTGTTTTTCTAGAAAGAGGACACTGAAATTTGTTAGGTAAGTTGTTCATGGTCACCTGCAAAGGTAATTCTCTCCTAGATGTATTAAGAATTATACCTGATGCTTATTTATCCATGGGAAGGGTGGCTACCTGTTTTACTCCCCACATCATATGCTTCCGAGAGCAAAAGGGCATGCTTGGAATCTGGACCCCTGCACCAGAGGTGAGACCTGGGCTTGTCCCACACGACTGTGTATAGATGGTCACCCTAGTCAGGTTGATGTTCTCCATCTGGGATCTGGTTTAATTTCAGCTGGGGCATTTCTCAAAAGGGCTTTCTGTTTCAGTTGAGAGAATGTCAGAGCCGCATGCTAAATGAGTGGATTTATTCTTGAGGGTGGCCTTTCTTGGAAACCTTTGAGATTCTTCTGTGGGCAGGGGTTGAGCGCCCCTGGACTGCCCTTCACTGAACAGTGGTGCCAGTACCTTGAGATCAGTGGGTTTAGCAGGAGGTCAGGGAGTTCGCTCTCTTAATCATAATACCCTGGCCCCAGAAAAGTGTTTACCATCTATCCACGGTCTCTCCATAAGAGGGCTTTAAATAGTCTTGCATTTGCTCCTGGAATGTAAAGTTCTGGGACTCAAAGTCAGAGATTATTCCAAGATTATCCATTATCGCACGCTAATACCCCTTTCCAAGGTTTCTGGGTGGATTATCCAATTTATCTGAGAAACAGCTTAGCCTGGTAGTTGGGACAGACAAGACCTTTAGCTACCGGATGGCCTGGCCTTGGGTCTTGATGTGACCTTGGCAATTAACTGACCTTTTTTCCCCTAAATTTCTTCATTACTAATATGGGGATAATAATAGTACCTTACCTCATTGCCAGGTTGTGAGGATTAAGGGAATTAATGGTGGTCACGTGCATGTGACGCGGTATGATACTTAGCGGGAATTATATAAATGTAAGTGAAAAATGTGAAGTTTCAACATAGAATCATGTACAGGTGATAATTAAGCTTAAAATGCTCACAGGCATGAATATGGGAGTAAAAAAAGAGCAAAAAACAGTGAGGGCACAGGCAGCAGTGGGGCTTTCGAGAGGAAAACAGCAAGAAATACAACGCCTCGGGAGGTTTAAAGATGGAAACTTCTGTGTTATTAAGAGCCAGTATTTTATTGGGATAATGAGCTCAAGAGACAAATGCATTTCTTGCTTTCTTTTATTTTTTGAGTGCCCTTCAGTTTTTCAGGGATGCTGCCACAATCATTTTCGTTACTGTTAATATTGTCATCACTTTCATCAGTGTCGCAATCATTGTCATAAAATATTAAATTTCCTTTGATTCTGACAGTTTACTGGATCAGTTACGGCAGTGGTTCAGCCTCAGAACGTAGAGGTTTGGGAATGATAGATCTGTCTTAAAGTCTGGGTGAGGCCTTAGTGGATTTAGTATGTCCGGTGTGGAGTTCTCTGAATGAATCAGGAAAATGGAAGCATCCATGGAACCCAGCATCTGACAATGAACCCTGGGTGGGATAGTCTGAGAATCACTGCTGCAGAGAAACCTGTGTGAGGTCGTCTTGTTATCTGATTCCTAGTTCTCATGTCAGGTGTTTAAAAAAAAAAAATCAACAACAAAAACTCCAAATTTAAACATTGGAAAAACACAATGATACAAAGGGTTATTATAGGCAGAGGAGTTAGGTGCAGTTGTATTCAAATTCTGGCTCTGGGATTAATTTTATGTACCTCAATAATTGGTTAAGCTCTGAGAGCCTGTCTGTGGAATGGGATGGGGGTCATCATGCAGCCAGGGGAAGGATTATATGAAGTCACATATGTCAAGGCAGCTGTGCTTACTGCACTGGGTACATGTAATTGCCTTTTGCCTCCCATGCATAGGGTACTTCTTGATCATGGAGACCATGCCTTTTTGTTAGTATATGCTTGGCATCCAACACAGTGCCCTGCATGTAGTAGATACTAGATTTTTATTCAATACTGAATGAATAATGGCTTAACCAATTTCATTAATCATTCATTATTAAGTATGCATTCTTTTGTCAGCTGCTGTACTAAGAACTTGAGAAATAAAGGTGAATTAGTGGTCCCCTGCCCATAGGGACTTCCCGAACGGAAAGAGAGAATCTGCATGATAATGAGTACATTGCAGAGTCTAGATAAAGCACTAAGAGCACACAGATGAGGGAGCCTGGGAACACTTCCCAAAAGAGATGTGTGAGCTTAGCCCACCAGGTAGAGTGGAGTGTACCCTGTGCAGAGAGAGTTGCCTTTGCAAGAACTTGGGCGAGGAGAGAGCATGCTGTGTTGTGACCTGCAAGTTTTTCGCCCCTCTGGAAAGCAGGGAGAGTGTGTGTGCCTCAGGGTCCAGAGGAAGTGAAGGCTTGGTGGAATCTGGGGTGAAAAGCTAGGCGGCGGGGGGCAAGTCAAGGCAGGCACCTGAACTTGATCCGAAAGGTGATGGAGAACCTTCGGAGAATTTCACCCAACGGCAGACAGGACCAGGTTTAGAAAGGGCCCTCTGGCTGCCACAGGGAGGGTCAGCCAGGTGACTTGTGGTATTTCCAAGCAAGACAGAGGAGGACATGGGGACCTAGAGGCTCTGGTAACAGCAATGGACTAGATTCAAAAGATGTGAATGAAAGGACTTAGGGAGTGATTGGATGTAAAATGTAGAGAAGTTGAGTCATGGTTTGCCTTATACAAGTAGAGATTCTTTCATGTTTTAAGAGCTATGGCAGATAGTTTGTATTTCTGTAACATTTTTAAACTATGAAGATGGTGCTTTAATATTGAAAGCCACTATTCTAACATATCACCTGTTTAGTTTTTTTTCTAGCTCATGTCGTTACAGACATTGGACTTTGGATTTTCCATCCATGTTCTCAATTTTCTATCCGAAGTTGTTTAATTGGGGAAAAGTGGAGCCATCAGTTAGTTCCCCTGTAAGAGAGTGGTCATAGACGGAGAGAGAAATTTTTTGTTTCTCAGTTCCAAAAGATTTTTATTGTAGTCTGAAATTTAAACTGATGGTTCTACTAAACCGTGATTCGGATGTGTAGCAGAGTTTTCCATAAAATATGATTTTCTTGGTGATGTCCTCACTTGGGTGGCGACTATATTGTTTCCACCTGAGTTCTGTAGCTGAATAAAATGAGTCGAGAATCTGAGCCTTTCACTTACTGTCCCTTTTGTTATTACCGCTAAAAATGAAGTAAAGCCTTCAATACTACTATACAATGTGAATATTCTTTGATGTCCTTGCTTAAATCATTTGGTCACTATTTTGTTAGGACCCTACCTTGAGTGCCTTTAAAAATATTTTAAAATATTTTTTCCATTGGGTGACTTCTCTTATAGTTTAGTCTATTTACCTCTTATTTTAAACCAGTTTACAGTGGGTGACTTCCCAGGCTTTATGCTAAAAAACAAATGGGATTTATTTATAGGAACAGGAGTTCATATGTTTGTATGCTTTTTTAAAAGATTGTTCAATTTAACAAATCCATTACTTTCAAAATGTCTTTGAGTTGTAGCCTAAAAATTTTATATTTAGTTTCATAAAAATTAATTAGTAAATATACAGACATTTTAATGAACTGTTAACAGGGATTGATTCTTTGTTTTGTAGTTGGAAAGCTAATTATAAACACTTTCAAGTATTGCTTTTTAAGGTGTATGTTTGTAAGGAATGTTCGGCTTCAAATATTTGAAGGAAAGGACCAATTATAAAAGGGGATGTGGAACTGTGAATAAAAGACAGATTGTACACAGCTGTTTTTAAAATGTTAGCAAATATCCTTGATACTAGTTGTTTTTGTTTTTTTTTTCAGTATTAAATGTCCATGAATACAAGCAAACACAGTGGTTCTGAGGGTGAGAAGATGACATAGTGAAATGAAACAAACACAGGAAACATGTTTTCCTCTGCTCTGGCCGCTGAATGATTTCGCATGAATCATTCACTTTGTTTAGGCTTAATTTTCTTATTTACAATGTCCAAGATTGAAACAGCTGAACTTGAGGGTCTTTAAAAAAGTGTTATTCTTTAAATCATATGGGTTGTGTGAAGATAGAAATGTAGAAAGGCTGTGGATCTATAGGGAAAATGGTCCCTGTTGTTTTTTTTTTAGTTTTTTTTTAACATTGAAATATAAACATAAAGGTATTTGTGGTCCTAGATCATTTCACTTCCACCTGGTGAATGTGTTAGGGATTTCCAGCAAGTACACAGCTCACTGGAATCAAGTTTTCCTTAGAAGAAGCAGAGGAGGATCAACCTTGTTGAAGAGGGTACATGGGAACCCTTGAATCTCTTTAGAAAGTAAACATATGTTACCTTGACACTGAGCAGTTACCCCTTGTGGTGTTTGTCTGGGTAGAAAGGTCATCAGAATGGTGAATCACAGCTGTCTTTCAGGAATGTTTTAAAACTGCAATGCCAATAACATCACCACTAGATACCTTCATCCCAGGACTCTGAGAAGGGCCATTGAACTGTATCACTCTACTGAAATGAAGGTAGGACCTCCCCCAAAAAAGACAAAAAGCAGGTGAAAAAATATTGAAAGGAACAGGATCAATAGAAGGCCAACATGTCTATTTCTAAAAACCTGTTAGGACAGAGTTTTACCATCTATCTTTTGTTCTGGTCTGGACTTTTTGGCTAAACAGCGTCACAGTGTTTACATGTCTGGGTGAGTCTGAAACCATGAACCATGATATTTCTGCCCTCTGTGTCCTCTCTGTCTGAGGATAGCATGTGCTTTCTTGGGGGAAAGTCAAGGAATTTACCATGAAACCTAGAATATTGCCCCTTTATACAACAAATGACTTGGTTCTTAACCATACTTAATAAAACGAGAAACCAGGCATGGAAAAATAACAAGAGAAAGATTCTCTGGGAATTGTCATCATAAGCAGCATGGTTGTTTGTGTGCCCATCCTGGTTTGCTGTTTCAGCATTAACCCCTGCCAGCCCACCTAGTGTTGTAGCATTTTTCCTCTCAGAGAACTGGGAGGGTTCTTCTGTTCAACCGCTTAAGAACTAGAACTAATGAGGATTGAAATCTACGTACAGTTAGTTAATTCATAATAGGATGCAGGGTATAAAATGCTGTTTATTAAAGGACTTGAGTATAGCAAGCTTTTTTATTTTGTGTGACCTTCCTGCATTTATTAGTGTCATGAAAAATGAGTGCCTAACAGTGATTTTTAACCCGTTCTGTATCTTGGATTTCTTTGTTGGTCTGTGGAAACCCCCAGCTGACTTCTCAGAATAATTTTTTTATGTGTATAAAGTAAGATACATAGGATTATGAAAGAAATAATTTGTTAAGATACTATTTTCAAAGTTAAACAAAAAATGTGGTATGATAGTAGCTGTTTCAAGTATCATGATTTTGAAGTAATAATGAATATGATTGTTATTAAGAGAGAGCTATTATAACCTAATATGAAATGAAATACATGTTAATTCTCTTGGTAACCCCATAACAGAATTGACTAATACTGTGATGTTGTGTTGTCAACATTCAAGGTTGAAGGAAATGGTAAATTTCCAATGGAGGTAAAGAAAATAAAAATGATTTTTTTCCTGTTTGAATTAATGAACTCACTGGGTTTTATCCCTAGTACCTTGAGAGTCTCAGGGCCCAGGTTAAGAACCATTCACCTGGAAGATTTTCCTGGTCTGCACTCTATAGTTGACTTAACTTTTGCAGAGGATGGAAAATGGCTATAAATGCCCACATGAAAATAATGAATGGAAAATAAATTGGTCCTGTAATGTTTATTATAATTAGAAAGTACTAAAATGTTGATCTACTTGAGTATACCTCTCCAGCCCTTCCTCCTTAAGATATAAGACCTTGAGTATATTTCAGGTGGAAAACTATTAAAAAACTGTGAAAAAACTTTGAGAACAAGAGAATTTTTTTGGTGCCTGTGATGTATAGTTTCTAAGTAGGCATTTAATGCAACACAGAAGAGTTGATGTGGATTATAAATGGCAGGAACCTAGAGTCAGATACTTACTGCGTAGAGCAGACTAGACTGTTGGCTTACAAAAGAAACGGGTTTGGACAAGGACTGAGCAGCCCCTGACCCAGGGCCAGGGCTGGATATTTCATTCTGATTTATGATGTTGTCTTGATTGACATATTCCCTGGGGCGGAAACAGCATCTCGGACATCAGGAATTCACTGAGGTAGCAGCCACACGTCTGGCCTTAGGATGGAGCGTTCTGAGGAGGGAAAGCCACTCTGACCCCATCTTGGGGACAGGAGCCAGTCAGGGTGAGAGGCCCTCTTCCATCCCTCCCTACCCCTGGAGTTTGTGGCTTTTTCTGGATGGTCAGATGAGGTACAGTTCTGGGTGTCGTACCTGGAACACAAACAAATGCCTATGATAGCATTTTGGGGGGTTTGTTTTGTGTTAATCACAGATAATGCAGTTTCTCCTGGCCAAGAGTCAGTCTTCCACATTCAGGCAGATGCCATGATGGCTCCCTGGTCTGACTGCATCAGCATTGGAAGATTGGTGGAAGTGAGGCCCCCAGAATGAAGAGCATGGGAGGAAGCATGCTTTTTGGCCACACACCCATTTTTAACTAACTTTAGCTGAAAGGCGCTCCAACAGAGTGCCAGTGTCTCCCTACCTACAGAAAGCCCTCCTGAGTTCCACAGAAACGCGTTGACTAGTGCTGGCTTGTCCACCCCTGAGGGGCAATTCACACAGCCCGTGGATTCAAGTGCTTCTGTTTTCCATACAGAATAATGACGAACAGCCTGCTCTGTCCCTAAAGGTGTCCTGGCTGTCAAGTGGGGCCTGATGGTGGATGACTGAGCTCAGATCTGCGCAACTGCAGTTCAAGCTCTTCTTTCATCCTGGTTGCTTAGTGCAGGAAAGTGAACCTGGGCTGAGGAGAGGGTTTGAAGTTTTCCAAAGCAGCCCAGCATCGCCAGGGGTTATTTATGTCTGAGAGACGAAGGTATAAGGCTCAGTTTCAGAGCTTTAAAAACATTATTTGTCAAATGACAAGTTGACATTTGAAAATGCTGAAATTTGAAAATACCTTTTAAAAATTTCTAATTACGCAGAAGTAAGTAGGAATTTGACATTTTTTCTACCATGTAGTGAGAAGTTATCCAGCTAATAACCGCTTCTTTTCAAATTCCCGACCCGAAGCCATTAAATAAATCTAGAAGGGCCTTGAGGTCCTGTGTAGGAAATTGGGGTCTCAGCATCCACCCAATCCCCACCTCAGTTTCCCTGAGAAGCGCCATTGAGAGTACCCTCAGCAGAAAAAGGATTTAGTGCTCCTTGAACATTTTGACTAGAAATGGACTTTCTGTAAGCAATCCTAATTTAATTAATATTCTGCAGCACTATTGACTCCGATTCCCTTAAAATCTCTTGAAACACTCCAGTTATTTTTATAGGAATCCAAGTGAAAATTCCTACTTAGGAATTTACAGCTACAACTACACAAAGGCTGATCACAAAAAGTGGTTAAGCTTTCTGATGGCATCGTTTGGGGTGACAGTGAACTGGCAGGCATGTTCTACTGGAGGGAAGCAGGGACAGGCCCAGGGTACCCATAATAGAGCCAGTCTATGCTGCTTATCTCAGATTTTTTTGTTCTAAAAAGTGTCCTCATTTGGATGAGGAAATGGGTGTTTATCTCATTTAATTGTTCAATGAATTCCATGGTTTCTCAAGATACAGTAGAAGGAGACCTGAAGTGGAATCAAAATATCTGGCCTCAACTCTGAGTGAGGCATGTTAGGTAGTTTGCTTCATTTCTCTGAGGCTTTTTCTTTCTCTTTGAAATGGAGATAACCACTTCAGCCTCTCAGAGTAGTCCAGATGTTTAAGCAATAACCGTGCGTGTAAGAGCACCACTGTAACTATCGGTCAGTAGTGGATGCAAGGAGTTTTAGTTCGGTTGGTGTGAATCTACTGCCAGTTGTTGGTTCCCAGGGGTACTCATCTGTTGATTCATCTGATGTCCTAGGGAAAATGAGCTGTTAACACTTTTTCCTTGGGCAGAGTTCCTTGTGGAACTGATAGCACTGAGGGCTGGGAGAATGAATCCGCTACTATTTCCCTGTGTAAATGTGGGCACATCATGTGAGATTTCTAAGATCTCTCCCACTTTCTTTTTTTCTCTCTCTCACTCTCACTAGTTACAATAATGGGTGAAAGGAAGACAGCTATAAATAATATATTTCCCTTTAGATTTTGATTAGGCATTCATTTGCAGTAAATACTTACTGAACGTGCATGCAATAAATGCCTGTATGCCACATACGCTGAGAAATCAGAAGTGAGCAACATACACGTGACCCTTGCCTCCAAGCACTTGGCCTTCCAGCTCTCTAGACGCGCATTTTCTAAGCCTTCCTGAGAGAGAGGAATCTCTCTTCTTACACATCAACAGGAGAGACTATTGTAGGTTTCTCCACCTAATCCTAATAACAATTTCTAAATCTTTAAATCTAACTAAACCTCCTCTGGTTTAACTTGAGTATTTTCCTTTCTGCCATTTCTTAGTGGGAAAGCAGAAAAGTCTGTTCTTTGACTATACGAATACCTTTATGCTGTTAAAGATGGAGCTGGCAACTTCCTGCCCAGTGTCATAACATGGAGTTGCCTTCAGTGTTATAATGAACTCAACCATGAGGTTTCATCTTTCAGTTTTCCTCATGCTCATGTATGCTGTTTTATAAAGCGTAAGAATATGAGACTTTTTTGGAAATGCAATAGTTATAAGGTGGTTCCCGTTAGGGTGAGAAATTCTGTTCTGCTGAAACATCAGTAATTGTGTGACAGTGTGTACAGCGTGGGGCTCACGGTCCCCACTGAGGGGATTGATTACTTTTGCAATTAGCACGTGGAAACCGAAGGAATGGCTGTGAAACGGAGTGTGGATATACAGGCCATGCAAGAGCCCGAAGGAATGGGGTGAGTTGAGGGGGAAGAAATCAGGCTATAAGATAGATAACCAGGTGCAGCTGGGCTCCCACCTTGATCTCAGGACATCGTCAGGTTGCCGTTGGCTGCATTCCGAGCAGGCTTGCTGGGAGGAAGGCCCCGGGTGCAGGGAGTCAGTGACCTGTGAGGCTTGGCAGGTGAGTCTCTGAGCGGCTGAGCTGGCTGATTAGAGCGCAGGGTCTAGGTTCAGGGAAAAGGTAAAAATCTAACGTAGTGAAGTTCTGAACTGCCGACAACTACTGTGTTGATCAGAATGCAGAGGACATCAGGGCATCTGGCTTCTCCTCCCGCCGCCCGGCCAAATTGCACGTTACCGGTTCCGGGTGGAGGTGGGTCTCCTCTATCAAATGACTTGAGGAAGAGAGCTCAGCTGGCGCGAAAGACAACTGTCCTTGGGGCCTAGTTTTCTCTGTATTATTCTGTCAATTCTGCCTGGGTGTGACTTCAAGGAAATGGACACAATTTTTCCTGTTATAGATTTTTTAAATAAATAATCACACAGACGTGCTGCTCCTACCCTGTCTTTGGTGTAACAAGATGTCCATGTTTCTCAGTTGTATGTGTGAGGCAGTCACATTTTATGTGAGAAATAGGTTCCTAAAGGGCTTGCATTTTCCAAAACTCCCATCATTCAGCACAATTTTCCTATTGTAATACATCCAAACGCAGGGAATACATTCCTAGGCTTCATAAATCTACGACAATTGTAGTATAATTTTACTTTTAAATGTACTTTTTATGTATATCAAATAACATAAAAATAATACATGAATAAATAAACTATAAAAGCTTGACCCTTTTCATAGCTTTTTATAACATCTAATTTCGCTCCTTGGAGCTTGACTTGGAGGACACATTTTCCAGCATCACCACTCACTGCATTTTGGGGTATCATTATGGGAGATAACAATTATAAACTCTAATAGCACTGAGCATTAAAATAGTAGTTCTCGGTCTCTAAAGCCAGGTGTGATCATGGCGTACTTTTATTTCTGGTTATTTTTGTGCACCAACGGAAGTGCTGCTGCCTGGCAGAACAGTAGGAATGCTGGCTGTGGCCAACCTGCTCAAATGTCAGCTTTGAAGGGATGGAATCCATGGATGCTCTTTGAAGTATGTATGTGCGCATGCATGCCCGTGTGGGCAACCCCACGCATGCACGCATGTACGTGGCTATGTGTGTAGAGTTACATTACTTTAAAATTTGCATGTTAAGTTATATATAATGTATGAGGTACTGCAGATAAAATATCAATGGTGTAACCGAATTATATCCAGCTTGCATATTTCAGGTTTGTATAATGAAGAGGGTCTTATATCTATGCCCAGTAGTGGCTGTCATAATTATCGATGTAATTCTAGAAAGCATTTCTTTGCATTCTTGAACCAAAAAGCTGTTTTATGTTGAACCCTATTGCTTTGGGCTGAATTGGGTGCCCCCACCCACCCTAGTGCTCGTGTGTTGAAGTCCTCGCCTTCCATGGGACTCTATTAGAAATAGGAGCTCCAGGAAAATGATTAAGGTTAAATATGGCTGATTCAACAGTCCCTGTAAAAGAGGAAAGTATGGCAGAGATCTCCCTTGCTCTCCATGTGCACACAGGGCAGTGGTCATGGGAACCTGCAGCGGATAAGCAGTGGCCAACAAGCCAGGAGAGGAGGCCTGGCAGGTCCCTCCAGCCTATTCTTAGACTTCCCAGCCTCCAGAGCTACAGGAAATAAATTTCTGTTGGTCGGCACCTGCCACTGCCCCATCTGAAGTATTTTGTTACAACACCTCTCGCAGGCCAGCGCACATACATTTTAACATTGAACGTGCTCACGGTATTACTGTGGTTTGGGTTCCTCTATCTTACAGTTAGTGCTTATGCACATTAAATCGTCTCTTTTTACTTGAAAGCTATTATTTTTGTTTACTTTAGTTAAAACATCAAGTTAGGAATGTTATCCTCGTTTCTGGAGATTTGACTGCTGTTCACTGAGCCTAGTGTTGTCAGGGTTCACCCAGTGGCTCACTTGGGAGGATGTTCATGTTGTGTGAGGAGCTGGGGTAGGTACCTGGCGAGGGAACATAAAGGCAACATGGTCTTCGCTTTCAACAAAATTGCTGACAGAAAAGAGAAATGTGCAAATAACAGTCACGTCAGGTGGACCACGGTGCCTGTCAAGAAAGGAAATTTGAACAGAATGGAACTAAATGCCATTCCCCCTTTTTGTATTCCAGCCCTTCAGATTTTGAGTTCTTCGCCAGGGCTGGGATCTTCTTTTCCTCATAGTTCACAGGCTTTCCTTTCCCTGGGATGCTCTCCCCTGCTGCACCTGACCAGCTGCCCGAGCTCCGCTCATGCCCCGCTTCCTTGGGGTCACATCTCTGAAACCCCTGGTGATGGTGGAGTCTTTCTGTTCTGGGCTAGCATTCGCTTCTCCAGTTCCTATGGCTGTTTTGGTAAATATTTGATGAGCAGCTCCATTGGGTGGAGGACACCTTTATTTGTAGTGTGAGCTGATTTCGGTGGAGCACACTCTGCGGGCACGATGGTCACAAGCTACGGACAGGACGCCGGGGAACGGAGGGCTGGGAAGCCCAGCCAGGTGCTGAATACATACCACCCCCACCCTACGATGCAACCGTGTATTTCAGTAACTTCAGAAGCATAGGAAACAGTAAATTAATTGGGGCACGAGGAGTTCACAGTATGTATGACTTTAGTCCTACCTATAATTAGTTGAAAGCATAATTTTATTTTTTATATTGACTATATGTAATTGACTGACTTGGAAAATTCTGGACATTTAGCGAACAGCTCTGACCCCTGGTCAGTGCTGGCTCCTGCACACCGACGGACAGTCTCATCACCATGTGAGTCAGCAGCAGTTCTGTGTCTGTCTTCTTCATCCAGTGCATGCATGTTAAGGCAGAGACTGCATTGGCTTTGATCTATCAGTTGGTTTGGGTTAGAACAACACTGAGGAATTCCAAATAGGGACATTTTCCTACCTGGCACTGGAGTTTACACAACCTTGGGAAGTCATGGGAGTAGGTGTTTGTGGGCGGTTGCCTCCTAGGAACCTACCCAGAAGCTGTCAAAGAAAATGTTCCAGTCCCAGTGGGAACTGCCATCGTTGATCTTAGAGATTCACAAGAACTAGGCTTTTGTCCATGAGTTGGTCTGCAACTGTCAACAGAGATGTCCAGACTCCGCCTGGGCTCTTCCCATTGGATGGCTGTGACCCAGTGCCATGCAGTGCTTCTGCATATGGGATCAGAGATGACACCAAGCTGATGACAGACAAATTTGCTTCTTTTACTCACATATCAGCAGCACCTAGAATATTCCCTTGTACACAGGAGATGCTCAGTGCATGTTGGTTGGATGATGGAGGACCCGGTGTCGAATGTATATAACACAGCCATGATAAAGTGTAACTGAATTTAAAGCAAAGGATTTAGTAGGACATTTCACTCGGTTATCCTGACCTAGTACTTAGAGCATTCGGATAAACCAGCTTATGAAATACTGTTCTGAAAGTTAATGTATAACTTAACTGCTTGGAATTGAAAGCATATTTCTGTTTATACATGGTAGTGAGTTCTCCAGACTGGTCCCCCATAAAAGCTCATTTCACTCATAATGTTGCTGATACACAGCATTAATAATGTCACCCCTGCCTACCTTATTGAATACTCTGCAAGCAAATGCATTGTAAGTTCCAGTTCTGGTGCTAGATCCACATTTTCTATTTCTGTATCTGTGACGACAAGTATATGAATTCTTCCTCCCTGATTCCTGTTTAGAGTTGGAGGGCTAGAAGTAGGAAGATTGTGATGGAGTTTCAGCATTAGTCATATCAGGGAAAGTTAAGTTCAGAGTGCTCCAGTATTAATAGACAAAAAAGTTCTGGATTGGGGAAGGAGTTCTGGTAGCTGTAATGGAAAAATAAATTCTGTGTAAGGGATATTGTAAGTGCTTTATACAATATTAGAATTTTCTGTATTATGCTTATTTAATTAAAATCAGAGTTTTCATTGCCAAAGATGATATACTAGACAGTTAAAATCAAATTAGAAGAATAACTTACATTAAATTTGCATGGAGATTTTTGTTTGTATGCCTTACCAGGTGAATGAGCTATATCTTGGGGATATTAACCCTGGCAGTTCTTAAAGGAATTATTTTGTAAATGGCTGGTACACTGAACTTGAAGATACTCTAAAGAATACTAAAAAGGACCTGAAGTTTTGGAGGAGGGGCAGGGGTCATGTTTTATTCGCTGTGTATCCTTCATGAATTAGCACTATGTTTAATAATCAGGCTGCCAATGACTATCAAGGGAAATCATGCAGGTCTTCAAAAAAACAATTTAGGAAAGGAATTATAAACTAATCTAAAATGAGTAAGAATTGTAGACTTCCAAAGAGGAAAACTGACACACAACTAGAGAGAATGGAGTTTGGTGTCATTAGTACTGTTCATGAAGGAATTTCAGTTCTCAGTTTTCTGGATAGGATGGTCCTGTTGGTGCCCTTGTGATGGATAAGGTGGGGCTATGCCACGCTCTGGTCAGGGATTGCTAGGGGACACGATGCTTCTAGTCCTGAGCACTGAATTGATAGTTCAAGACACCAGAGCTCTCTTTTTCTTGTACTATGTTGACCGGCAAGGTTCCAGATAGTGACCATTCTGTCAGCCTTGGCCTTATGTGATGGATAGGTAGCACTGGTGAGAGATAGTTTGAATAATTTCTCATTCAAATCATATCACTTTAGAGGCTTAGAAAAGGCTCTGTTGACACTTGAGCAGAGACAATAACATAATCAGAACTGTCCTGACCAAGTAGTTCTAAGTAACTGTAGGCTTAGAACTAAACCTTTGCCATTTCAGTGACTGAGATTGGGGTTGCTTGTTACAGCAGCAGAACCTCCTCTCCAGACCTACGCATGGATCTGGTGCCAGAACTGAAAACACATTCTCTTGTTTGGTTTGTTGACTTTAAATGAGTGTATATCTATGACTTGAATTGCAAGTGACAGAAACTTAACTCATAGCTGCTGAGGTGAACACAAAGGAATATAGCAGCCCATGGGATTCAAGAAAGGTGAAAAACAGAGCCGTAAGAGGGTAAAGTTGGAGGTGAGACTCAGGGGCATCCCGTGCCCGGAGACCAGGTGGGACATGGCCAGACCCCTGTCTCTGGTCCCGTGTACAGTCCTTGCTGTCTAACACCAAAGCCGAGTGTCCTCCACAGGCAGCAACCCGGGGCTGCCAACAGCTTCTGACTTCTAAGTCTGGCTGCCTCCATCATCAGGACAGACCTAATCCCAGGCAAGGGTCTCTGTCTGGCTCAGTCTGGGAAAGGTGTCAACCTCTTCATCCGACCAGCTGAGACCTGGGGGTTACATTGTTTGGAACTAAGGCAGTGACCCTGGGAAGAAGAACAGGAGAATGAGGTGTTAGCAGGGCAAAAAAACACCACGTTTGCTTCATGTGTGTACATGGATGTGGGTAGACACCATTAACGACGCACTGGCTTAGAACTCCTTCTGGAGTTATTGCTGGAATTTGGAAAACTGTACGGTACAACGTTGCTTCCTATATTATTTTCTTTTGTGATTTTTTTTTTTTTTTTTTTTTTTTTTGAGTAAAAGTACCATGCTTGAAAATATCTGGGTAGAGAAATGATGAGTTTTGGGGCTCAGGGACCTGGTGCAGCTAACTGGCCCACCTGGGCATTGAACCAGAAATTGTGCTCTTCATGGAATTATATTCTAATCAACCGAACTGAGCTGTGGGAACATAAGTGGCGTAATAATGTTCAAAGTGACTTTTTAAAGCTGACCATAAACTTCCACGATCTGCAATTAGCCAACTTAACCCTTGTAAAAATAAAGCATCCCCAAACTGAAGAGTTAGATTCTGGTATGCTTAGCCTGCCTTCCAGGGTCCAATCATGCAGTCCACGACTCGGTCGCAGACCTCAGCACCAAGTTCAGATCCTCATGTCTTCCTCTCTGCCGCCTATTTTTGATGTCAACTTGGGGGTAGAGTAGGACACCTGCTCCCAAGAAAGTTACCGAGCAAACTCTCCTAAAACTCTTGACAGTGCCTGTGATTAAGGGCCGTGTCGTGATGAAAATAATTGCTTTAATTAACCATTAAGCAGGCTTCAGGGTCAACATGACAATGGGTTTCTTTCTGTGTTTGATTTAGTGGAAGCAGTTAATGATTTTGTTTTTATTATCTTTACCCCCTGCTTCAGAATTATTTACTTAGCACATAGAAGGCAACAGATATTTGTTATTATAAAATCAATTTCATGCCTGACTAGACCATCTCTTCCACCTTTGTCATTACTCTCTGAGCTTTGGGTGTTATCGTGGGCTCATTTGTGTTTATACAAGTAGATGGCAATGGGCCCTACCAATAATTATTTGGGGAATTTGGGCCCCAATAGCAACAAGCAGCAGGTTTTCATTCTCGTTTTGAGAGAATTTCCATATACTCATTGCCACTCATTTCTATTGAAATTTCTAATCAATAGAATAATGTTTCTAAGGTAAAAGTATCATATTGTACTTTTTCCAGTTATTTACATGCTGTTAAGAATGGATTATGAGCCCTGACTGGTGACTCAGGGGATTGGTGCCATCCTGTGAACCCAAAGGTCGCTGGTTCGATTCCCAGCCAGGGCACATGACCAGGTTGCAAGCCGGGTCTCCAGCCAGGTCCGTAGCTGGAGGCAGGTGAAAGGCAACCATACACTGATGCATCTTTCCCTTTCTTCCTCCTCCCTGTCCTTCTGTCTCTAAAAGATCATGAATAAAATCTTTAAAAAGTGGATTATGTGTTCGGAGTAAAAGTTCAGTATTTAAAAGGAGTAGAAACAGGTTCATAAGCTATCATTCTGACCAAAAGCATTCTTCTTTGAAATCTTTGTTTACTGAACTTGTGCTCCTTTGTTTTCCCCTCACTTTTATGGAAGGCTCAAGGTGACAATCAAGGCTTTTCTGAAATGTCAGTAGCTGTGAAGTTAAGTAATATAAATGCCACTAACATTCCGTTTTTTTCCAGTGGCAATAGTGGTTCTGAATTAATTCCCAAACATGCATAAAATTAGCTCTGCAAGTCTCCCCATGCCTGTTAAGTACGTCCTTAACATAGCCTTGTGTGTGTGGGGAGCTCTGTCTGGATCTGCCCTCAGTTCCCAGCATGCCTTGAAAGCAGCTACCTGCCCTCAGCTGCTGGCAAGGGGAGTGTCGCTTGTTTCTGTGGTTTCACTAGGGGCCAGAGATGAGTTGCCACCCTGCCTAGTGCCCTGCTTCCACCAGGCCAGCTACAGGGAACCCTCACGCCGCTCTCTGATCCTATTGCCTCGTCTTTCCCACTGATTAGCCTTGACCTTCCACTCCCAGCAGACTTGGATGAAACACATGCCCAAACCTGGCTTGCAGTTTTAGCTCAGTATCTATTGGCTATATGCTGCCCAGCAAACTGGAGTTGGTTCTGAACCTGAGTTTCTGTATTTAGAAAATGGGATTAATACAAATATTCACCATATCTACATCACTGTTGTGGGGACTCAATACAGTAAGGCGCGTGAAAGTATCTTGTTTACGTAAGTTAATGATTTCATGTCCTTCGGGATACACGAAATCTGTCCCTAAAATATCAAGCGCAAACGGTTTCAATGAAATCCTGACATTGTCTCAATACTTTCTGCCATTGGCTCCACACTTTTGTTGAATGTTAATCTCTGTGATCTTGGTTGGCTAATTTCTCCTAGAAAACTCGATGCTGGTATTAGAGCCTAACATTTGACCTGTGTTTTGAATAAGCACCATGGCTTCGTTTCCTGGGGCTGCCAGGCCAAGGTGTCACAAACTAGGAGGGTTGGAATGACAGAAATGTATTGTCTCCCAGCGCGGCGGCTAGAGACATCTGAGATCAGGGTGTTGGGAGAGCCAGTTCCTTCTCCGAGCTGGGAGGGAGAGCCCGCGCCAGGCCTCTCCTGGTGTCTGGTGCTCTGCTGGCAGTTTCGTGTTTCCTGCCTTGTAGATGTGTCACCCCAATTTGTCTTCATGTTCACAGTGTACATGTCCCCAGATTTCCTTTCTCTAGGAAGTAATCCTATTGAATCATGGTCCACCTTAATGACCTCATCCTAACTTGATTATCCGCAAAGACCCTGTTTTCAAATAACGACACCTTTCAGGGTTGAACGTATGCAATTTGGACTTGAGTGTCTGAATTCGGGGGGCACAGTTCAACCTATAACCTACCTTACGTGACTCCGATCCAGGTGGGTGCTGCATTCCATTTTGAGAAACGCTGGACTGGAGGCTGAGGCTGACTGTGAGGCCAGCGCCTGGCAGAGCCCCATTTGGTTGATATCAGAGAAGCAGTTGGGGGTGCTGTAGGCAGCAGCCTGTATATATGCCCCTGTCCTGATGGTAGGTAAACAGAGACCTTAGAAATGTGAAAGAAAAAAAAGTACACATTGGTGGTTACAGAATAGACAGGGGGATGTTTAGAAGAATAAAGGAAATGGAGAAGCCAAAGAACTTATGTGCATGACTCAGGGACATGAACTAGGGGGGGCATTGCCAAAGGGAAGGGGGTACTGGTGGAGGGGGGCAAAGGGGGGGGAAATTGGGACAACTGTAATAGCAAAATAAATAACATATATCAAAAAAAGAGAAAAAGAAATTACTTCCAGGTAACCCTGGAGGGGGCTGTATTAATACCCCTGTGAACACCGAGAAACAGTGGGTCACATCGTCATGGTGGCAACAGGGGTCATGACTGTAGGATGGAACCCAGGGGCCACACTGAGAACCTGAACCTTCTCGGACACTTCTGAGTGTTTCCTGATTTCCCCTCCAGCCCCATGCTGACTCCAGAACCAGCAGCTCCAGTACTTACATGTGAGCCCATCCAAAAATGTCATCTTTCCGCCGGACCCGGGTAGGTGGCCTGCCTGCATGAACATCTGAATAGGCGTGGCCAACCAGAGCTCTCCCTGCGTCCGTCCGTGTGCTGAGCCTGGGTGGGCTCTGGAGGGGACCTGAAAAAATGGGGGAGTGCCTTACGGCCAGCTGGCATCTGCTTGGAGAGCACCCCTTTCTGATTCGGAACTGATAATGACATATTTTAGCTTTAGTGTTGCAGAGCATCTTTTAGGCTTATTACCAGTAAAATTAAAAAGGAATATTTGTGAGTACTGCGGTCTAATATTTTAAACTATAAAGGGCTGTGTTTTTCCTTAGGTCCCTCCTTTTACCCCCACGGGTTTGCCTGGGTCAGGTAATTAAAGCATTCTAGCCAGGGCCTCGGAAAAGGTTGTTACAGTTGAGGAGAGATGACCTGTAGCCATTAAACAATCGTGGAAGATGTAATCAGAGAGACTGGTGCATAAATATGTGACAGAAACAATAGATTTGGAAGAATATATTATGATTAAAAAAGAAGTTTCCCCCACCCCAGAAGAGAGAGATGTAGGTCCTACAGAATAGGAAGAAGTGAGGAAAACTGGGGGTGAATCAAGGTAGACGGGGCAGCTCTCCTTGAGAAAGACCCTCTCCTTCCGTCCCCAGCTTTCCTAGGCCAAGTCAAAATTCAATACCCAAACACTTCTATTGTTATATATTATAATGGTGTAAAATTGCCATTTACATTTCTGTGGTGGTGGTTTCCCTACAGGTTTACATTTGGTATTCTTGTCAATATTTACTTTTCTATGGCAGTGGTTTACATACAGGTTTATATTTGGTGTTCTACTCGCCAATGTATAATAAAAATTTTCTAGGTGGTGATAGTCTTCATATTTTCATGTCTAAAAAGCAAACTGCTCTAGTCGTGTTGCCAGCTGCACCTATGTGTTACAATGATTGTAGCCAAACTGCGCGATGAGGGGAAAGGGCTGTGGAAGATGTTGGTAAGGGAGGAATTACCTGTAAGTCTTTACGTTCTTCCCACACCCACACGTGTTGGACAAACTCGGCCAAGCAAGGGGGTTGCTTACCTAGCCAGTCCTCTGTCGCTGGACCCTACTCGCACTACTGAAAAGGATGAAATGTCCGCTTGCAGGTCTTGCCTTGCATGAGACATGTTCCACCACTGTTGCCAATGCCCCTGTTTTGACATGTTTACGCCACCTTTTCCCCCATCACCCTCTCCAACTAAACACGCTTCATTTCTCCAGGCCCCACCCAAGTGTAACCTGGCTGGTGAAGCCTTTCTTGACTGGCTTCCTGCATCTTGCTTTCCTCTGAAGTCTTGGTTGGGGTTTCTCTGCTTTTGTCTTCTCTCATCTTCTGTGTGATAGATCGGCTGGGACCATGCATCATGTGTTGTCTGTAAGAGGTCATGTTATCTTCCTGGCTATTTTCGTATCACTTCTGTTATAATACAGAGCCTCTATTAGGGCATCTGTAAATGCTGTCTTCTTGTTTCATAGCCACTGTGATGCCAGTGCAAAGACTGGAGCTCTTCTACCACTCAGTAAGAATTAAAAAAATTGCAAGTCTTGAAAATGGTGACAGATTTCCCAAATGTCCTTGGGATAGATAGATGATTAAGTATATTGTATTAATTAAATGAAATATATGCATTTGTTAAAATTACAATGGTGATATTATATATGTTATTTTAATTTTAAGTGAAGAAAAATATAAGAAAATATTTTTGCTGCAATTGCAGCTATTGAAAAGAACATGACTGGGAGGGAAGGCCAATATGAAAACGGATTAATGGATGGATTACTCTTTTAATAGTAGAATACTGGTTTCATAATAATTGAAAAATGTACAGTGACAGTTTGAACTGTGGTCAGCTATGGAAAAAAGTGCTCAGTTTCTGAGAACGGAAAATGAAATGAGGTCTATGGAGACTTCAAGAGCCTTCAAGCTCTGGCTGGTGGCTCAGTGGCTAAGCACCAGCCTGCAAACCCAAAGGTCACTGGTTCGATTCCCAGCCAGGGCACATAACCAGGTTGCAAGACGGGTCTCCAGCCAGGTCTGTAGCTAGAGGCAGGTGAAAGGCAACCATACATTGATGCTTCTCTTCCTCTCTGCCTCTCTTCCTTCCTTTCTCTCTGAAAATAATAAATAAAATCTTTAAAAAAAAGAGCCTTCAGTGCATGAACTAATTCTGATAGCCTGTACTTTTCATTTTTTACCTTAAATAATATTGGCTCCTTGCAACATAGGAGGCATTGTGAAGACATGGCTGCCATGTCTTAGGAGGACCATCTTGGAGTCCTGCTGTTTATATACTGAAGTCCATATTTCCACTCCCCCCACCAAAGTGAAACTGCTAATAATATGCGGAGTTCAAGACCTATGGCAATCTTAATGTCCTTAAATTTTTTTCTTCAAGATTCACGTCTTTTTAGGGGCTCTTGCGTTTGCTTGTGTGACAAACACCAGTTTCCAGTATTGGACTCATCATGTCCTTTCGCCACGTAACGTCTTGCTGTGGGGTTTTCATGGGGGGGGGAAAGACAGTTCACAGGAGGCCGACTTCTCTGTTATTACCTCACCTGCAGTGCCCCTGGGAAAACTCTCTTTAAAACGAGGCTCAGCAACGTGATTGGCACTCAGAAAGCGGTGGGTACCGACTAGGAAAGGCCAGAAGCTAATGTGCAGTCTTCTTATACTGTTCTTTGTTTAAAAAAAAACTGTAGAGAGAAAATTTTAAATTAGAATACCAAGAATGAGAGCCGTCCTGCCCCATACTGTTTTAATTGGCCGTGGTACGAGAAAAAATTCAATAATTTCTTTTCAAGTTTCCCATCAGCTGCTTAATTTTGATCAAGTCTTATAATCAATCAGCTGTGAATAAAATGAATCAGCTATAACTTGAACCTTTAAGAAAAATAAAATAGCTACAATGATCTAAGTAATAGATTACCTAACCTTATTCAAAGCCTTCTGAATTATTTTAGCAGAATTTGGGAGGAATGGCAACTTACCGATTTACTCATGAGTTTAAACAATCACCTTTTTAGCACTTTTCAGGACACATTTGTTGAACTGTTAATAGAATTTTGGGTTATTCAGGTATTTTGCCTGTTTTATTTTAGCTGTAGTAATATCATAGTAATATCATAGTACCGAGTAGCCTTCCAACACTGTTCCAGGCATGTTGGCAGCAGAGCATGAGTCAAAGTAGCATAGGGATAGATCCCCTGGATACACATGTGTACATGTATGCATAGCACTGCATACATGCATTGCCCTCTAGTTTAGAAATACTTTAGAGATTTTCAAAGTCCTCATGGACATCTCATTCCCCAGATTTTCCTTTTAGGCTTTTTAGTGTATTATTTGCCCCAACTGTTGTTACCACCAAGATAGGTACTCAGTTGGACTATTTTCGGTAATTTCTCTTGACAGACACCTGCAAGAGAAAAGGATGCGGAGGAATGTGCTGATTTGTTTTTCTTTGCTGGGTAAGCTTCAAGTCAGGCCAAATACAGAAGACAGATGTTCAAGTGGGGTTTCCCAGTGGGCGCCAGCGAGGTCAGTAACAACAGTTCTTTGGGATGTGGCTTGGGAAGAACTCCAGCTTCCCACTGCTGGCTGCTGGCTTTCAACCCAGACAGGGGCTGCAGGGTGAGGGTTGGCGAGGCAGAAGGCCACACAGCTCTTGAAGAAGCGCTCACCGGATTCTTGCAAGCCTTTGGTTAATTTGCAAAGTTAGGACAAAGTGTTCTTTGACAACTTGTACCATTTTTCTTATTGTTTATACGGAAAAGAGACCATTCACAGGACTTTGCCATTTTAAAAATGGTATTTATTATTTTTAGACAGAGTGTGCGGTTGCCTTTCACCTGCCTCCAGCTCTGGACCTGGCTGGAGACCTGGCTTGCAACCTGGTCATGTGCCCTGGCTGGGAATCGAACCAGCGACCTTTGGGTTCGCAGGCCGGCGCCTTATCCACTGTGCCACCAGCCAGGGCCTGAGTTTGCCATTTTTGCCGACATCCCTCCCTCGTCTGTTTGCACAGATTTTTCTGTGTATTTATTTGTTATTGTTTGGGCACTTTAACATACATTTTCCCAAGCTGTTTGAAGTGTCAGTGGAGGAATTTTGCTTTTGTCCTTTAGAATCATACTGGCTGGAGCCTATCACGAGGTTGGGAGTAGCAGTCTAATTGTACTTGGGAAATCCCAATTTGGATTCACAGGTAACAGATTGAAATATTTAATTCTTACTGCTTACAAGCAAATATAACCTTTATTAACATTCAAATATAATCATTTCATTTATATAGTGATTAGTATGGCTGTTGGCTATTCTAACCACTTTGCAAAAGCTGATGTCTTTAATTCCCACAATGCTGTGAGCAAAGTCCCACAATTCACCTCATTTTGCACATAGGAAACAAAGTCACAGGTAGGTTAAGACCCTTACCTGAGCCAGTATAGATAGTGAGTGGCAGAAACAGAACTTAAATTCAGGCAGTCAGCCCTCAGAATTTTTGCCTTGAACAATTATGCTATACTGCCTGTCCAAATAATTGCGTTGATGATTACGTTCAGTTTACTTATTCTAACATTTATTGTGCATGTGGCATGCCCCTAGGGACCCTAGGGACTGTGGGCATTGCTGGGAATATGGCCTCTGCCATTGTGGAGCGTATAATTGAGGGACAGGAAAATAGCAACCCTACAGCAAGTAACTACACATTATGAGTGACACCAAGGGTAAGCTTCAGGGTGTCATGAGGGCACACCAGGAAAGTGGGACGAGGACAAATTCATCTTGTCTGGAAGGGCCGGAAAAGGTTGGTTTCAGAAAGCAAATTGCCAAACTGAGGAGCGAACACGGAGGAGGTTGTGTCCAGAGCCCACACGTCCTGCCTGGCCGTCCTGCTGGTGACTTCTGCTGCTTCCACCATCTGCCAGCCTTCCTGCTTCCCTGCTTTGTTCCCCTTCCTTCTCCCCTTCTCTCGAACTGCTCTTCTGTCTTTGGAACAGCGCAGAAAAAGGTAGCTGGACAATAGGCTTCTCTCATTCTGTGTGGGCCCCAGGTTGGCGGTGGTTGGAAATTCCCAGTTGTGTCTGCAGTTTGGGGCTTCCCAGTGCCCCCTCGTCAAGTTCCCCTGTTGTGCTAGTTCATCTTCCTCTGAAAGAGGTATTCGTATGTTAATTGTACGGGAGATATACTGCATTTTGGAAAATGGCCAAGCTGTGTGCAGACAGCAGGGAATTGTCACGCCCTAAGATGTTGCGAATTTTCGCTCTCGTGGCTTCGGTTTTACGTGGACATTGCTCCTGGGTTTGTCCGTCCTTTGCCTCAGTGCCCTCTGTCCGTTGCTGGGCAGCATTTTTCACTACCAGGCTCTTGCTGTCTGTCGGCACAAAGGTGGTTTTGTGCATGGTACCAGCTCCTGGATGGCTCTGCAAAAGTGATGTGTCACTGAAATTTTCTTTCTTGACATGTCTCTTACCTGGTGGTTAATGGCTGTGATGAAATATCTTTTTTCTGCAAGAAATGAACCTTTTCTTCTTGGCCCTATATTCCAGCCTTTGATGATATATTTGCCCCAAAATTGCCAATGAAACCTTCTTTTCTTCTGTCCATTTAAAAAATGTCTACCCTTTCTCCATTCTCGGTTTATTATTTCTATCAGTGAAGTGATGTGTAACTGCCATCTATCAGGCATTCTATTGTAAACCGATTGATTGATCACTTTCCACCCTAGAGACTCGGAGTGGAGAAAAAAGAGATGACAAATTCAGGATGTGTTTCATTCAACAACAAATGAAATAGAAAAGTAAATGTTCACTAAATTGTGGGAATCCCAGTGGTGGGAGAGCATGTACGTGGTAATCGATATAAAGTGAGTTATGTGTTTGTCTGTCTCGCACACAGACACAAAACCCGCTGGATGTATTTCCCGTTGGAGAGTGACCCAGGCAAGAGGTGTCACATAGTCCATCTTCCAAGAGTCTTTGTTGCCTAAGCAAAATTTAGGCTGGTAACTCGACTTCAATGCAACAGTCGTTTTCCCAAGCAGCAGCTAATGAAGGGCAAAAGTCGGTTTACTGTTGGGAGTTCCGTAAACACAGAGTTCATTCTTGCTTTATTATTTATTAATGATTGTCTTCTTTATTATTATTAACTTCTTCCCACCTCTGTACTGAGATTGAAGTCTACAGGACTGTCCTTCCAGAGAGACAAACCACACATATTCAGAGACCATATCTTGACACTACAAGTGCTGTTTGCAATATAATATTCCAATCAAAGTAATTGGGGGAGGTGCCAATTACTTGCAGGAATTGGCTACTGTAAGCGTTGCTTCTCTTAAGGACAGATCTAGTTAACACACTCCAGTGCAGCAAAAGGAATTTCATCTTTAAGGATGGTTATTGCTTTGAGCTCTGTGAAGAAAACCAGCCAATTTGTCATACATCGGAGAGTACTGCAGTGATGAGTAGAACCCAATGTGCATACTTTCCGTTAGCACCCATGGAAGAAAGTAAGTAAAATCGGAATAAGTGATTTAGAGAACTGGGAGGAAAAAGACCAGTGGTGATGCCCCTGGCACCCTACAACCAAATTCCGAGGATGGTTGTGAAACATCAGGCCTTCACCGGCTTTACTGTCTCTTGACCTCTTGGATGTTGACCTTCATCTATCATTTGTTGTTTGTGCTTCCGCCAAAGCACGTCCAGCTGAACTCCTGACCACCTGACCTTGACTGGCCTTCCCGACCACTGACCTTCCCCGTCTCTGGTGGGATATACAGACTCGAACAGGGTCACCTCCCCCTTGTAAGCCTGCTCAGCTCCTCCCGCCCCTGCGCGTGACTGGCCAAGGATGAGGTCTCAGGATATGCCTCATCTCTAGGCTCGTTTTGCAGACCAAAGCAGACACTTAGTAGGCATTTAGAGAAGTTTAAAATAGTTACTGAGAAGACTCAGGAGACTCAAGTACTCCCCGCTGAACCGCAGAGCAGGGGAAAGCTTGATGTGTTCTATTCAGCTCACCGATGAGAAGCACGTGAGGATTCGTGGAATGGACCAGTTGCCCCAAGGTGGTTCTTCCCTCCCCTATGCAATGGGACACCATGAATTAAACCTACATCGATGAGAGTACCATCTGTTTAGTTTCTTCTCTCCCTCTCATAGCTGAGGTTAGGGTGCTCTGTGTATGTTAAAGAATATATGAATTTGCAGGTAAAGTTTTTGGGACAACCACAAGATCCTATGACTTGAAAATGCACCTTCTCATAAGGTGAGTCTATGAAAAGTGTTCTGGTTACGATGGTGGAAACCTGAGCCTGTGGATTTGCTCTCCCAGGTCGCTTTCCTTGCAAGGAGAGCGTTAGAATTCAGAGTTTGCACACAGGGCTGCTGTGAGCATGAATTTGTAAAATGTGTTATTGTTTAACTGCAAAATTGCAAATAAGCAACATATGCCTGGTTACCTGAGGGCATAACTGTTGGCTGGGAAAACCCATTCACTCTGCAGCTTTCCCTCGTTCCTGAAGTCTGTGATGGATAACCTGGCTTGGCATCTCTTGAACAATCTCTTCCTCGCTGTGCTCCAAGAATCCTCTGTCCCTGGTTCACCATTTTGCTTCTCATGTTACGGAAGGATGTTAGTGAGGCCGCGTGAGGTGTTTTTTTTTTCTTTTTCTTTTTCCTTGAAGAAGAATGAAAACCATAAGGAATAAAGCATTCTTTATTACTTGTCTGGATTAAATCATTGTTCTTCTTGCTCGTAACATCCTACAAGGATGCTAAACCCTTCTCGCTTCTTTGCTTCTTCATGTACCTGGCCGGTGTGCAAGCTGTTATTTTATGACTGCAAAACCTTATCTTTAGTCTCACTGAAGTTTTGTTCCCTCACTTTTTTGCATAGAGGAATATGCAAACTATACGTTGCATAGTAATAACCGGAGCACCTGCGAAGCCACTGATCGCTTTGCAATCAGCATGACACTATTGCGTTTTGTCCTTCCTTTCTTCATTGCTGTACCTCTTCTGCCCCAATGTCCTAAATTGCTTTTCCATTTATGCGTGTATCGCAGAAGTCTGCATCTCTAAACACGACATGATTTAGTTTCATTTATTTTGTAATCTCAAAATGGGTGTTGATGTATGTGATTTTCTGTGATTTGCTTTTTGGCAGACCAAATTATGTTTCTGCGAGATTACTGTGAGTTGCAACTGATAAGAGCCATGCTGGGGAAGCGTGGTCATGCACACGCTCACCTTGGGAGCTGGTTACGACCTGGATCCCGATTCAGGGTTCCCACAGCGGGACCTTGGCCTTGCATTTCTACCATACTCCCAGGTCTTGCTCATCTCACTGACTTGTGTCACACTTTCACTTGCAAGGTCGCAGGGTGCAGAGTATTCATAGATGGATGGCGACTTACTTTAAAATAAATAGTGGGTTGGCCCGAAAGTTTGTTTTCTTCCATAAAATGGCTCTAGTAGTGCTTAGTTATCTTTAATGTCATTCAAAACCATTTCGTTTGATGGTACTGTGACAGCTGGCCTATCAGCCTGCCTTAAAAAAAAACTTATCAAAATCGGTGGAATTTTGTGTAGCATTTTAATATTGAAGATGAAAGAAAATAAGGAACATTTTGGGCTTATTATGATTTATTATTTCCGGAAAGATAAAAATGCCACTGAAAGGCAAAAACGATTCGTGCAGTGTGTGGAGTAGGTGCTGTGACTGATTGAATGTATCAAACAATAGTTTGCCGGAGTTCCGTGCTGGAGACTTCTTGCTGGACCATGCTTCGCACTTGGGTGGACAAGTTGAAGTTGAAAGCGATCAAACTGAGACATTAATAGAGAATAATCAACCTTCTGCCGCATGGGAGATAACTGCCATATGCAAAACATCCAAATCAATAAAGTATTGGTGAAATGAAAAATGTGTCTTTTATCTGACGGAAAAGACCATATGGACTTTTTGGCCAACCCAGTACCTTGTGTATTAAGTTCGGGCATGCTTTCCTGAAAACCGTACATTGTACATTTTTGCCTCCTGCCAAAGCTTAGAGGAAAGATGGAGTTTGTGGAAAGAATTATAGGGCTGGCTCCCTTTGACATAAGCACAATGATGAGCAATGTCCTTGTGCAAAAACCACTTGAGTAATAATATGAAACCAAGATCCCCCTTATCATAGAAAAGCTGGGTGCTTTTCTATTACAGTTCTTATAGAGGGAATGCTGGCCATCATTTTTTTTTGAAAACTGGGATATTCAGGGAATGCTAATGTATGTTGATTGTGCGTATCTTGCTCTCTTGGGCTGTGGGACTTCATGTATGGTGCTATATGTTGGCCTTACACTTGATCACTTTATAGACCTTTGGCTTTGGTAAGGTCCTAATAATGAAAGATAGTCAACTGTGCAGAAAGAGCAGGAAGCTGCAGGGCTGAATGCGGAGCATGTCTTCTGTGTGATGCAGCTGAAAGATCTACAACCCTGCTATGTAGATTATTTATCATCCTTGTGTTCTCTAGCACATAAATTTCAAGGGGAAGCTGACACTTCTGATCCTCGTAAAGACATACTATTTAGCAGTAATTTTACTTTCAGAGAGAATAATAGGTATTGGGTTGGCCAAAAATTCCATTTAGCTTTTCTCATATGAGGGCTCCAGTAGTGCTTGTCTTTAACTTCATTTGAAACAATTTTGTTGGATTGTATTGTGACAGCTGTCATATCAGTGTGCGTTTCAAAAAAACTGATCAAAATTGGTGAAGGTTTGTGCAGGCATTTTAATATTGAAGATGGAAGGAGATACACAGCATTTTCGGCATAGTATGCTTTATTATTTCAAGAAAGGTAAAAATGCACTGAAATGAAAAAGAGTCATGCAATGTATGGAGAAGGTGCTATGACTGATCGAACATATCAAAAGTGCTTTGCAAAGTTCCTTGGTACTATTGACTTGACATTTTGGCCAAATCATCCTTTGCTGCGGGGCTGTCTTAGGCACCGGAAGATGTTTGAAGCACCCTGGCAAGCCAAGAGTGAGAGATGGCTTACATATTCCAGATATTCAGATCAATAAAGTTATTGGTGAAAATGAAAAAGATGTGTCTTGTATGGAAAAAACTAAATGGACTTTTTAGCCAACCCAATATTTGTTACTTAGTACTATTTTCTCTACTTCTGAATCCATGGTGTTCACCTTTGAAACCATGATCAGCTTCCGCTTTGAGAAGAGCTGTTTAGCTTTTGAGAAAATGGAAAATATGGTACAGATGACATGCTCTTTCATGCAGTGTTAACGAATGGAAAATTGGGCCCTGAGTTCTAGTAGTTGTCTGTCTTAGAGAAGGTGGTGTTCTGAGGAAGACCGTGCATTACTTAACACAATATTTACCATTGCCCTAAATAGTGGTAAGTGTGTTGTGGATTTTTGAGTCTTTCTTGATTGGAGGAGAGTTGACATTTAATTAAAGGACAAGGTATCTTTTCATGGCAAGTGACAGAAAAGCAAATGAATTTCAGCCAGAAGGTGAATGAATTTCTGGGCTCACCTGACTGGCAGATTCTTATGTTTCTCTACCTTCAGGCATGGATAGACCCCATGCTTAATCAAATTATCAACCCCCCCCCCCCACCCCCCTCTCTGCAGTTCAGTTCCGTTTTCTTTGGAGTTGGCTTCATTTTTCCCAGGGAGTGGCCAAGCTGGCCTCCTACAGCTTGAGGCTGACATGGTCTGGTAAATGGCGATCTCAGTCAGCAGAGCCAGCTGCCTTCTGGGTAGCTTAGCAGTTGGTTCTCTCCTTAACCTCTTTCTCTTCTATAAGGACTCAACAGTTAATCCTTTAACCCTTAACTTGCTGTCATTTAGAAATGACATATGTCTTTCCTTAATTATCGTCTTCTTTTAAGATGGTTGAAATCTCTAAGTTTGCGGGTGGGAAGAACAGGCAGGGCCTGTTGATGGAGTCATTAACAGTAATATTATATAGCACTGAACATCAGGCAAAAATGTTCTCAGCACGTTAAGGAAAAAAGGCAGGTCCCCAGATCATCATAGAGGATGATATTTTTAAAGACATATGGATAGAGCATCTAGATCTGTAGGCGTAATGCTAACATAGATAACAGTAAAGATATCCAGTAGGATATACTCCAGGATTAACACCAATGATAGCTAAGTCAATGCTCATAACCACACTTTAACATAGTGTCCTTAACACTTTGCTGCTGGATGGTTCATGATCCTCAGAGAAGGCTCCCTTCACGCTCCTGCTGGGAACTGTGCACGTAGATGCTTCCTGTTACCCTGGGAGTGAAAGTTTGGACCCTGGGTAGACCAGCTTTCACTTTGTACCCTGATTCCAGGATGGTCCAAACACCTGCCCTTAACTATGTCTACAGAGAGATGGGGTGTGCGTGTGGAGAAGTCACCAGGCTGAGCTGTGTAAGGAAGGGAGAGGGGTCTGGGGGAGAGGTGGAAACCCCCAGGTCCCAGGCAGCAGCGGTGGGACAGAGCTTCTCGTGAGCACAAAGAAATCTTGTTGCTAAGGCATGGCACAGTAGAAATGGACTCCAGCAGTCATACCCATATTTTCTATTCCCCAATGTTTTCTCGTAAAATCAGATGAGCTTCTCTGTAACATCCTACAAGTCCCTGTTCAATTCCTAATTAAAAATCTAAATGAATCTTTTTTATTAAGGTGTACTTCCCAATGTTTAATATCCGTGAAATAAATCTACCTCATCTCAAGTAGTCTCAACCATAAAAGTATACAGGAAAATCTTACATAATACCTTTAAATATTTCAATAGTTGGCTCTTTTAAGGCCCTTAAGGATTATTATCTCTTTAGAGATATTTTAAGATCTTTAAAGAGCATTTCCCACATATAGCTAGATATGTCATTATTTAATATTGAACTATACTGATGCAGGAAGTAATTTAGCAAAAATTTCAAAATGGCTTAATACCTAACATGAAATTTAAAGTAACATTAGGGATTCATTTCATTTTTTTTTCCAGAGAATTTAAGACTTGGGACTGGAAGTCCTAACATTTTTTATATCCACTACATACAAGCATGTGCGTTCCTGGTTTCTTAATTTAATTCTTGCCAGTAATGTCACATGTTAGAATATTGACAACATAAAATGGCAATAATCGGTAAATATTGGGTGTTGTGTTAGTCTCCTTTTGTTTAGCTCTTATTACTTCCCTTTTTCTCTTGTTCTTTAATTCTGTGCTTTCTTAGTGAAAATCATAACATTCCTTTCATGTTTACGTTTCATGTTACATTTAAATCCTTTGCATACACTCTATCATTTAATTCTCACAGTAATCCTATGAGGAAGATGGTTATCTCTGTTTTTCAGATGTGGAGGTCAAACCTTCAGTTAGAAAGTGTAAGGCTCCCAGTGCTCTCCTGCAGATGTTCTCAAAATGTGGTCCCTAGCCCTGGCCAGAGTGGCTCAGTGAGTTGGGGCGTCATCTTGTACACCAGCAGGTTGGGGGGCTTGAGTCCCCAGCCTGGGCACATACCTGGATTGTAGGTTTGATCCCCTGACAAGGCATGTATAGGAGGCAACCCGCCGATTTTTCTCTTCATATTACTTTCAAGTGACAGTTAATTTGGACTTTTTGACATTCATTTAGCATTTCTACCTAAAAGATAGTCTGGTTATTATATTTAACAGGGTAAGTTTGGGGAAAGTATTGCCATTTAGAATATTTAATCCTCTCCAAACAATCGCATGAGTCATCATACATTTGGAGGACTACGTAGGTTCAAATGTTTGTTATTAAAAATAGCCATTTAAATGAGAAGTGCTTTATTAAAATCAGGCTGGTTTTGATTGTTCAGGAAATTAAAAAATCTATAGAAAGAAATGGATATATTTAAAAATCTTACTTTTACATTTCTGTTAAAAGTACATAACTGCATGTACAGTACTTCAGTTAAATAGTAGATTGATATATATTTATTGAGCTTGCCAGTATACCAGCACAATATAGGACTGGAGCCAAGAGAGATAAAATATTTGTCCCCAAGGCAAAGTCATTCTAATGCAGAATTCAACTTGGTGAATAAAAGCAAGATGATTAGAATAACTTTAATCTGCTTCCTAATTATTAACTATAAAAGGAAAGCAATTTTTCTGTTTGGTTTCATTTCAAATGATTTCAAAACTCAGAATGAAAATTCTAAATAACTCAAAATGTTTTTTGCATAAACTAATTTATGCTAAAAATGAATTGCTGCTTTTATATTCTGTGTTATTATGCCCTGATTTTCAAGCCACAGATTTATGGTATGATTAATGGAGGATAACCTTCAGTGATATTGAATTCTATTGTTTCTCTTTGCGAAAGACCTAATGGAGATAATAAGAAGCTGTGACACCCCTCCCCCCAAGCAAGATTTATATTGGTAATAAAAAGTAAACAATATATTTATGAAATAAGGGTGCCTTGAAATACAGCAAGGACAACTTGTAAAATTATTAACAATTAGGTGCAACCAGGAGCTTAACCATTCAATATATTTTGAGGATTTTTATCTAAAAATTCTTTGAGATTTCTTCAGGAAAAAAATAGAGCAGATCTAATAAACAGTTTCTGAAGGTCAGGGCTGCTGATGGTTCTCTGCTCCTATATGGGTGCTTTGAGAGATTTTCTATGAGTTTATGCCTTATTTTTAAAGTTCAGAGCAAAGTCCAGCAAGAGTGCTGGTAGGTTTCAACACTAAGAGTTGTGCATATCCAACTGAGTTTTGCAGGGCCTCCTTCAGGTAGAGAGAGAGCAACATATTTTCATAGAGTGATCTTAGGTGAACTGATTTCTAGGTGTCTGTTGTAAGCAATTTTTATATGTGTGTACATATACACATGTAACGTACCTAAGCTCACACCAGGTAATACACAAACATACGTATGTACACATCCATCCATCCATAATGTTTGCCATTATGGAGCTATTGATTCAGAGTTATACTCTGTTGTCATCAATGCATTTTTTAATGAATAGTTAACATTTTTCCCTGAACAATATTATGGAGATAGGATTCTCAGATACGCATGTTACAACCAGCTCTCAAGCAACTCAGGGTTTATTTTCGTATTGCCTCTGGAGAATATTGGGGAGAAAATAAACTGGAAATTGTTCAGCAACCACTCTCTTCTTGATGCAAATGGGGGAGGGATTTCAAGGGAAACATCTCCAACAGAGGGTCCCCAGATTAAGGGAAAGGGGCGATAGAAGATATTAGCTGTCCATGCACTTTTCTTAACTTGGCATTTTTAGGAGTCTTGAGGTTGCATGATGGTGGCAGTATCTTTAACTTATAGCTCAAGATATGAGATCTGTGGTGGCTTAGGGAACCAGTAATGGGACTATTAATGTCTACAGGAATGACATTACCTTTCCTGGGTTTTCAAGCTCCGATTGATTTGGTACTGCTATTTTGGCATTTATTCCTCCTTGTCGGTAGGCAGGAGTCTGGACAGTGAGAATTCGAGAGAGAAAATTACTTTATATAGTCTTGCAATGTGAATGGCTATTTAGGGAACTGATATTATGATCATTATTTGTTACTAATCCAACATTTAGTTTAGTTTCTCAGAACAGTTTCTATATAGGTATCTTGAGCCCCTTCTCTTGTTTCAGGCATATGTCCTTCTAATTATATTCCTAAGTTATGATATGTAACAATTCAATGTGGCTGCAATTACTACAGTATTATTTCTTGGTTCACAGGCAATACCTTAAGTTAAAAGGCAAAAAACTAAAACAGACATTTTCTCATCCCAATGGAATTAGCCTAAATAGAACAATGAAGACAGGTGAAGGAATTTGGTGGTTATTCATTTGTATTCAAATGAGAGTTTGTTGGGGGAGGGGTGTGAGACTATAATTATAAGCTTACATATTTATAGAAAATAGCCTAATGAAGGTTATTTTATCCTGTGACCATTTGTAGGATAACTTCACTTTTCAGATTAAAAAAAAATACTCTGCTGTTATGAACTATATGTTTTCGGTAATAAAAATGTGGATGTTGGTAATGAAAGTGGGCTTTTTTGTCTGAATGACAAACATGTATTTCTAGAAATACCATACAGAATAAGGGCATGTGTAGAAATTCTGCCTGATCCCTAGTAGCGTTGCTATAATCTCTGTAATTTGAAATTTCCTTGTTGTGTGGGTAGAATGAGTTTTATGTTGAAGGGGTCATAGCAAGAAACAAAACATTTGGAGTTTTATACTTTGTGTTCACCTCGAGTCAAGTCTCCTTCCATCACCATTTATTCCCCCCTTTATCCTGGTCAGTACCTAGTGTTGTTTGTGTCTGTCAGTTTTTGTTTTTGTTTCTGCTTAAATGCTTCCCATTTCCCTACCCCTCTGACAGTTGATAGTCAGCTCTCTGTTGGGTCTGTTTCTATTTTGCTTGTTTGTTCATTTTGTTCATTAGAGTCCACATATAAATCAACTCATATGGTACTTGCCTTTCTCTGACCGGCTTATTTCACTTAGCACAATACTGTCCAAGTTCATCCATACTGTTGCAAAGGGTAAAATTTCCTGTTGACAGCCAAGTAGTATTCCATTGTATAAATGTACCACAGCTTTTTTATCCACTCATCTACCGATGGGCACTTGGGCTTCTTCCAAATCTTCACTATTGTAAATAATGCTGCAGTGAACATAATGGTGCATATATTTTTTCAGATTAGTGCTTTGTGTTTCTTTGGATATAGATATTCCCATAAGTGCAATTGCTGGGTTATAAAGCAGTTCCATGTTTAATTTTTTGAGGTAACTCTATTCTGCTCCCCACATTGGCTGCACTAATTTGCATTCCCTCCAACAATACAAAGGTTCCACACCCCCGCCAGCCCTTGTTTGTTGATTTGTTAATGGTGGCCAGTCACTGTGATTTCAGATTATAGCTTTCTGATGATTAATGACATTGACCTTTTTTTATATGATATGGCCATCTGTAGGTCCTCTTTGGAGAAGTGTCTATTCAGGCAGATGATGTATTATAGAATTGTACACCTTAAACCTATATAATTGAATTAACCATCATCACCCCAGTAAGTTTAAAAAGTTGGGTATTTATTATCAGCTGTTTTATAAATAAATAGTATGTGCTTAAAAGCAGGGTCATGGTGGCCATCACAGGGGGTGACCAACGTCTAGGCTTTACTTTCCAGCTGTCTCACCAGATGGCTGTAGCCCAGGACTTTGTACCTTTTAAGCAGGTGACATGTAATAAACAGGATAAAAATACTTACATTTAAACCTTATTCATTTGATGATCTTTCAAATGATCCTCTTTAAGTTTTTTTATGGGAGGTACTTTTATATATTTTTAGTATTTAATAGTTTATGCTCACTTATGTCTCTGTTTATTTTTACAAAGAAAAATGTTCAGTATCAAAACATAGAAGCATTTTCTCCTCCCCCCACCCCGCAACCCGCCCCAAAGTGTCAGTGTGATTTAGAAGGTGGTTGCTGAAGAGAGGCCATGTTAACATAACAGCAGTTGATGCAGCTGCAAATCTTTCCATTTTAAGGTTCAGGGTTGTCCCAAAGGAACAATCCGGGGCTGATGTGCAGATGTTGAGCTCTCTTTTCGAAAATAGTGCTGAGCCTGATACAGATGTTCACACATTGCCCAGCACTTTGATTAACCTTTTATGAAGTATCTGCCTACAGAAATCTGGATTAGTATTTTCCCATGTGTCTTATTAAAAGCCTGCCAGGCTTTATTGAACATTGTGTTGATACTTTTTGTTCTATGGACAGCTTTGGTGTCTCGTAAGTATAAAATGAAAGCATTAGCATACACTAACAAGGCTGTCTCATGTTAGCTGCTGACTTGAGTTTGCAGTAGGGACCATCATGGTTCGATTAGCTGATTGTCTCTAAAGGATGACTGTAGTTACATAAAATAGGATGGACTCTGATTTCTCGTAAACAAGTTGCTAATAAAGGTCCTACTTTGCTCTCTTTGGAAACATGTTAAGAGAATTTTCTGCTGATAGCAAATCTTTGGGTTCCCAAGGCTATACTCATGGTCTAGGCCAGGCCTGAGCCCTCAATACAGGACCCACTAGCCAATTGTCATTATTTAACTTTCGGTAAAAATTAAATAGAATTTAAAATTCAAGTTCCTTCATCACAGTAGCTGCATTTCAGGTGCTTGTAGCTCTAGTGGTTAGCAGCTACTGTATTGAATAATTCGAACATAGAACATTTCATTTCCATCATGGTAGAAAATCCCATTGGATGGAATTGCTCTGAACTTTACACAGCTGACTAACCCAATGCTACAGAGTTCTACTTATGTTTTACCTTCTTAAAAGAATTTCTTCAGTGGACTTGTGACTCCTTTGAATTTAGAGTACTAAAACCTAAAGTAGCACCTTTTCCCTAGAGGGATGATTGACCCATTTTCTAAAGCAATGACCATTTCTTCTCGCTAATATTTGAATCCTTTGGTGAGAGTTTAGACTTAGAGATTTAAGAATAGCTGTTTTCCAAAAGTATTTATTTATGTGTTTATTTGTGCACCTGGATAACTATTCAGCAGAGACTCCTGAGAAGTTGGTGGCAGTCTACATCTTTTCATCTTTTTTTTTTTTAATTTAATTTTATTGTCGTTGTATTATATCCATCTAGTCTACATATCTCCATGAACTGAAGCACTAAGGAGCAAAAAGCTGGCACAGAATTTCCAGCGATTAGAAAATACCAAGATTTCCCAGGCTATAGCATTAATAAAATAATTTACTATTTAGATAGCTGTTACAATGACTGAATGAATGAGCTCATGTTTCCTTTCCCCAGAAATTCATTCTGTTTGCCTACGTTGAGTGAATTGGTTTAAGTTTTTTTTTTTCCAACTTGCATCTCTTTCACAACATGACATATCTCTTAAAATGATATAGTTTCAAATGTTACAAAAAATACTTTAATTAATTTTTCTGGCTCGACCTGTCTTAGGAGCCTTGCTCAGAGAAATCACACCTAGAGAACACTATGGAATCAAGCAATGAGTTTATTTGGGGAATCAGGAAACGGGAACAGGACAATTCGAAGGAGGCAAGGGGAGAGGCCTTTTGAGAAGTCATCTTCAACTTGACATCACTGGGTTGGGTTTTATCCTAGCTGCAGCGTGAAGTTACACAGGTGTACACCTCCAAGGAAAATTCATTCTCCAACCGAAAGTCCATTAACCTGAAAGAGCTAAGTGGGATTATCTATGAGGCCATCTGCTTCATTACCACCTCACCAGGGATCTCCGGACAAGTTAACTTCATTAACTCATTACCAAGAGTTTCCCGGCTGGTTCCATGATCACATTCCTGTCACATTCCTGTAAGTATTGACTGTTGAAGTTTTAACGAAAGTCCAGGTTACAGTCAGAGTTCAAAGGCATGTGCTGCCTCCATGTTAGCTGTCCCCACATCCCGACACTACCCACCTCCATATCCTGAATTGATTTTGGTTTGGTTTATTCATACAGTTTGTTGAATATCCTCATCTCTTGTCTGGTTCATGCATTAGTCTATACACTGGTTTTGTCCTTCCCAGTTTATTCCTCCTCCTGCCTGTCCTCAATGCTGCTGCTAGAGTTACATTCCTAAAATGTACACTAATCATGTTCTGTTCATTTCTGAGATTTGCTGTATTGTAGTCAGAGGTTTTCAATGGCTGATCATAAGGCTGTCTCCTACCTTTTTGAAACTATACTTGGAACAATCTTTTTAAATCTTTCTTCTTACTCTTAACTTACTCCCAATAAACTCCTGAGTCTTTATAATTCACATTTCCCTGTCTGCATAGGTTCCTAACCTCATCCCTGTCTACTTGCTCCTGCAATGGCCATTTTATTTAACTGTAAAAAATTGAGGTTGCTTTCTGACTTTCCGCTTTCCTACCTCTGAATTTCTCTATTTCACCTGTTTTCTGTTTATTTCCTACTCTTCTCAGAGGAGAAAATATCTCTTCTGCTCCCCAATGAACTGATCGAAAGCTAAACTCTGAATCCTCACTCAAAAAGCTTGACTGGCTTTCCCCCGGGCGCGTGGGTTGAAGGAAATGAAGCCGTTAGCTTGGTGTTCACGGGGCGCCATGGTTTGGCCCACATCTGCTTCCCCCGTCTTCGTCCTCACTGCTTTCCATCCTTCAGTGGTCCGTGCAAATGGAATTAATTATCTGAGTCTTGCTTTGCTTACTTGCTGCCTTGCCTGATGCTCTTTCCTCTAAATGTCACATTCCTCTTTCTCATCCCGTGTCATTTTTGAGCATCCGGACAAAGGCTGCGTTCCAGATGAAGGCATTTCTGATTGCCCCAGGGTGTGATGCTCATGCCTCATCTGCACTCCTGGAGCATTTTGTCTTCACGTCCACTGGCATCGCAGTCTCCCCGGCTGGGGAGGCGCTCTTGCTAACAGCTGATTGCTGCGTCAGCTTTGCCTATTTCCCACCATGCCCACCACATCATCTTGTATTCGGTGTGTGCTCAGAAAAATGTTTTGAGTGAGTAAATGGTTGGGATCGCTCATTTCCAAGCTTAAGCACATCATGAAACACTATTTACAAAGCTACCCCCCATTTTATATGGAACTTTCTTAAAGACACCTACTAATTTGTCTCATTAATGGGGCGGTGTTTAATTTCTTAATTTTAGCTTGTTAGATATGATATGTTTAGACAATTACTGAAATGCTCAAGTTTGTCAGATTTAAACAGAGTTAGCTTATTAAGTCATAGTTATATTTTGGATTCTTAAATAGTAGTTGTAGTTTGGATTCTAAATGCGAAAGTGTCAGGACTTTCAGTAGCGAGGAAATAGAAAGTTGCCAATGAGGTGAACATGTGTGTTTGCACTCATGTGACCATGGTTTTGTCCATGCACATATAAAACACATAACATATGGTGTGGGAAGGGCAACGGACAAATAGAAAACAGAAAAGACAAAAAGCCCTCTACGTAGAGGTTGTTATAAGGCTGATGCTGAGATCCGTGTTGTAAGGTATTTTCTCCTTAGGCTCATTAACAAGGCGCAGAAGCTCTGGGATCAAACACATGGGTCTATGTTTGTTCATTGCACAGAAGGCCCTTGAAGGCTGAGTGCTTTGCCCTCTTCTTGTGCATATTCTGTGAATCCAGAGACATCTCTAATAGTCTGCTACCTAAATCAAGATAAAGCAGCACCCAAATTGTTCTACAGAAATTGCAATTTTTTTACTACTGAACTCCATTTCAACTTTATAGATATTAGTTGACCTGTCATAAGGAATGAGGTTATCCTGGTCGACCTTTGTGTCCTCTGCCTATTTTAGGGCAGAAACTAACAGCTCAGCAGAAGTGAAGCTGAGACCTATTTTTTTTTTTATGTGTCGGCAGCTTCCGCTTCTACCAAACAACTGAAATTAAGTGGAAGAAATTTCATATTGCAGGGGAAAAAATGAAGATCGGTTGTACTGATTGGAGATGAGGGAAAATCAATATATTTTTCAACCTCTAAGTTCAATAGTGGTAGAGAAAATAATCCTGTGACGTACTTAATTTTTTTAAAGGTAAGCTAGAAGCTTCAGCATATTTAACTGTATTTAACAGCTGTCCTCCTGTTTGAGAAATAGTTTCTGATGCTTCTACCTTGGGGAAACTGGAAGTTCAGGTGTTATGTTTCTGTGGGGTATTTCTCATGGTAGGTTAAATGCTTCCTAAATTCCAAGCCTTCATCCAGGCCCTGGGAAATACAAAAGCACCTGAGACTGTCTCTGCATGGCATTTGCAATACATTGGCTAAGGTAATGAAGTGAGGCAATAATGAGAATACGGTCACATCATGTAAGTTCATAATGCAGAACTCCATGTAGGCAGGACTGTGTCCGTCTTATGCCTTGCTGTGTTCCTTGGCTCAGGTATAATGCTGTGTACATGGCAGAAGCTGAATAAGGACACATTAGATGTTATTCAAGTCTCTGTGGAGAGGAAACTTGGACTGGTACCTGATCCACCTCATAGAGGGCTTCTGACAGCAGGTGCCACCTAAGCCAAGTTCAGAAGGACATGTAAGAGTCACCATGCTTAGCGAAAATGGCCACCAGATGGGATTGATTGGGAAGGACATTTCAGGATGGTGGAACAGAGAAGGAAAAAGCACAGTAGCATAAAAAAGGATGCAATGGCAGCTTTTTAATATATTCAACTTTGGCCCATGTTCTTTACCTAACACAGATTTTGGATTGATGCTCCTGTTACTACTTAGCCATTGAGGAATTACATTTCTTGGTGGAATGTTTTGAGGGTGGAGTTGCTTCTCATCCAAAATAAAAAGTGGAGAGCTCTAGAGTTTCCCCTGCTTCTAGATATTTTCCAATTCCCCATATAGACAGTTGTTTATTATAAAATGCCTTTCTTTGCACAAAAGACATGATTAGACCTAAGGGGCATTAATTGTTCAAGGTCTAATCAAGTGACCATATAATAGAGATCTGCCTTAGTTAAGGGGGATGATGGTGGTGGGAGTGTGTAAGCTGGAGATGGCCTTGGAGGGCACTGTGAACTCCCTCATTGCCTACAGAAGAGGACAGAGCAGCGACTATATAGGTTGGACAGCTCAGTACATGAGTGTCACTACTGGATGTCTTTCTAATGATTTTCCTGCTCTGAGTGCTTCCTGTGTTCTTCCCTCCAGGTTTGTTGATGTACCAAGAGATTATAGATATATAATAATTCCTCTGAAATTAATTCCCATCTGTAGAGTATGAACATTGTGAACCTGGCTCTTACTGTGGCTGAAAAACCTAATGGCTTTTTTATTTGGAAAAAAAATATGGGAACAGTATTGACAATGGTAAATTTAGTTGTCAAATATTATCGTTCATATTTGCCCAATATATTTATAAACATTTCTGAAAAATCTCCTTAGAAAGCATTTAGTTTTAAGATATTTCATAAGTGTTTTAATTTTTACATTTTATGGACACTATACTTTCAAATACAAATAGCACAAAATACATCATTCATAGAGCTTTCTAACTTGCATTATTCTTGTCAAATTTCAGACAACTCTATTTCCATACTTTAGGATCTGTGCAGTTTTTACTGTGCATATGGAATTTCTAATATATATATATATATATATATATATATATAATGAAAATAATTAAGCTATTTTACATTATTAAATTTATGTAAAATAATGTATAAGTAATTGTAGAATATAATACTAAGTTTTATGTAAATCATTAATGTAGTATCTACATCCTGAGTAATTGTTACAAAAAGCTTTTCATGATTTTTACTATAACCTGCATACATTCCACAAGAATGTACATCATATACCTTGGACCTTCCTAATTGATTCAAGATTGATTTGCTATTGGCTTTGTTAAGAATTGTCATCTAGTTCATGGCTTATGCTTACCTTGCTGTGAAAAGGGACCCAAATTGCTTTTGCTTCTCATTCTGTACATGAAAGTGTTACATACTGTCCCTCTTTGAGCCAGAGAGCTAGTTAGCAGTTGATCCTTCTTAAGAGTGGCTACAAGAACCCACACAGTATTAATCTGTGTCTTTGTTCAGAAAGCCTGTGTTGGCTCTGCACGCAGGCCCTGCTGGCTCCAGTGTGCATGTCGGTAGCTTTTCTGTGTGTTCCAGAATTTCTGTCAGGGAGTGTTGAACCCAGATAAATAAGCTCTTCACATTTAAGAGAAAATATATTTACCTCCGATAAAACTGGATTCTAGATGATAAGAAATCTTGACTTTAACAAATAATGTTCATCGTCATCATTTATAACAAGCATCTTTTGAAAGTGCCTTATCTTGAGTTGGTCCTGGGTTGGGTGTGAACTAGACAGGAAACATTGATTCAAATAAATATGAGGAAGATGCAGGCATTTCAATCAATGTTAAAATAAAAAATGTGTACATCAAATAGATGATTTAATGGCATTTCTTAACCCCCTGTGGAATAATTATGTAGGAAAGAGTGGTAATTTGTTAGTCTTCTACATTCAATTAGTCTACAGAGGCTTTTAAGAAAGAGGAGGGATTTTAAGTTATGCTTCAGTGGAAGAAAGTGCTCTCTCTAATATCATTTCTTGGGTAGCAAATTGCTATTTCAGTGTTTTGCCTGCATTCATAATATTGGGCAATTATTTAGATGCATAGACATAACGAATCTTCAAAACTGAGAGAGCAAAACCTACATGTTTCTGCAAACAATGGGAGTAATTATTAAATCTTATTTCCTGGAAAAAATGAAAAAACGCTATATCTCACTAGAAGTTGGTAGGATCCTAATTGTGAACCTTTTGGAACACTGTAGATCTTTTTTAATGCTACTTTTTGCTTTTACATATGTTGAGTCTGTTAAAAAAAAACTGCTAAGGTACACTATTAATATAATACTTTAGATGCATTTGAGATTGTTCCTGAGGACGAAACAGCCATTAATTTTATTCTGATTTATTTATTGTGACATAGGATACATTTTAATTTATTATATTTTGAATTATTCAGAATTGCTAATAAGATAGCTTCTTCAATGGGTGGTATATATAATATTAATATTAGTTTGTGATACAGAGTGGAGTTTAATAAAATAAAATTATTCATCCGGAACAAACTCTTACTTTATATACATATTTTCTTAATCTACTTTATATGTACCATGGCAAGAATGCTATAATATTCTGTTTGAAATTGTAGCTCTTCTCGATGAGAGGGAAGCTTGATTTGATTAATTATGCTTACAAGCTTTCAGAGAGGAGGGGAGAAACTGTTTTGACTTTAGTTTGTGCATAATTGCTGCTTTTTGGATTTACATCACTTTCATCAGTTGTTGAGAAACGAAGAACTAATTTATCTTAAAGAGATAAGATGAAGGAATTGCGGGTATTAATAATAAGTAATGACATTGAACCACTACTTTAATATGGTGATCAGTAAGATGAGAAAAGACATTTATTAAAATGTTAGTCTCATACTTTATACTTTTCAATCTTTAAGAAAATAGTCATTCTTATATTTAGAGGACTGACTCCTTAGGTAATTTTCATTTTACTTAACTGACAACATGAGATGTTACATTAAAAGAAGCTCTATCAATTCTGTATATACTGCTTTGTTGAAAGCATTTATGATGGTCCTTGAATTTGATATTCATTACCCTACTAGATGAGCAATTGAGATTCATTGCAGCTTTTCAGTCAAATAATTATAATTAGAAAGAAAATATGTGTTGCTGGTACCAAGACAATGATGTAGATGTGAGAAATTAGGAAAACAAAAAACATAGGTAACCCAGTACCCAAATTAAGGCATTTAGTTGAAAAATTGGTGTAAAGTTCATGAAAATAACCAACATTGTTTCCTCTTCCAGCCAGTAATTAATTAGCAGGCATTGCATCAGGTGTCAGACTTATGGAGAAGACAGTGCAAAACTTATTAACTCTGGGAAGGTAATTTTGGAAGTGCCATTTTCATTTTTGTTTCCCTTTCCATTCCAATCTTCCTCCTTTCTCCCTGTAAACTCTTACGTCTGGGATCCAGTGAGAGCCTCTCTCAACAGCCATGTTTGATTAAGATAAGCTTGTTCTTTTCAAGTTCACAGCTTTATAAATATGCATGCTATTCTGAGAGGGAAGATTCTGTCCATGACAATTTGCTGTCTTGCTGCTTGCATGATGGAGTCTGTTACATCAGAGAAATTGCCTACACATGTTGACTGAAGAGACTTTACGGGTAGGAAATCAAGGGATTTCCTGGGAAGATTAGAAAAATTAACCTTTGCGTAGAGGGAGAGAAAGAGAAATGATATTTGGCATGTTTCTATAGATGTACAAAATATTTACAGTCATCAAACTGTGAAGAAAACAATTTAAAATATTTTCTAGGTGAATTCTCTGCTCAAATACACACTTGCCCCACCGGGTAGCTCAGTTGGTTACAGCATGGTCCTGATACACCAAGGTTGCAGGTTCGATCCCAGGTCAGAGCATTTACAAGAGTCACCCAGCGATTGCATCAATAAGTGGAACAACACCTTCATGTGAATGCACATTTATGGTGTATGCATAGAATAAAAAATATTAAACCAGGATATGAAAGGGTATTTTGGCAATTATATTACAGGCAGAGCATTTTAAACATAGATATTATTGCCCTGGCCAGGCGACTCAGTTGTCCCAATAGGCCAAGGTTGTGGGTTCGATATCCAGTGAGGGCACATATGAGAATCAACCAATGAATGCATAAGCAAGTGGAACAACAAATTAATCTCTCTCTCTCTTTCTACTCTTCTTCTCCTTTCAAATCAATAAAATTAAAAAAACAAACAAACAAACTTGGCTCTGGCTGGTGGCACAGTGGATAAAGTACCGGCCTGCAAACCCAAAGGTCACTGGTTTGATTCCCAGCCAGGGCACATAACCAGGTTGCAAGCCAGGTCTCCAGCTAGGTCTATAGCTGGAGGCAGGTGAAAAGCAACCACACATGGATGTCTCTCCCCCTCTCTGCCTCTCTCCTCTCTTCAAAAATACAAATAAAATAAAAAAAAAAATTTAAACTATATATTTGTTTGGCACAATTTGTGAACACTTGTTGCTTATTCTCAAGTCGTAATCTGAAATTGTTCTAGGTTAGGTACTAGGGTGCCATAGGACTTGGACCTATTTATTTATTATTAAAAAAAAAATTATTGTTGTTGTATTACATCCATCCTTGGGCCTTTTTTTTTTTTTTTTTTTAAGATTTTATTTCATTATTTTTAGAAAGAGGGGAAGGGAGAGAGACATCAATGTATGGTTGCTTTTCACTTGCCTCCAGCCACAGATATGACTGGAGACCTGGCTTGCAACCTGGTTATGTGCCCTGGCTGGGGAATCGAACCTGCGACCTTTGGGTTTGCAGGCCGGCACCTTACCCACTGTGCTACCAGCCAGGGCCGTGGGCCTATTTCTAACTTAGACTTTATCCCGTTCTGGGTTTTCGGAGTTGTTTTTCTCTCTGATTCATACATCTTTGAGGGAGGGGGCATTTATTTTAGCAAGTTCTTGGCTCCCCACTCAGTACGGCACGTAGACTGTGGTCACAGGAACTGGCAGGAGGCTCCCTTTTTCACGGGAAAGAAATGTAAGCGTAACATTTTAAGAGATTGGTGCTAACTTGTTTATTAGTATTTCAAGGAATTCCTGTTCTGAGTAAGATTCGTTTCTTTAGCAGGAAGTTTTTTATACATACCAGGGTACTTAAATCAAGTTCTGTAGTCCACGGGGGTTCCAAGGCTGGGTTTATAGAAATACAGATTTTTGGAAATAGTTTGCAAAATGTTGCGTGCACGTGCATTTTTCTGGAAAGAAGATCAAGGCTTTTGTGGGATTCTCCAAGAGGTTTGTGGCTTAAACAAGATTAAAAACAACTGAATTAAAGAGTAATTGTTTTGGTGCAAAATTCAGAATTTGTCAGTTATTACATGCACTCTCTTGATTTATCATTTGAATTAAATGTTGATAAAAAATAAGAACATGTGTTCCTACTCAACACTGCCTTCACTGTTTAAAAAACACATTAGTGCCCTTATTTTAAACTATGCTAAGAGACTTTACCCAAGAGAAATATTCGAGAAAGTCAATAGCTAAAAATATTAAGTGGGAAAGTAGGTTACAAAACTTGTGTATAGTAAGTATATTGTATATAATTAAATATGCGTCACATAAATAAAATGTTTCAAAGTGTATTGAATAAAGATGGGAAGGATATCCTAAAGTTATCTGCAGTGATTATTCCTGGGTAGTGAGTCTTACAAGAGTTTTTTTTCTTTTGGCCATTAAAATCTGTACATTCAAGTCTGCTCATTAAATCTGTATTTTAAAAAAATAGAGCCCTGGATAGTGTGGCTCAGTGTGTTGAGTACCAGCCTGCAACCCAAAGGTCGCTGGTTCGATTCCCAGCCAGGGCACATACCCAGGTTGCAAGCCAGGTCTCCAGCCAGGTCCCCAGCTGGAGGGACCATACATTTATTTTTCTCTCCCTTTCTTCCACCCTCCCTTCTCCTCTCTCTAAAAATAATGAATAAAATCTTAAAAATTAAATTAATTAAATAAAAAAACAAAAAAACAACCCTGTGCCATTCAAGGACATAGAGTGTTGCAGCCTCCAGAATTGTGAGACATAAATTTCTGTGGTCTGTAAGCCTCTTCTCAGATACACACAGGGTAGGGTGAAGGTAGGTTTACAGTTGATGGTATGGAAAAATAATACAGTAATTCATAAATAATCATGAACTCTTTCCCGTACCCATGATGGTAAAGCCATTCTTGTTCCCTGCTGTGACTAGCTTATACACGCACTCATGGGGCGACCAGTCCTCGGAAGGCCTTTCTCTTTGAAGAGCTTTGCATGTTGTCAGGCTGATTACCTTGCTTCAACCGTTTAACTATAAACACAAACACATACACATGCACATAAATATACATGAATCCAGCAGAGAGAGCAATTTTCCTCAGAGATGTTAGAATAATCTAAACACCATCGAAACAAAATTTTGTTTATCATTGTGTTCGGAGGACTTTATGCTTCTATTGTCAATGGATGTATTCTTTGCTTAAGAGTCCTAGGCTTGCGGCAGGCTCACATGGTGTCCCAACACTTGGGGACAGATAGGAATTTGGAAGGATTCAGAATATTGATGAGCAGCTGTCTCTTTCTCTCCAACCCCACTCGGACATGCATGTGCGTGTGCATACACGTATGTGCCCATATTCTACACACACTCTATTCCTTCAGTGTTGCATGGGGCACTTTTTGGAGTTCTTCCAGTTTTTTTCCCCATAGGGGCTTATCCTTGATCATATTGGGCTCTTGTTCAAGTATAAGTATGTTTTTGTTTTGTTGGAAGCTCCTATTAGGTTCTTTGTGCTACACATATCCTTCCCAGTATGAATTGAGTGGACCCCTAGAACCACCTTCCACCAAATAAAAATTAAATTAAATTAAAATGCCATCTCTAAATCTAAGTCAGATTTATAAGGGGAAATACAGAAATGTTTTATCTCAGGTCCAGATAACTCTGATGAAGCCAAGAGGATAAATAAACAACAAATCATCCTAACGAGTGACTGATAACTAGTGTTTATATGTGACATTAAGTTGTAAAATACCACCGTCTTATGTACTATATTTATGAAAAGAGTCTGAGTATTTAATGCCAATTATTGTTAGGGGATTGCCAGGGAAGGTAGATTTGTGCGACTTAATGAAGAGCCTTTGGCCCTGACCACCGTGACTTGATTGGTTGGGTGTTGTCCCTCAAAACCAAAGGTCGCCAGACTCTTGGTGGGTTCTGTCCCTAGTTGGGGCATGTATGAGAGGCAGCTGATGGGTTTCTCCCTCCCTTTTCCTCCCTCTAAAAGTACCTAAATAAAATCTTTAAAAAAAATAACCTTGGTAATATCAATATCCTACACATTCTTTATTTTCTGGCCTGTCATTTTAGCAGCCACGGCCTCCGTAACTGTGGAGGCGACATGCACACACCCCTCTCATCAGGAATACCCGTGAAATTTAAACTTTGGCATTCGGAGAACGCTTTGCAGAAGTCCCACAGGGCTGAGACAGGAGATGAAGGTCGTCAGAACAGAAGGGCCAGCACTGAAGCCCATTTTTCGACCCCACCGCTGTGGTTGTCACAGGAAAACAAGGGTTCCAAGCAGGTGGAAGTGGTTATGCATTTTTGGCTGGAAGCCCTCCGTCCTCGTTTTGTTGGAAGTCTGCTGGCTCTCCTCTGAGGAATGGCGCTGTCTCTTCCATGCCGATCACATATTACAGGTCCGTGGGTTGGAGCGGCACTGGTCTGTCCAAGGAGGACACGGTGCAATGTCCTATCCAGAGTAACTGATTCTGAGACGACCTATGAGATACAAGGAGGTTTTCCCGAGGCTGCCTAGGTGCAGGGAAGATGCAGGTCTGTCGCTCTGGGCAACCATCCCGCCACGAAGAACTTGAGAATAAAATTAGGTAGGAGGTGGGCTTGAAAATGGACAAAGGGAGTGGCTTCTGGGTACATTGTTCGAACCCTGGACAAATCTCTGTTAAGTTTTCAATTTTCAACAGCTGTTGGGCTCCTTGTGTTTGTTTGTTTTAATCTACTTTGAGGGTTTTTTTTTTTTTTTTTTTGTCATCTACAAAGATTCCTAACAGCTATAACACTTGTCTCCTTCTGAAAAGCACACAGACTCCGTCCTTAGCCGGAGAAGAAACTAGTGTCCCATTATAGTGCTGCATAGTCTGACCCGGCGTTGCCTTTCAGCTTCTTTGGGTTTTTTCCCTGTTAAGTTTTGAAATTCTTAACGTGGATGCTTACCCCAATAATATTTAGCCCGCCTCCCTAATACAGACATTGCAGGTTGTGAATTTTTTCCCTAAGTAATGATTTAGTTGGACTCCTCAGGTTTTGATAGGTCGTATTTTCCGGTCTCCATGGTGGGCCATCACAAAGTTAGGGTGGGGTAGGATGGTGGTTTGATGAAGAGCCTGCGTCACACCTTGGGTCCTTGGTCTTGCTTTCTATCGTCTGCACAGGGGTTCCTGCCCTGCAAGCTCAGCCAGGCCCTAGAATGGTTTTCTTTTTACAGAGATTTCCTCCAACATTAGAAAGTTTGTTGTATCCGCTATCTTGTGAGAAACAGAAATTCTCCTCCATTGTCTGCCCATTTAAATTCTTATCATTCTTAAGAGCACTAAAACTGGCTCTTTAAGAGAGCTCTTCTGTCAGACAAAATTCATCATCCATTCCTCTGGATTCCCATATTACTTACACCCCCGCTGAGCACTGATTTCCTTCGGTCATAGTTTTCATTTACGTATCTTATCTCACGCAGTTCTTACCTACTTTCCCCAGCAATATCTTCCTCCTTTTTGCCCGTCTTCCTAAATGTCATAGATTCTTCCCCAGTCTGATAAAAATTTTACGTCCCACATGATGGTTTCAAATACTCTCATCCTCACCGATGTATTCCAACTCTGAACTTCTATTACTTTCTTACCGTATGTCACCGAAATAGTACCTCATGTTTCCCAGTCTTGCCTTCTTCTACTTTTGTTATGTCTCAGATGGAAACAAAAAAGAGTTAAAGTGTTGTTGTTCTATGTTCCTGCCCATGTGTCAGTTGGATGCTCCTTGCCTCTTGAATTGCAGGTAGAGATGGACTTGAATTGAGCATATGTACAAAACCCTCTCCAGTCTTTTTGGCCCTTCAGGATTGAGCGTAGAGATGTAACACTCAAGTTCACCTCTGTCTCCAGTGTTCTATTTTCACTGGCTCAGCTGTTGATGGGTCATGCGGGCAAGCCATGCTTGCTGCTTTATTCTCTCCACCTTAACCCCTGTCTAGAATTCATTCCCATAATTTCCACAAGCAAACTCACTCACACAAGAAAGTAATGGCCTATACTGGACTTTACTAAGATACTGGGGAGATCTGTATCTAGGAATGCAAGGAAATTTAACTTTCTGTCCCACATATTTTCTTAAGAATCACTCGTGGATTCCACCATCAGGAATAATTTACCTGGATATCTTTACCGCAAATGCTGCTTCAGCCTTATAGCAGCAATTCCTTGCTTCTCTCTTTCCCCCCACCTTCCTCCTGATTCCTCCAAAGTTTCATTATTTCTAATGCTAAGTATTGGAAAAATTCCTCATTCATTTCTGCAAATCCACACTTCCGGGTGTTTTCCTAACCCAAATCTCTGGGGCAGCTCTTTAGAGGATAATAGTCTTTTTATTCATGCCTGCCCTGATCTGCTTTCACGCAGGCTCTCCCTGAGCACTGCGGCCACTAGGAAGTAAGAACTCAGGTGGCCAGATGCAGCTGTTGCTGGCTATTTCTGGCATCACAATTCTGCAGGAGAAAGAGCTATACAGCAAAAATTTAGCATTTTCCCTGTTGGCTTCACCTCTGCTCTGGATGTTAGTGCCGAACTGTTTTTGTTCTTGGCATTCCAAGATAAGAAAAACTGGACTGGCTCTATAAAGAATGGCTTTTTTTCGGGGAGGGGGGGTTTGAAGGTAGGCTGCAGAGAAAGAGGAAAATGGAAATGGAGAACTATATACTTCATGTCTTTGGAGTCCTGTAACTCAACATTGCTGTGCCCATTCATCTAAAACTTATTCTATTCCAAAGAGGCAAATCAGTATGTTTGTCTTTGGAGAGGGGATTTTGTGTGAAAAATAGACCAACATCATGAACGATACTTACTGACATGGATGAATTTCAAAAACACATTGTGGAATGAGAGAAACCACCTCAGGACACAATATAATCAGGTATTGGTCCATTTAAGTAAAGTATAAAAACAGATAAAACCAGACTACTAACATTTTAGTTATGTAGGAAAGTAGTAAAAATAATTTGGGGATATATGGGACGCTCTGCTTATTGGTCTGACGGTCGGATGCAAGCATTTCGTTTTATTACTTTCCCTTAAACTATACAATCACAGCCGTACATTTTTCATACACTCTTTTGTGTTTCTGCTAGAGTTCAAAGTATAATAAATACATAACTTAGATTGCAAAATCAAAATAAAACAAATGCACCAATAATAAATAGGTATCAACAAAACTCTTAAATTCCCAAAGTCTGGCATTAGACCTACCTTTGGATGAACACATTTTATCTAAATGTATTTGACCTTGGGGAAAAAATAAAGTACAAATGCTACTAAACAAAATGTCTTTCTTCTTGCTGAGCATATCAGCTGTAGAGGAGAAAATCAGTGACTCATATCATACTACACCCACCGTCTGCACAAAAGATTTAGATTAATTATTCTTGGGAGGTTCAGGCATATTTCTTTAAGATCTTGACAACTGATATTGGCCGGTTATGACCCAAGCCATTGAAAAGAAATGGAAAGAAACAGAGCATTAGCATTTCTGTGGAAATAGAAACATTTAAATATAGTCAATTATTATTAATAGTTGCAGAGTAAACAAGAATAAACATAACCCATTTTTTAACCTGATAGCAAAGGATCTATGGCTCGAAGTACAAAAATATGCTTTTAAAGACTTTATTTATATTCAGAGCAATAACCGCCACCATTTATATTTAGGTTTTTAGATAGGCTCCTCTTTCAGAGATTAAAAATGAAAAATAAAATCCAGCAAATCTTTCTATACAGAATGTGTCAAAGCACATGATGAAATTAAAGCTTTATGTAATACAGAGTGTAATTTGCCTATTTGTATGCATTCATTTTTTTCTTTTTGCTTGATTCTTCTGTCACCCACTGTAATAGATGAAAACGCCACTTTGTTTATAAAGGACTGTTTGTGTTAATCATACAATTATATATATTTCCACAGATGTAGTACCTTTCAGTGGAGGGTATTTGTATTCCTCTGCATTTTCAATAGCAAGCTTGCTAGTCCTTTGAAGAGGTAGAATATATGCTCAAGTCGTGTATGAAGTCAGTGGGTTTTCTTTAGACCCTGTTCCCTTTTTTTTTTTTTCCCTCCTTTGGTAAGAAAAACAAGAGTTGACACTATTGTAGAGGAAGCCAGGCATACTTCAGCATTTGGCTTTTTTCCAGCACCATGGAGTGCTCGCTTCTGGTTGTATTTTTAAAATTATCATTATTGTGTTAATATTTACAGTTGGTATTGAACACATATTTGAAGCTCATATTTGTGATAACTGCTATTTTGTTTTCTTAAATCAGTACTTGTGGATCACTATAGATACAAGGTTATACATACATACAGACAGACATGTATACATATGAACACACAACATGCACCCATGTAGGTGTATGTAGTGTGTGTGGGTTTTTGAGTATAATTACTAGCATGTGACAGTCTCTTTAAGAAAGAATTTAAAAAGCATAGTCAAAGAAAAAGCATAATTTCCCTAAGTGCCAAGCTCTTGCAAGGAACTACACTCCATTGCCTCCTTGGATTTTCTCCAAATACAACTTATTTATCATGGATTTATAGGATCTGGGAAGAAGTGTGGTTCCACCCATGGAGGGAGTCTTTGTGCATCCAAGACCATAAGGCGACCCTTCAGGGAAGGAGCCCAGTTCTCTGAAGTTACCATTTGTCCTTTTCTCACCTAAATGATGAGAAAATTGCAAGTCACATCCAGTTTGTTACTTTTATTTCAATTATGATAATTTTAGCTGAAAGCTAAATGAGAGATTCATTTCAGACACAGCCAGCAGGAGCAGACGCTACTTTTCTGGCTTCTGGACATTTCTTCTCCTCATAGGAACAAACACGCCTACCCTCTTCCCCCACCTTTCTGTATTCTATATAAAGTGACATGAAAAATATGGACAGGCATTCTTAAATCAAAAAGAATAACTCTTTAGATATTGATTACCTGTTAAGTCCAAATTCTAATGATGACATTCAAAAAAAGAAAACCCCAACTTTTGGCTTGTGGATATTCATCAAGGAAAATATTAAGTATGGCTTAATATCCATCCTTAGCTTTTTAAAGTCATAGCTTAAGTGAGATAGAATTCATATACCAGACATTTTATCCATTTAAAGTATTCCACTCAGTGGTTTTCAGTCTGTTCGCAGAGTTGTACAACCGTTGCCACAATTGATTTTGGAACATTTTTATCAGTGCAAAAAGGAACCCTGCACCCATTAGAGGTCAATACCCATTTCCCACCCACCTCCCCCAGCACCAGACAACCACCAATCCACTTTGGGTTTCTATGGATTTGCCAACTCTAACTCTGGACACTTTATATAAATGAAATAAAAATTAGGTAATTTTTTGGTAATTAGCTTTTAAAATTGGTCAGTGTTTTCTAGGTTCATCCATGTTGTAGCATATATTGATTTTTTTGTTAAAAATTTTCATTTAATTTTAGAGCCAGGGGAAGAGAGAGAGGAGAGGGAGAGGAACATCTATGTGTTTGGCTCTGGTGTTGTCTCTTGTGGGTGCCCTGACTCCCGGACTGAACCTGCAACCCAAGCATGTGCCCTGACTGGGAATATCCCTGGGGACCTTTTGTTTTGTGGGGCAACGCTTAACCAACTGAGCCATACTGGTCAGGGTGGTACTTCATTTTAATGCCAAATTAATATTCTTCTGCATGGATATGACACAGGTTATCCATTCATCACTTGATGGGCATTTGAGTTGTTTCTCTGTTTTGGTTATTATGAATAGTGTTGCCATGTACATTAGTGTACACATTTTTGCATGGGTGTGTGTTTTATTACTCTTCAGGTGTATACACAGGAATGGGATTGCTGAGTCACATGGTAACTCGGTGTTTAACCCCTTGAAGAACTTGCCAGACTGTTTTCCCAGAGCTGTTGCACCATTTCCATCCCCAACAGCTATGTATACAGTGCCAGTGGCTCCTTGTCCTGAGTTTTTCCTTGGATTTTGGAGTTGAGCCACACTAGAATGAAAGCCCATGCTTCGGCCCACCATTGCAATGCCAACACTGGAACCAAACCCGTATACCTTTTGCAAGTGCATTTAAAAATTTGGTTGTATAACACTTGAGAATAGGAGTCAGAAAATTTCTCAATACTTGGGCTCTTTGAACACTAGAAAAACACAAGGTAGCTGCCCACCGAGACTGCTTTCCCTTGTCCTCCCAGGACATTGGGTCTGAGGCTCTGGCCTCTGCTGAGATTTGCAGTGAGTGCTTGGATGACACTGGTACGTTAGGTTTCTCCTCAAATGTCTCCTTTAAAAGAAAACCCATCAGCCCTGGCTGGTGTGGCTCAGTGGACTGAGCATTGGCCTGTGAACCAAAGGGTTGCAGGTTCGATTCCCAGTCTGGGTACATGCCTGGGTTGTGGGCCGTGTCCCTGGTTGGGGGCTCACCAGAGGCAACCACACATTGATATTTATCTCCCATGCTTTTTCCCTCCCTTCCTTTCTCTTTAGAAATAAACAACATCTTTCAAAGAAAACCCATCAGAGAACTTTGTCATGTAGTGTGTTGGTGCTGGGTATTGGAGAACTCATATGCAGCCTCATGTGGAATTTTCCTTCTGTCCTTAAAAGCCATTCTCATGCCTAAGTGACCACTTGGATCTTTTACTCACTGTTTTCTTGGCAAGATGCTTGTTGTACATGTTTCTCCCTTTGGATTCTGAAATGGTTTCCTTCTTGTCTACAGCTCCAAGTACATTTGAATGTGTTTCTTGACCCCAAATTGAACTGCTGGAGGAAGAGATTTCAAACCTTCCCAGTGCCTTGTATGATGCTGTCTCCTAGCCCAAAGTTTACATTGAGAATTGAGAACGTTCCATCCTGATAAGTTTTACTCTTCACAATCCCGGGTGGAGGCATTGCTATGGAAATAGGCCGCTCTGAGGCATAAATCTGGATAGCATGCTGACAAAGAAATACTGAAGCTTTCAAAATGAGCCTTGTTGTCTTTGAGATCAGGTTGAGATTCACCACCATGTTGGTTTCCACTTTACTTTTCCACCAACATGAAAACGTGTCTTTACTCACTTCTGTTCGGGATGGCAGTGTAGCTGATTTTCGTGCTGTCGGTGGCCACGACAGCTGGTTGGTGGGTTTGGGGAGCATCCAATGGTCAGGGAAGAGCGACAGAGCCGGGTGACTGATTTCCTGGAGCGGGCAGGACAGTGGGTCGGCCTGTTGTCTGAAGCCTGCGGGCCCTGGGGAGCCTGCTTCCTCTGTTCCCCACGCTTTCTGGGGACCGGGGGCTGCGGCCAGAATGATTTCCTAGGTCCAGGCCATAGCCAGTACGTGATAACTGTTTCCATCTCCCCCTGGTTATGATGAAGAAGCAGCGGTCTTTTTTTTTTTTTTTGACTTTGGATAGTCAATTCCACTTAAACAACAAAGAAATCCAGGGTTGTCTTCTTTTGGTTTTCTTATTTATTGCAACAGAATCCTGGGGAAAATGTTCAGAATACCCCCTGGGAGTCTGGTGGCCGCACCCCCGGCCTCCTGGCTGTTCCCAGCACAGACTTGCCTGGGAGCTTCTGCTGTTCATTGTCCCTCCTCCAGCCGCAGGCTGGCAGCCACCCCTCCACCCTGGCCCAGCACCGTTTCCCTGCAGAACCCATTGACGTTGCTCTCTGCTGCCTTCTAGCACTTTCTGTTTCCCGTCCTTATCTTGGATAGCCTTTCCAACTGTGTAACATGCTCTGTACTTTATGTCATGTTTTGTTATTTTTCATTCCCTCTTTGCAGAGAATATCAGCTTCACAAGGGCAGGGATTTCGGTCCATTTCATTCAAAGCCAAGAGCAAGGTCAGCAGGAGAAGAACTCGGGAAGTATTTGCCGAGTGAATACCGATGAATATGATGGGAATTTAAATTGGGTTGCTCCCCCCCCCCCCATAACATACCTCTTTCCACAAATGATAGGAGGGGACTAGTTTTCTTGCCATGAACCAGGCTGAGAAACTGAAGGGCTTTCTCGATGCTCCGTGTCCCTTGGCCAGCCAGCCAAGGTTTGTGCAGCGGGCGGATGGCCTGGGCCCCAGGCCCAGGGTCAGAGGCAGCGTGAGCAGGCGGAGTGACTGTGGAGATGCCTACCTGAGACATTTCAGGGGCTTCTTCGTGTGGCATCTGGCCTCACCGGTGGCACCAAAGACCCATACACGTATTGAAGATAAGAGCATAAAATAGCCTTTCCCAAACATTTTTCATAGTGAAAAATGAACTTGGTTTTTGCGTCAGATTCCCCGCCTCCAACAATACAACTCAACTTTCACCAAAGTGGGGTCTGCAATACACCCATTCTGTGATATAGTTCACAAAAATAGCATTCCAGAGTAAAATAAGTATTAAAGAAGAAAAAAACTGCTTCATCTTGCTACAATATGTACTATCATTTAACATGTAATCATTATGTAAGCTATTGGCATATTTTAAGTTTTTTTGTATTAACTCTTCAAAATCCGGTAGGTACTTTAAATATGTGTAAAATTAAAAAAAAAAAAAAGCCTTTCCCTTCATTTTCTGAAATGAAAGAACTCTAAGGGAAGCAGTTGTCAATGCTGCAGGACTTCATGATGACAAATCAGTACCTGTTACGGGTTGAAATGTTGCCCCCTCCCTGCCCCCTGCCCCCCAAAAGAGGGCTTGAAGGCCTAACCCTCTGTACCTGTAAATGTGACTTTATTTGGAAATACGGTTTTGCAGACAGTTAGGTTAAGGTGATGTCATTTAGATGGGCCCAACTCTAGTGGGGACCCTGTGCTTGCAGGAAGCGGGTGTTTAGACACAGAGAAACAGAGAGAAGATGACAAGCAGACACAGGCTGAAGCCATTTCCCTCTTTTTCTAGACTCTAGAACTGTGGGACAATACATTTCTGTTGTTAAGCTAGTTTGCAGCACTTTATCACGGCAGCCCTAGGAAACTAATACATTTTTAAAATTTTATTACTGTGTATAGCTTGGGCATATTATTTTGGGACTGATAATTTATTTAAATCCCAGGGCTTTAGATTTTAATTATATAGAGAACATTTCCATCTCCCACTTATTCGCTAGTAAAATAATAGTGTGTATGGTCACATTGTCAGACATTTAATAAGAAGAACTATAGTTTCAGTGCTTTTTTAAATACCTCATTTAGAAGGCTGACTTTCCAAGTAAAAGGACAGGTTATGTTTAACTATTTAATGCTAGACGTTAAGAGGTATTTTTGATAAATACTACTCTACAAATGCAACTTATGTAAACGAGACTGGAATTTTCTGAAGTAAGGAAATATTTTTACAGAATCTTAAATGTTTAATATGAACTAGTAAGACTATGGATGAAGCCTAGAAGCGAGGCTTATTTTTCTGAGGGCCAAGTTTGATCAGTTAAATTGGTTCAGAAAGTTTCAAACACGTGAACTGTATTTAAATCAGAAAACTGTAATGTTAGTAAGAAGTGGGTTTGTATGTTAAAATCTTTTTCTTCCTGGATTCATTATATATCTTAAAATATGATAATATACCCACAAAGCTGTATTTTTAAAGTACTCGATTTAGTTTGAAGTTATTGTCAGAAGGAAGAGATCTAAGAAGAAATCAGTGGCTTAAAATTCCATAATGATAATGAACTTGGAGTGAAGCTTGTATGCTAAGCGAATCATTGACAAGACAGAACTATATACAAGTAGTAATATTGAATATCATCCAATTTACTCTTTTTATGAAGATTCCATAATTTTAAACATATTTGATATGTTTGTTACTTTCTTTCATGTTTCAGGTTCCTTATCCCCAAATTATATACTGTAGTTTTGAATTTTGTTGCACTTAAGGGTCCATGATGGTCTTGTTCCATACACAAAGATACTGATGGTCTGAGTAAATATGGATCCTGTTGACCTTATACATTTGAGGTCTTAGTTCTAACTCTGGTTTTACGACCAACCAACTGGTGATCTTGAGGAAGTCTCTTCGCCTTTTTATTTTAACTTGTCATCTCTGAAACTCCAACACTCTGTTTAATTTGCCTCTTGACGAAGTTTAGGTAATGTGCCTCTTTCTTCCAGGATGTTCGAGTCTGTGTGGTGCTGTTTGAGATGTTCCCTTGATTTCTGTGTATGTTCTGTCTTGCGTTCTACTAGCATTAGTTTCTCTTCAGCATGGGCGGCCCTCTTTGGACAGCTTGTCTGAGAAAGAACTGCTTGGTTGGTGAGGATTTGGGGAATGCCGTTGCGACTTAAGGGATTGCTATAAGACAAAATGGAAGGCGCCTCACATTTTGTACAAAGGATTTCTTAGTATTTAAAATATGCACTGACTTAGTGGTGCCTCTTTATATGGCCTATCAGGAACACATAGGTAAACATGGATTTGATGATGTTGATTTGAGGGAAGGAACTAAAAATGCAGGCACATTGGGTCATAGACTAACATTTGTTAGCACCACAGCTGCATGTGTGACGGCTGAGTATAGAATCTAAGCAGAGGAACCTCTCTGCTAAGATTTGTGTTTGTAAGTTAGGGTCGAGGGTTCAGGGTGGCCTCCGGGAGGATGGCAGTCCCTGGAAGCAAAGACTGTCTGGAATAAAATAGACTAGGAGTTGGTTAAGTTCTTGAAGGTGTGCATTGCCAAAGAATGCCAAACCAGTCCAACACTTGTCTCACTGGGCTAAATGAAGTGCTGGCCAGGCTGCACCTCTTTCTTCTTAAGGGGCGAGGGGGGAACCCATTTTCTTGCCTTTGGCAGCTTCTGGAAACTGCCTTCCTTTCTTGGCTTGCTGGTCCCCCTGTCTTCCAGACACCTCTGCACCCCATCTTCGGCCTCTCTCCTCCACGTCTAAGGGTCCCTGTGATTTCTTTGTGGCCACCTGGGTGATCAGGGGGAGTGTGTAGATTGCATTTTGGAATGTGTTTATTGCACTTGTATGCTCTCCTGGGGTGGTTAGTGGCTCCTGCTGGTCCTCTGTCACAGCGACGTGTCTGTCGGGTTTGTGTTTCCACTCCTGCTTTTGCTGTTCCTTTCACATCGGATGCTCCTGTTTAATGAGGGTCATTGCTTGTGAACAGCCTGGGACACCGGCCTGTGAATCAGCATGATGAGCTGGCTGGTGGAGGTTTCAGACGGGTGCCTGTGTTGCGCAGAGAGAGACGCAGGCTCTGATGAGTTGATTTCTCAGCTTTGCCTTTATCGTACGCATGTACATAAGGACAACACAGGAAATTCTTTTTTAATTGTGTGGAGATCGGATTTGAACAAAAGTAATTGAACATGGTCACGTTTTCTAGTAGAATTCCCTTCAGATTTCACATGGAAGAGGGATTTGGGTTAGTAATTCTCTCACCCCACTGCTCAGATTAAGGGGGCATTGGAGAGAAAACACTAGCAGAGGAGGTGCTGAAAGACATTTTGCTGTTTCTATCGTTTTGGAGATATATTTGTATTGAATTAGGCACCCTTCAGAGAAATCTTCCTTCGAGTGAGCTCACAGTGCCTTGTTTTTCATAAGGCTATCATCAATCCTTGAAAAATGCAATTACTTAGAAAACAAAATATAGCCCCTAGCAATTTACCTGAAATATTCCTATTCATATTGTTCTTTCAGAGCTTTGTTGTTATCAGGCTAGACAGCTTTTTTTCTCAAGCATATTTATCTTAGGGCCTAGATTAATTTTCAGGTGTGTGAATGTAGTGCACAGTGTTATTTATTGGAACGGTATGAGGACATTATGTTGCTAATTGATTTTAATAACCCCTAGATGTGCAGGACTTTGATTTGGCCAGGAGAATCCATGCCTCCCTTGCCCACCTTTACCATCCATTTGCATCTGTTTCCTTCCTGTGTACCAGAGGACAATGTTTACCATGTTGTGTTGTGTTGTTCATTTGTATCCTTATGGAGAGATTGAGATATACAGTGTTGATTTCTTTCTTTTTTTACTTTTATTTTATTTTTACAGACAGGGGGAGGTAGAGAGAAACAGTGGTGTGTTAGATACATCAATCAATCGGTTGCTTTTCAGGTGCCCCCAGCTGGGGACCTGACCCACAACCCAGGCGTGTGCCCTGACTGGCAATTGAACCAGCAACACTTGGGTTCACAGGCCAGCGCTCAATCCACTGAGCTACGCTGGCCAGGGCTGATTTCTCATGTGTGATAAAATTGTTTGTTGCAACCAGCTGTGTTTGTGACCATTCTAAATATTACTTAAAAAAATAATAAAGAGAAACAGGTATTGTAAGTCCATGTTTGTATAGTCTTGCTGGAGAATTGGAGAGGTGCTAAAACTTGAGCACATTTTATGTTGACCTGAGATGCGCTAAGAGGGAACCATCCAACTAGCCTTTCAGGCAGATGGCCTCTTAGATGGTCCCCTGTAAGTCCAGTCCCCTGGCGTTCTTGGCCCTCTTGCCTTGACTATCTCCTAACACAGAATATGGAAGGAATGTTATCTCCCCAATTAGGTGACAAGTGATGGTGCCTCCTGTCTTGACAGTGGGCACTGTTGGCTTCTCTGCTTCTGTGATTTGATGAAGCCATTGTCATGTTGAGAGCTTTCCATGTCAGGAAACCGAGGGTGGCTTTCAGCCATCAACCAGCAAAGAAGGCGATCGTGCAAACAGCTGCTTATGCTTGGAGTGGATCCTGCTTAAGTCAAGCCTACACACAAGACCCTGCCTTGGACACTTTCATTGTGGCCTCTGAGAGATCTGGAAGCAGGAACCCATATAAGTTGTGCATGGATTCCCGACCCCCAGAGGCTGTGAGAGGAGTATGCGTGGATTTAGCAGCTGAATTTCATGGTGATTTTGTTACACAGTAATAGATTAACTGCTGGAGCCTGGGTTTATGACTGTTTCCCTGGATTTATGTGCCCAAGCTTCCATTCTGTTATGAAACATAGGGTGACATTGCCAACAAAAGCAGGTAATGGTTGACCGTTCATCCCAACCATTTTCATCCCTCATGTTTTTTGCTGCCTCTTCTCCACCTAAGAATTAGGCTTGATGAAATTATCATTGTTTCATTAGCTGCTGTTCAGAAAATTGAATTTCGTAAATGAAACAAGTTGCCTGATGGAAACATTCCATGTACATATTCCAACTTTGCAATCTGGGGAAATTTTAGAATTTGAATACTGCCGAATTGCCTAGTATTTTGAATCTATAACAAATCCCTTTCTTCTTACTGGACCACAGGACACATGAATAGAAATTAATTGTAGTATAATCAGAAAAGATACTGGGCTATGATCCCACATTGTTTTTCAGAATTTCAAGGAAGAGAACATATTATATGCGTTCTGTGATTAGGAAACATTCTCCCATTTTCTGCCTTCTTTTGCCATATATCTTTTGTTCCCCCAGTCACCTTTTAGATCACAATTAAATGACACTGTCTTCAGATTTTACCCGGCTTCCTCCTTTACTTTTCTCCTTCCACCATAAGGAGTCTGGGTACCCCCCACAATGTGCTTTCCATTCCAGCACGCTTGTATGGAAGAGTCAGTGTTTAATTTTTGGTATCCCAGTAGGCTTTATGTCAATTAAGGCAAGGGGCATAGATCTCTTACCCACTCTGTGTCTTTAGCACCTGGAGAATTTTTTGGTGTAGAGTAAGCACTCAGTATTTATCGAAGAAATACATAAATTTAAATGCCAATAATGTATGCAATCAGAGAATTTTTACCAAAGAAGTCAGTGAAAATGTAGAAGGAGATACTTGTCCCAGAAATTCTATAGGTCGTGGAAAGTTACTGACGCTTGCTTTTCTACAGTATTACAAGACCACTCTTCTGGAAGATTCAAGAATTTTGCATATCCGTTCTGCAATAGGGAAATCCATCTAGGCGAGTGTAACATGACAAATCCATCAGTTAGGTAGAAGACCTGTTACTGGAGTTCCAATGAGTCAGCATCGGGAGGCACTGACTAGCCATGTGATACTGAAAGCCATGGTTGTCCTAGTTAGGGGGTTCTGAGGGAATGTGCCTCAGAATACTTCAGCCTTTCAAATAGTATTGTACTAATCAATGACCAACCATGTAAGATGAAACGTAACATGGTGACATAATTGGCAAATATGCCTTTCATAGCATTATCCCCTCAAAAGGCCTAGCTGCCTGGGTCACCGAAACCAACTTGCGTACTGTGGATCTGATGAATAAATCTCTGAATGCTGTGTTGTAAAAGACTCTCTCACAGAGTGCCTTTGGCTTATCCTCTCGAAGACCGCAGGTATACATTTAGCCACCCTGTGAACCAGCACCCAGGACACCTAGGGTAACGCAGCTCCAGCAAGGGCTCCATTGATTGCTCCAGGCGCCCTTCAGAACACTTAGGGGAGGAACCAATCTCTTCCTGTCTAGGTCTAGACTTAGGCCACCCGTGGTGTTGCAGATTGCTCTTTGCTCAAAGAGGAATAAAAGTGAAGAAACACTTGATAATGAATCAAAGTGCCTTTAGTCATACCTGGCACTAGACTTTTAGTGATTATGTCATGACCGAAAGACAGGGGTGTTTGCATACAGAGTGCCAACAGACAAAGAGATCCGACAAGTCTAGGGTTTGCACAAATGTCATGCAATTTACGTCCTGGAACACTTTGTCTTTGGTTGGCTACTGAAACCCTAAATGGTATGCTTCCCATAAACAGAAATTTGCAAACTTGAATGAAAGTCTTGATTTTATGTCCAATCCAGTGTTTGATTTGAATTTTCTTCTGAACTGGATTTTAACTTTCTTCTACTTTTAATAATCTTGAAGCATTAGTTTGGCTTTCAGTTAACATTTTCCGAGTTTTTAATGGGGATTGGTCTGCTAAGTTCAAGTTAACAAGTAAAACACTGTTCTCAGGTTTTTAGCTTTTTTCATAATATGAAATAAGCTAGTCAAGACCCAAGTGTGGTGGTGTGTTCTCTGTTATACTTTCAGGGAAGTGATTGTGGTGTTTTTTCCTTGTGTTTGTTTTAGAAACAGGGTCCTTTGCTTAAGTTCCTTTCCCCAACAAGTCTCTCAAGCCTGCATAACATTTTCAAAGATGTAAATAGAACGCTGCAACACCTCCTGAACAAGGAAGTAACACAGGTGTCATCTTTCAGCCGTGCGCGGACTGAGACCGAGTCTACTTCTGAAAGCAAGATGCAGCTTGCTGCAGGTTTTAGCTTGCCAGCCATCTTTCTTTAAAGCAAGTTTATTTCTCAGATATGCGTTGTTGGGCTTCCTGGCAACATAAGGCAAAAAATACTAAACCACCTTGTTCATTTCAGCTCGGCAGAAGTAAAGGAGGAAAAGAAAATTTTACAAAGAAAGGAGGGTTGAATTCTCAATGCCAAGACCTTGCTGAACATCCGTTAGGCAAAGACTAAGGGAAATCTATGTGCCTGGAAACCAAATAAAGTTGTTGGTATCCATGCTGACTGGGGTTGGGATAGGGTGTATAGAAAATGAACAAAGTGTGTATTTTAATGGGCATCATATAATCCGGGTTCAGATGGTATAATAAATGGAGATAAAACCCTCTTTTCTTAGCGATTGACCAGGTTGCTGCCATCCATCTCCCAGTGTGCTTCTGAGGGACTAGGTGGCATTTGAAAAGAATAGTGTGTGTTCTAAGTGTAGGCTTAAAATCTGCAGGATGCTGGCAGTGACAGCCTCCTTGCCTGGGTTAAACACTCCCTTCTTCTTGTCTTGCATTATTCATATCCATCCCATAGCTTCATTGAGTCAGACCACTGAAATTAGTATTGAAATAAGTCCAATTTCCCAATTGTTTTTCATCCCGCACACAACAGATGTTAAGTCTTGAAAAGGTATAAGCTGATCACGTCTGTGTTTCCAAGTTAAGAGCAGAAAAAGCCGGCTTACATGCTACCGTCACGGTCCTTGCGCTTGTGAATGCTGCCGTGTTTGGTATGAGACGATCCTGCTAGTGTTGATTAAACCTGCTTATAAATCTGGCAGTGTGATAAGTCACTTTGGAAAATCTTGGCATAACATTTGTCTGTAAAGTGCAGAAGAAGGTCTTCTCAGGCAGAGTGATCATTTGTATGCAAGATGTTTCTAGAATTAGAATCTGTGAAATGTGGAATCTCCAACTCTATGTGTTCATTTTGCCTTCTATATAAAATGCTAGATGCTCTTCTGTTAGGTAAGGAACAATTGGACACTTCAACTCTAGGTAATAATGAGTCTTTTACTTACCTGGATGCTATTTTGGCTTTTCTTTTATTCACATAGATATAATAATAAACCTGAAGCTCTGTGGAGGGTGTTTTAACACCTGCCTAGTGTATTCTTTTAGTGCAGCACAAGGAAGAGAGAAGCTCCACAAGCTTCTAACACAATTAAAAATCAATGTATCAGGTTCCTCTGTAGCATTCTCATTTTCCTGGGCCTCAGAAGTATTCCCCCTAGTTTTCTCCTCACTCTGTGTCATCCTGAAATTGTTTTTCTGTAGTTGCGTTGTTTTTTGAAATTTATTAAAACCAAAATTTTCGGGGCAAGATTGAATTTTCCTGAGCAATGTAAGATGTTGCTTCCTTCCCATTTTAATCTTTTTCATTTAGAAGCACATTTTTATTTGTTTCTGTAGTTGTGATTTCTACTTTCCTTGGGTTAGAAGGATAATTTAGTCTTTTGGTTAAAGGTTAAGTAGGATTAAGGATAGTAAACGGAAGGTAGTGAACTGTGACAATGATTGTCCTCTCATGTTTTTTATTCATGTTACTAAGAGCTTGAAAGCAATGCTAGATTTGGTATGATTAATTCATAAAGTTTCTATTAAATCAGATATTATAAAAATGTTAACCATTTCAACCACGTTGGTTAAGGTGGCAGTCTTTAACAAGAATATTCCAATAATGGATGAAATCAAGCTGATAAGTACTAATAGTTTATCTATCTCCTGCCATAAAATATATTGAGAGCTAATATTACTCTAGCCAAATGCAATTACAAAATAATACTTAAAAAATAATGATAAATAAATAATAGCTATAAAAAGAAAATATGAGATAAAATTATCATTATTTGCAGATGATATGATTTCACTTCTGAAAAACCCAGGTCAGTTGTCTACATACTAGAAAAGTAACAGAATTAAGTCATACGGCAAAATAGTGATCTTGACTACATATAGAAAATATACTATAAGCAACTAAAAGATAAACAACAAACTAAGGAAAATGATATATCTTCACTGATGCAACTTCTGAAGCTCACATTTCCTCATTTATAAAGGGTCCTTGGAAAATCATAAAGATGTATAATCCAATGAAAAGTCACAGAGATAATGATTGAAACAAATACAGAGAGTATAGAAACATAAAAAGTGCTCAGTTTCAAATTGAAGAAATTAAACTTATTACCCTTTTTGTTGGTATATGGCAGAAATGAAAATGTTGCTACTAGTATCACTAACTGTAGGGGAAAGAGGTAATTCTTCTTTTTTAAAAAATATGTTGTTTATTTATTTTCAGAAAGAGGGGAAGGGAGGGAGAAAGAAAAGAGAAACATCAGTGTATGGTTGCTTCTCAAGTGCCTGCAACCCAGGCATGTGCGTTGACTGGGAATCGAACTGGCAACCCTTAGGTTTGCAGACTGGTCGCAGTGCACTGAGCCACACCAGCCAGGGTGGAAAGAGGTAATTCTTGTGCATTACTGACAACATCTCTTACAATGAAATATATTCAGACCTTTTGACCTAGTAATTTTAGTACTCAATATTTAGTCTTAAATGTATACTTGCACATGTGCCCAAAGGTATGTGCACAGTTATGTTTGCTGCACCATTGTTTGGAACAGAAAAAAAAAAGAAAACTGTCAACCAATATGGAACTGGTTAAATAAATTATGGTATAGCTACACAGTGAAAAACCAGGTATATAGCCATTAAAGAGACTTAGCTGATGTGAAAAGTTCCTCAAATTCAGTTTGGGGAACCAGTCAAGTGCAGGACACTGGTGGCTGTAAATTCTCATTTGTTTAACAACAGCAGTAACAAAGGGTTTACCTGCATGTCTTTTTATGAATTTAAAAATTCTGGAATTTCTTCCTCACGAATCTGTGAAAAGTAGATGATTTGGAGGAGAAAGAGACAGAATCTTAAGCAGAAGGAAAATAATGGATTATAAAACTTATAATAATTTTTATAATAATGGGTTATAAAAATTAAGCAGTAAAAGCATGAGTCTATAGTGATAGATAGGTATATATGTATTGACATATTTATGTGCATGTACAGAAATCACCCCCTTTTTTTCAGGACATTGCTAACTAGTAATTATCAAAGAAAAGACCAAATAAGAAGATCAGTGTTGTTGCAACCCTCAATTCAATAGTTGATCATTCAAGGGTCATGTCAGTGGATACTAAATCTTTTGGAAAAAGGTGGTGAGGAACAAGATACATACATGTTTTCAACATGTCTCCTCGCAGGTTATCCATGAGGAAGTGAAAATTGTACCTGTAGTGGAAGTTGCCTTACTCTTGGGGTCAAACTTAGTATTTCCACTAATGGAACAATCTGATATCATAGGTCTCCTGATGATGTGCTATCACCTAGTTAAATCACTTAGGGAACACTCAGATAAATCCAGAGAGTGGGACATTGTGACAGCCAGCTAGCCTGAACTTAAAAAAAAAGAAAAAAATATATACATACATCATATATATAAATATATAACTCTGTGTGTGTGTGTGTGTGTGTGTGTATAAAATGAAACACACAAAGAAGCAGAGGAGATATTTAAATTAAAAAGATTTAGCAAGCTCTAACCATCAAATGCCAAGCAAGAAATTTAGATGCTGGATTTAAAAAAAAAAAAAAAAGAGAGAGAGAAAACTGCAAAAGACAGTTTTGGGAGCAATTGGAACAATTTGAATATAGACTGTATAATGGATCATAAATTAAATTTATGTTAGTTGTCTTAGGCATAATGGTGGTTTTGTATTTATGAAGGGAAATATTTTCTTTGAGGATGCAATCAGATGGAAAAAATATACAGAGAGAGAAAGCAAATGTGGCAAAATAATTGATGAATCTAGGGAAGGCTATACAGGTGTTTAATAGAATATTCTCTAGGTTTGAAATTTTGCAAATTGAAAAATGTAAAGTATGGGTTGGTGGCTTGCACTCTTTCTCAGAGGTGTTTCAGGGGGTCCTCAGTGATGATGTCATCTTTGCCTCCAAGGCAGAATTACCATGTTTAGGGGAGGGGGTTTGAGTCCCTCTTCTCTAGGAAGATGAACGGGCCTCTTATTTTTGCTAATATGAATGGATGTACTTCTGAGGCAGTTTTACTCATGGTTACTTTTTTCCACCCAATACTGCCTGTACATTTGATGGGGTTATTTGTGCCCTAGAATGAACTGTCAGAGTGTTGGACAGCTTATAAATGCATTTGCTTTAGAAATTTTTTGGATCGATTTCTGTGAGACTGTGGAAAACTATTTACTTCTATAGGCAAATTAATCAATTGTTACATTTTTTAGAAAACCTTGGTTCCTCATTAAAGTTTTTCTTTTAACCATTAACTGGCTGTGCAAATGTGGTTCTTAGACCAGCAACTTCAGTTTCACCTGGGAAACTTGTTAGACAGGCAGACACTCAGGAGTTGGGGCCAATCTGTCACTAACCAGCCTTCAATGCGTAGAATTGACAGGCCTTCACATTGACACAGGCTCTAGGATTCTTCATGCTGCTGGTCTGAACATGCTGAAAGCAGTGAAAAATTTTAAAAGGTTTGGCCTAGTAACATAGAGCATTAGAAAGTGGGTTAATACTTCCAAAGATAGGTTGCAAACCACTTCTATGTGTTATTAACCCCCTACAGGAGTTGGTAAAGTTCCTCCCATCTGGGCCAGGGGAAGGCCTGGCAGAAGAGAAACTACCCGTGATGTAGGCGTGGGCAGGAGCTGGAGGAACAGGGGCACACCATAGCCACCCCATCCCACCACGGGGCCGGACTTCAGGTCCAACTAAGGGCGTGTCTGGGAAGTGATTTAGTCCAGGTCGTCCAGGTGGACGGTGAGGACACACTTCCGAAAGATGGACTGGAGATGAAACCAACAGCACACTTGGCCGGTGCAGGGTTGTTCCTAGTCAGAGGCTTGGGGGAGTAAGAACTCCATCCGTTGCTGGAAGACCGAGCGCTCGCACAATCCAAGAAAGGAAGCCACGAGGGACCTTCCTGGGAGGTTCAAGGAGACTCCACTTTGAAATTCCGAAGAGGGTTGACGTTTCAGGTTAAAATAGACCACTTTGGAGGGAGGGAACCAAAAGGCCTTGGGTACCCACAGAATTCGGACCTACAGGGTGGGCACCCTGTGGGTACTTTGTAGACCCTACTGACAAAAATAAGGAAGAGGGGGAAAACGTCTTACTCAGTGCTCCTTTGTTGGGGTGCAGGATGAATGGGACTAAGGCTGAACCCCTCTAGGGCTTTGGGAAATTAGGGCCCTCAGCTGGCTGTGGGCCCCGAGTGGAGAAGGAAGGTGCATCTCTGATAATTTTCCAGGAGCTGGATAGAGCACTGCAAAACATTCAGTCACTCACCAGAAAGAGAGCTGCTAACATCCTTTCGGGCTGGGCTGCTATTGAAACCGAGGTAGGCTAAGTTTGGGGGAGCCATTCTTCCAAACAGCTGTAGGGGCATTAAGCAAGGTAGGGAACACCAGGGTTATTTTGAAATTCTCAGGAAACACTTCCCGGATTCATGATGTGTTTGTATAATTAAAAAAAAAAAAAAATGTGAAAGGAGGCAAAAGGGCATCCCTTAAGAGACTAAACTATTATTGGAAACACTAGGTAAGACTGCTATAATAGTTAAATAATAGTGATACCAGGAATAATTGGGCTATTAATAGCTAATGAGTTGATTATCCCTGTGGAGAGAGTGCTTGATGTAATTATGTGATGTGTAGCACCTGTGAGGAATGAGGGGGCACATTTTTATTTATAATGCACGTAAAGAAGTCCCGGCCAACAGTAATTAAGTGACATGACTCCTCAGTAGAAGACTTATTTCAGCCCAACCTCCTGATGGCTTCCTACCTACTGCAAGGCTATGCCGATCCTACCATTAAAAAAAGGGATTGGGGCACTTTTAAAATTTCCTGTGATTCTGACTGTATAATACAAATGTACGAAGTTGTTCAAAGCGATGAGGGAAAGCTAAGGTGGTTTCACCCTCCCATGTCTGCCTTTGGGTCCTTATGTAAAGGGGCATGCTACAAATTCTTGGAAATAGATTCTTCCTTTCCTTCCACAGCGATCCAGCTGGGTTGGACTAGGCACTTTCTTTTGCTAGATCAAATTTAGGTCATCTTTTGGGCCTGGGGGTTCATGTGTCAAAGTCTAGGCTGAGAAACTTTAGATGAAGTTTGCTGGGGCAGGGAGGTGGATTTCCCCTTGCTCAGCTCCCAGATATTTCACCTTAACGTACTTATTCTCAGAATATGCCATCCCTGCCTGTCCTATGGGAGAGATTGAACATGTAGACACTGGCTGGTTTAACCTAAAAGGGCGTGTTTTATGGCCATGAGTGTTCTTACGGTGTTCTTTTTAAATACTCCATGCCAGCCTGGCACATTGGCACCAAAAGGGTATTGGGTGGGACTCCAGGATTAGGCCTGGCCTCACCGAACACTTAGTATTGATCGGATTGCCTCTTTTTCTGCTCTGTGCTGGGCACTGGGGAGTGATGGGTATAAACAAAGAGTCTATAACAGGGGTTCAAACTCATACTTGTTACACTATTCCTTTTATACTGTCTGAGTCTTATTTGTGAAAACACTTTGTCAACTGTGACATGTAGCAGGCAGCAAGTAAATGTCATGGTTTCTAGAACTATGATTTATAACTGTCTAAGATAGAAAGATTAAGGCAAGGTCATGCGCGTGAAGTGTATTTTCAAGTTAACACTTTTATTAGACCAGGAATTATGATTTTCTTTTTAAAAAGATGGTCATTGCATATGTAGAGAAAAGAGCAGATATTTCAGGAAGAAATTGGGATTTTTGTGCTCCAAGTTCATAACTTACTAGCTAATTCACTCTGGGTGAGTAAAACCCTGAACCTAAATGTATTAAAACTAATACTTAAAAATGACGATCATAAGAGTACCTCACAAAGTTATTATCATATTAAAAAAGGTGAGTTACAGAGAAATCCTTTGGAAGCACTAAGGCCCTTTAAAGAGATATTTAAAATGATTACATCTACTACTGAATTGGTTTTGCTTCTACTCTAGGGAGGGAATTAAAGGAATGGAAGATACAGAATTGTGTTATACACTTGAATATTTTTGAATCCTTTTCAGATATATGTAATTTAAAGATAATTTTTCATATTTGTATAGTTTATTATTTTTAAGCATCACCTGGGGCTGCAGAATCTAGGGCCCATGCCCAGAAATTCTTCTTTACTGAATCAAGAGTAATAGTTCTCAATCTTGAGTGCATATCAAAATCACATCGGGAGATTTCAAAATTCCCATGCCCTTCATGGGCCCATTATATCAGAATTCTGAGGTCAAACCTGGGCATCAATGTCCCAGTTAATTCTGGTGCGGATGGTTCAAGAACCATTACTTTAAAAAATACATGGCTTTAAAAAATAATTTGGAGCACTGTGAATAATTGATATTTGCATTTTCCTGTTTCGTAAAGAAAGATAGTACTGTTGTAATAACACAGATTAAGACCAATGTATGACATATTTTTGTAAAAAGCTGAAGTGAAACAAATACTGCTGTATGGTAAAACTGTATAGAACTCTTAAGATTATCTTCTCATTCTTTGCCTCCAAGCAGTTTAGTCAAGGAATTGGTATGGTAGAACCATGGACATGGACAACAAGTGGGATTGACTTTGGGGAGAGTGGGTGGGTGGGGAAGGGGGCAGAGGGAAAGAAAAAGGGGATGGATGTAATAAAACAACAATAAAATTAAATTACAAATATATTCTCAGGTAACAGTCGTATTATAAAAACAATATTTATTGAAAAATGAATGATAAAAGGATTTGCTTTTTAAATGATTTGACGACAGGATGATATGGTTTAAATTTATTTTTGCAAATGTAATGTCTGCATGTCTTGTTCATTGTCCTTCATTAATGTGCTTAATTAAATACTGATCCACAATTTACTCAAGTCAGAGTTGTTAACTGAGGCTGGTACACTCTTATCATGCTTTTTTTCCCAAGATAAACCCCTAATTTCCTGCCTCTCAGTTCTTAGAGGGCTCTAACACTGGTTGCCTCTTAGATGTTACCAATGATGAAAATGAAGGAGATAAATGAGATGCATGAAAGCTATTTGCAAAACCTAAGAACAAAAGCATGTGACCCATTATTATTGTTATGCAAACCATTCAGAATGGTCTAGAGCTCAGTTGTTAAAGTTATGGAGGGAGGAGTAGCTGGTAATACGTAGTTTCCTGGCTGGTCTCCTCTTGAGATCAGTCTGCTTTTGTAACTTCATTCCTTTACCAGCTGTCCACGGGCCCCCACCCACACTGAGCACTCAGTTTTTATTTATTTATTTTTAATTTTTTTTATTTTTAAATTTTATTGTTGTTGTATTACATCCATCCCCTTTTTGCTCCCCTCTGTCCCCCACCCCACCCACCCATTCCCCCCAAAGTTAATCCCACCTGTTGTCCATGTCCATGGTTCCTTTATACTAGGTTCTTGTCTAAACTGCACCCCTTCCTTGCCTCTGCCTCCACCCTCCCTTCAACCCCTTTCCCCCTGACCACTGAAGGCCTATTCCTTGTATTCATATACTTGGTTCTGTTTTGCTTGTTGTTAGTTTTGCTCATTATTGTCCCGTAATGAGTGAGATCATATGATATTTGTCCTTCACTGACTGGCTTATTTCACTAAGCATAATGCTCTCCAGTTCCATCCATGTTGTTGCAAAGGGTACAATTTCCTTCTTTCTTTCTGCCATATAGAATTTCATTGTGTAAATGTACCAGCACTCAGTTTTTAAAGTTTGTGTTGATAAATTGATATAAACCAGTTTCCTAATGTTTCGTGCTCCCCAGCCCCCATAAATGTATGCAGTCAAAGAGAGTATTTCATGTCAAAACTCCCCAAATTTCCCACGTGATTTTACTCAGCAGTCCCTGTGTTTCCTTCACCCTGCACCTCACGTCGCCCCACAGAGCCTAGCATTGGCAATCACTTATTTTTCACTGGACTCATCCTCCGAGTTTCTCTCCTTTACTATGTGAAGTTCACCTGTGCTCGAAGGCTGAGTCTGATGTACTACTCACTCCACAATGAAGAGCTCTCCAGTCACCGGGCCAGGCTGTTTGGATTGAAGACAGGTGCTTATAAATAATATTTTTAGAACTCAGTAATAAAAAGAGGGCTTCCTTGTATCAGAGAGCATTGTCTACAAATGCCTATTCTATTAGGCTTTACTGTCGTTGAAGAAATGTGTTTAATCCAGCGGGTCGGCACGTTCCATGAAAAAAGGACTTCTCATGTCATGAGCATTCATTCCGCCGGGAGCCAGCAAGCCTGATGTTTGGTGCTTTTAAAAAGCCATAATTTTCTCCTTTATTTTAAATTGCCCAGCATAATTCAGGATCTCCAGTATACTCCTTCATTTTAACAGAAGCACAATAAAAATGCATAAAAATTCAGTTGTTGTCAGTCACATTTATGTCTTTTCTCTTCTTGGCTAACTATTAATTATTTAGAATGTGTTTGGGGGATTAGCACATCCATTTGCCTCTTTCTGTTTTGTTTTTGATTTTCGGCAAAACATGCCGGATTCTCAAGGGAAGGGAAAGGAGCACAAATTCGAGTACGTTATCATGCTGGAAGGTTCCAAAGCAGGACGTATGAAACCCATTGACACGTGCCCATGTTTGCTATTGCTAACAGTCGGAGTCTTGACCAGTTTCCTAATTCCTGTTTCTTGCCCTCAATGTGTAAAGGACCCGTCTTGCCCTCAGGGAACATTGATCTTAATATCACTGGGATCTAGGAGAGACATCAAACAAGCAAGCAAGCAAAACAGAACCAGAGACAGGGTAACAAGGAACAGACTGACAGTGTGCAGAGGAGAGGGGAGGCGGGAGAAAGAGGCAAAGAAGGGGAAGAACTTAGTCAAGAAACTAGCATCAGTGACCCATGGACATGGACATGGACACCATGTGGGGTCTGATGGGGAGGGTGAGGCAGGGGAGGGCTGCGGGGGGAAATGGGATACATGTAAGACAACAACAGTAATTTTAAAAAATCATGATGTGCTGCGTTTGGACTTAGGGTTAGATGTTTAAGAGAAAAGGGTACCTCCTTCTGGTGGCGTGGGGAGGGGGTGGGAGTGTGTGTGCATACATTCAGAAGCATGGAAGGGGATATGGAGTCCGTGCATTTCAGCAAGATTATCCGTTTCCTTAGAGCAGAAACCAAATCCTCCCGTAGTGGGGGACCAGCCCCCTTGTAGCATGGAAGATGGAGGGAGTATGAGTACTTCACGCGAAATCATGGGGGGTTGGCTGGCGGATGCCCCGCCAGGACCCATGCAGGCCAGTGGGCAGAAGGCTATTTGGTTATTGAATCCAAAGATCCCCCTCTCCTCTCTCAGTTTACTGCACGGTGAAGTGGATAGCAGGTGCCTTAATGTACCCAGTTGTCCCAGGCATGGTGACCAGCCGGCTGATGGGGCCCGGTGTGAGACACCTGCTGCCCCTGAAGCCTTTCTAGGCAAAGGCTCATGGAAGAAGAGGTCGGAAGGTACGTTTTACCTGTGCTCCTTCTAGCCACCCGGGCACACTCATCAGCGCCTCACTTGGCTGTGTCACCTGGGCAGCAGTCCCTCGAAAGACTGATGAGTGCGGAGATGAGGCGGTGAGACACGTCTTGGGGTGATTCCTAGGAAAGGGTGCAAAACAGGCTGGTCCCCACGCTGTCCCTGCTCTCCAGGAAGGGAGGGGAAAAGACGAAGCTTTGTGTAACTCTTGCCCAGAGAGAAAGTGCAGGGAGAGCTGGACCTCCAGGGCACTGGCAGCTCTTTTCAGGGTGAGATCTTTGAACACTCGAGGTACCTTTTCTAGCTCTTGGGGTAAGCGTGGTGAAGTTTCGGCAATAGAATTATGTTGGTGAGTTAGTGGATGGTTTGAAGCCTGGGGTTTGCACTGGGGGGTGTGACTCTTGGCCTTAGTTTGCCAAGAGAAAATAGGACTGGTCTAGACCAGGGGTTTTCACGTGAGAATCATCAGGCAGATAGAGAAGGCAAACCCAAAAGAGAAACAAATGACTGACTTTCCAGCCCCATGAATTCTGATGTACGTGGTCTCAGGTGGGAGTCTAAGATGGAAAAATCTCTATCACCCCAAGTGATCCCAAGGTACAGCAGAGGTTGAAAACTGCAGTTCTCGTGGCAGCAATATTTTGTAGTAGTTTATTTGCAACTTTTCTTTCTCCCCTAGAACAGTTAAGTTTTGTCAGTCCTTTCGTTTACCTCTTACTTCTTCTCTTAAAATGTTTCTGTGTAGTATTTGCAACACATGAGAAATTGATACAGCACAGAGGTAAGTTATAAAGCCTGACAATAATACGAAAACCCATGACCAAACTTTTCAGCTTCAAAACTAGAGTATTACCATGAGTATTGAACTTTCTTATGTGTTCCTTTAAAATGTCATGTCTCCTGACTCCCTCAAGGGGAATCACTGTTGCACATTTTTTCACCATTTATGTTTTTAAAATATTTATTGCTGGGCCCTATGCATACAGGTTTGGGCAAATGTAGATTTACAGTTGTAAGTATGCAAAACAGAATTTACTTTTAATTTATTACTAACGTATTGCTTGTATTACAGCTGTAAGCTTACTGCTTTTACTATGTTGTTTACTTGTGCAGCATTTGAGGCATTATAAAAAATATTATCCTCTATGTTACCTAATGCAATCTGCTTTATTTCTCTTGAAGTTTTTCCGAGTCATTCCTGCTGTGCATAGCTATAGCTCATTCCTTTTTCATTGCTGTGTAGTATTCCATTTGTGTGACCATAGCACAATTTGATTTTGTTATCCTCCTGACAATGGGCACTGGGTTACATGCTACTCTACTCCCCTTCATATCTGAACACATAATCATGATAAGCCTTTAGAATTTTAATTGGTATTTCCCTGATTAATAAATATCTTTTAACATGTTTATTTGCTATTTGAGGTTTTTACTTGCATAAAAGGTTCAAGGTTTTTACTCGTTTTTCTAATGGTTCTTTTATAAATTTTCTTTTATGCATTTTAAATATTAATTCCTAGCAAGCCATAAATGTGGAAATATCAACTTTATGTGTTGCGATATGGTGTCTTGAAAATGATTGAGTGCAACATCATCAAAGTTATCAATATTTTCTTTTATAACTATGCTTTCTGTACTTGCTCCCCTAGTACCTTATATCCAGCCACCTTACTAAATTTATTAATTCTAAAACTTAGTAGGTATTTGGGGGGGAGGGGGTGTTCCATGCAGGTAGTCATATTCTATTTTCAGATTATTCTAGTTTTATCTCTTTTTAAAAAATTCTGTAATTTCTTATCCTTGTGTTTGAGTGCGCTTAGGACGTCTGGCATAATGTTAAGCAGTGACACCATCATTTTCTTATGGTTGGTTTGGAAGCAAGTGGTCGTTGCGGAAATCACATTTCAACCATGAAGCATGGTGCCACTGCAGGGCTTTGAGAGATGTCTTCTGTTAAATGAGGGAAATCCCTTTCCATTTATAATTTGCTAGGGGTTCTGTTTCTTCTTTGTTGATCAGTTTTATCCATTTGTCATATTTCTTAAACTCCTTATCAGTTTACTTTGTGGCTGCTATATAAGCTAACAGCCCAGGTACTTCATTTTCACTGCAGCAGTCCTAAGACATGGAACAGTGCCTGGTACTTAGCAAGAGCTCAAGAAATGCTTTTCGGGTGGTGATCTCGCTGCATATATGGCAGCAAAAATGCGTAAGGCCTGTGTTTGCCTATAGCTGAAAGTCATTTATTAATAATATAATATAAGAATCAGTCTAGGTCTACAAAACTTACAAAATATTTACATAATAGATGACATATCAGTTCAGTGGAATTTGTGCAGAAATTGGAATCTATTTGAAGGCCTTATAGGTACAATGAAAATACTTATGATGTCAAGTCTAGTGAAGAAAGGACACTAAAACCTCATGTGAACAGGTTGAGTACAATAATGTAATTATATAGACAAGCCAACAGGACTGTGCTAACAGGGAAATATTATATTAGATTGTGGAGCATCTTGAGGATTTGCCGTCATCTTGTTGATTTCCTTCACGTTCTGATAGTGCTTTTATAGTCACTGAGAAAAAGAGCAGAAAGACACTACCAGGGCTGTTTTAGTAGGGTTACTGTGATAAATTAACTTAAGCTACATAGCTTAAAACACGTACATCTATTCTCTCTCAGTTCTGGAGGTCAGACCAAAATCAAGGTGCCCACTCTGCAGGTCCCAGGGGACATCTTTCTTGCCTTGCCTTGCCCAGCTCCGGGGCTCCAGGGGTTCCCTGGCTTTTGGCTACACCCCTCCAGCCTTAACATGGCCTTCTCTTCTTCCAGTATTTCTCCTCTGTGCATCTCTCACAAAAACATCCAATTTGGTGTCTACTTGGGTAATTCAAGATGATCTGATCTCCATATCCTTAATTATACTATGTACAAGAACTATCTCTCTCTCTTTTTCTCTGAAAAAATCACATGTACAGGTGCTTGAAGGTTAGAATGAGGACACATAGTTTGAAGACCACCATCAAAGCCCCCTAAGACAGGGTCCATGATCTTCAAATATTCCATCATTTGGAGACCATGTGTAGTGTGCACATACATTTAATAGCACACCAGATGTATATTTAAAAACATACTTTAAAAAAGGATTTTGGCCCTGTGATATTTTTATTAAAAGGATGAGTATAAATAACAATTGCTGCTTAAATTCTGGATAAATCTAACATTGCTGTGAAGCTTTATGAAGAGTAAGCCTCCTATTTTCCGGTTTTCATTAGGGTGCAGTCCTCACCAATTTGTAAACAGGGCCATTTGGACTTTTGTTCACGTTGTGATCAAATATGTGGTTTAAGGAGATGTAAGAGGACTCTTTCATGCAAAGTCCTGAGTGTTAAGCAAAATCTTCCTCAAGCATTCTCACTTATTTCAGTCATGTCTGCTGTCATGAATCGGACTGAGGTAAATGGCTGGGGTTTTCCCCATGAAATCTCGGGGGTGTACGCATTGTGGCCTGCTCGGCACATGGATGTTGGCACGAACAACCCTGGCTGAGTCTGCCTGTGACAACTACTAAATTGCAGATATTTGATTTTCTCATGGTGTTAGTTTGCATATGCTTCCCTTGTTTCTTATAAAACTTGGCCCCTGTTAATCATGCTGTGCATTCAGGGAAGACGAAATGAATTCATTTTGTTGGAAGGAGCATTAATTGCAAAGTTATCTGGTCCAAGTTCTTGTCCCCATGCAGGTAAACATTTTGACCAGATGAGCCCAAGTTCTTTGCAGATGTCCTGTCTTAGTCCTTGGTAATCTTGTCCTCAGCAAATATCCTATCAAGTGTCCTTACATTGTGACATTATTGTTTTACTCTCATAACATTTTGTTTGTTTATGTTGATTATAAAAAACCTGAAAAGGGTTTTAAAATTGACAAGCCATAATTGGAGAGTTTTTAATATTGAATTTTTGAGGTTACCTTTAATGTGCTTTTTACATGTTTATTTTACATCTGTGGCAAACTTCCTGTCTCCCAACTTTCGGTATTGGTATCTGCTTAACTACTTAATACTATTTTACCTGGTGGGATTTCACATTCTTTGCGATGTCGTAAAAGCTTTCCTTTACGTGGCACTTGCTGGATCTTTGTTCTTGTTTCTTTCTATAGATCCTATTCAAAGCTGTAGCATTCTTTAAGAAAGAGAAAATCATGAGGTCCTTTGAGATATTCTTCCTACCACTGTCTCTTTCTTTTTCATTTTCACATTCTGAGATGAACATGTGTAGCTTTCTTCAGCCCTGGGTGTTGGCTCTCAAACGAACACTAGGATAAAGCCTGTAAGAGTCTGTGATGACAAAATCCTGAACCTGCAGGTGCCATGAAGCGGTCACTAGATGTCAGAGAACCTGGAGTTCTGACTGTCCACCATTCCTTCGCTACTGCTTCATAGTCAGTGTCTAGGAAACAAGGAGTAGAATAGACAATCTGTACATTTTATTCCTAGTCTAAAATTTTATTATTTTTTTCTAACTCAGTAGCTGGTCCAGATAGATTGCATTTATTTTATGTATCAACCTAGTTACAAGGACCTTGTACTAATCTTTATCATATCTAAGCCCTTCATGTCACCCAAGGCAGACCTGCCTCTGTGCAGTCTTTTCACTTCTAAGCCACCTCCCTCTTCCTTTCCTGTAGAACGGACAGCTCTTTCTTGCTTCACAGTCTTTGCATCTGTTTTTTCCACTGCGAGGCACACCTTTCTTTCTGCTCTTTCTTTGCCTTTTTTGTTCTCATTCTTGAAGACTTAGCAAACAAACATGCCTCCTTCTCAGTCTCCATTACCTGACCGCTTTGTGAAGACTTGCCCCTTCATCCATTCACCTTTGACTTTTAGTTGTGTCCCATAGCTTTGCTGGAAATTTTCTTTATAGTCCTTATCATGATTTGCAGTTGTCTTGCTTCCTTGGAATGACCTTGATCTTCCTTTCCTTTTTATTGTCTACTTCCATTCTGCATCCTAGTGTAGAAGGTAGGAATCTTCCCTGGGTGATTCCTGCTCGATCATAGTGTTTAGAAGAGCATATGGATAGATGTCCAAAAGTGAATTATTTGTGTAGATCAAATTGTTCTTTAATAAAGCAGATTTAACAAGTTATTATGAGCTGTCTAAGAATCTCTTTCAAGCTTGTGACCTGAGTCAGTTGGCATAGCAGGGTGCTTATTTTGGTTCTCAATTATATGTTTTTATTACTTATTAATATCTCTCACCATGAGATAAAAGCCAATTAACATTTGCCACCTAAACTCTAGAAAATTGTAATATACTGCCTACACTTGACCTTGACTGGAAATTGAAGGCTGGTGTTTACTTGATGTGGAAAGTATATTTTGTGGATTTAAACAGTTTAGATAGTACTGGTGAAGACTTTCTTTGTGAATATTACTGTTGGACATGCTAGCATCCAATTAGTGGCGTGGGAGGCTTGAGAAGATAAAAGTTTCTCTGTGTGTATATATTTTAAGACTATATTTTGATGATCACTTCAGCCAACATTTCTCTCGATTTATTTATGTATTTTGTCCTCAATATTTTGAGTCCGTGGACTTTTATTTCCTTAATAGTCTGTTTTCTGAGCTTCGTAAATAAGGCAATATGGTAACCATGCCCCCAGAAGCATATGGAACCCTGAATGATTAATATAATTAGGGTTCTACCAAGTAGGTGGTGGGAATCAAGTCAGAAGAGCAGATGGAGTTAAAAAGGGTGAATAATAATATTCAAGGTACTAAGCTAGAAAAATATAAACTAACCTTTATGACTCAACTAAATCACATGTATATTTTATCTTTATAGAACACATGTACGAAGGCACTACAAGTACCATTTGTGCTTTTTATGGATTGCTATCTAAAATTGCTTTTGGATAATTAATGACAGATGCTAATTTTTACTGTAAACTCCTCTAAGAGGCTCTTGGTAAATAAACCTATGCTTGGGAGCTATTGTGTTTTCCTTCATGTCAAGCAGTCAGGTTGCAGATGATTTCAATCCAAAGATAAATTTGGTTTTTAGGGTCACATTCCCATGGCATAGGTATGTCATGTTTTTGGTGTTTTGTTAGAAAAGGATTGCATTTCTTCAAAAACATTCAAGCCTAGCACCATGGCAAGAGCCTGCCATCCTGACATTGAATACTTGATCCGCCTTTTACTAGTATCTACATTTATTGATTATGTCTTTCATTATCTGGGATCTTAAGCAAGTTCCTTAACCTTTACGAAGATCCTCACCTATAAAATGGGAATAATACCAATATCACAGAACTATTGTGAGGAAGTCATAAATACTGTAAATTCCTCAAAAACAGTATGTGATCAATAAATGCTTATTTATTCCCTCTGTTAGCAACTTCAACTATTGAAAGTTAAGGGATTGTCCTTTTCAAGAAAATATAGCTTAATTTTAAAATACAAAACTAAACACATATGTAATTATTGGTGGTAGTCTTCAAGTTTTTTTTTTTTTTTTTTTCTGTATTTAATGAGATTTCTTAGGCACAGAGTTAGGAGCACTAACAAATAGTAGGAATTTTATATAAATAGGGAAAGAAAAGAAAGAAGGAAGGAAGGAGGGAGAGGGAAGAGAATGAGGGAAAGAAAGATGAAATAGAGTAGTCTTTGAGATATTTTCTCTAAAGATGCAACACTACCTACTATGGATGCAAAAAAAATCTGTAAAATAATGAACAAAATAATGCATAGAGACACAGACTTAGCATATAAGCTGACATCTGTGCAGTGCCCATCCGGGCAACAATTTAAGCATTGTTGTAAAAAAGACAAGGAAATTAAGTTGACCTGTGACCAGAGTGACACAATTGAAAAGGAAGAGAAAATTTAGATAAGGTATAAAAAACAACATGTTATAGGGCCAGGAGTCATCAAAATCAGACAAATGCTTTATTATAGAATAACATGAAACTTGGGGAAACTGAAAAAGAGATACAATAAAATGTATGGTAGAGATTTTACTCCGTTATAATGGGGGAAACTTCCAAGGGATCCCATTTTACTTTGCTGAGTTTTCATGGGATTAATATCCTGAACCAGCACTTAGAAAATTAGTCTTTTTAATGTCATTTTACAGTATTAGAAAAAAAATTAGAACAAAAACACAGAACCCCAAGTTATATTTCTACAAATGATGAGGAGTATTCTTTTTTAAAATAAATATTGTATTGTTATTCTGTTATAGTTGTTTCAGTTCTTCCCCCTTTGCTCTCTCTGGCCCAGCCCTCCCCCAGCTGCCACAGTGAACCCCCACACTGTGGTCCATGCCCAGGGTCATTCATACTTATTCCTTGACTAGCCCCTTCCCCTTCTTTCCCTTCTTCTTCTCCCCACTCCCCTCTGGTTGCTGTTTGTCTGTTCCTTGTTCCCATGCCTCTGATTCTATTTTGCTCAGTTGTTGTTTTATTCATTAGGTTCTTTTTTATAGGTGGGATCATATGGTATTTGTCTTTCACCGCCTAGCTTATTTCACTTAGCACAGTGCTCTCCAGTTCCATCCATGATCTTGTGAAAGGTAGGAATTCCTTATTCTTCCTTCCTGCTGCATAGTATTTTGTTTTGTAAATGAACCACAGGTTTTTGACCCACTCATTTACTGATGGGCAGTTAGGCTGTTTCCAGCACTGGGCTATTGTGTATAACACCGCTATGAGCATAGGGGCACCTAGGTTCTTTTACTTGGTGTTTCAGGATACTTAGGGTGTAATCCCAGCAGTGGAATTGCTGGGTCAAAAGCAGTTCCATTTTTAGTTTTTTGAAGGAAAAAGAATGGACTTTAGGCATCATAGTTAAAAAGAAAAAGAAGGTGGGGGGGAAGGTCCCAGGTGCTGTCCAAGGTGCTGAGCATGCAGCAATGAGACATCTTTTGTTCTCTTTCAATTGGCGGCTACCACACAGCAAAGGTCCCCACAAAATTGGAACCTCATTTCAGTAATCACCGACCTAGTATCAGGAGAGTTGGTGAGAGCTTCCATAAGGTTTTAGGGGACCTTTTAGGGAAACAATCCTAGAAGAATTTACCATGCATGTCATAGGCAAACCATCCAACAATTTATCTCATGATTTCAGGGTGTTGCTCTTTACTGTTTCTTTACTTCTGCTTTTTAGCTTCCACTTACAAGACCATGCCCGGAAGCTTGGTAGCATCTTTCTAGACCAACTGCATCTTATGCTTTGCATAAAGAACTTTTAAGATGTGGTATGGATGGGGGGAACTAAATCCATCCTTTGTATGTATGGTCCCCCAGCTGTGGGCTCTGGTGTAGGGCTATATCTGTCCACAGACAGAAGCACCTCCTAATTTGCCTAAGGGAGTGTTCCACTTAGCAAGCTGTGCCCAGAGGTGTACATCTGTTTAAAAAGTGTCAACTCTTTGTCCTGGCTGGTGTGGCTCAGTGGATTGAACAGCATCCTGTGCATCATCAAAGGGTCGCTCGTTCATGTCCCAGTCAGGGCACAGGCCTGGCTTGTGGGCCAGGTCCCCAGTTGGGGGTGCGCAAGAGGCAACCACACATTGATGTTTTGCTTTCCCTTTCTCTCTTCCTTCTTCTCTCTCTAAAAATAAATAAGTACAATCTTTAAAAGACAGTGGCAACTCCCCCCATCCCCCGATTTTTACTATCCTGAGTAAATCAGTAGTACCCCTGCTGGCTTGCACAGGTCTCAAACTTGACTGATAATCAAAAACTGTCTCATTTAGCAGCAGCCAGCTAATCTATTTCCAAAGCCTGAATTCTGGAAGTTAAGTTGTGTTTCACTGTTCCTGGTCTCTCACTCCCACTCTCTCCATCTCACTTTGCTGACTATTGAATCACCAAGTCTTGTTGATTTAGTTTGAGATTATTGAACCTCTCAAATATTTTTCTTACCATCTGCTTTCCATCCTGTGCTCTCCTTCAGCTCTGCCTAAACCTCCTCTGAATTATTGTGCTAGGTTTTCTTGACTGCAGCCCTTTTCCCCACATCGTCACTAATGGCCTTGCAAAAATTTTATTTTTTAAGTTTGCTGTTCAAACTGACTTCACATTTTCTGCAGCAGTATTTTCCCAGGTGTAGTCAAAACATCCCCCTGAATCGGGCAGCACCTGATAAAAATACAAATTTCTTAGCTCCATTCTAGAGCTACTGAATTACAGCCTCTGTAGTGTGGCGTAGCGGGATTTAGGATCTGCACCTTAATAACTGCCTCAGGTGTTCCTACAGACCGAAAGTTGGAGGACTGGGTTAAATATTGCCTAGAATGAGTCTGTGCTTTATCAAAATTTCTTGCAAGAAAAATTTTGAGGATTTTGCACACAGCTTAGTACAAATAAAAAGTTTTTATTGTTGTTTGGAGAAGAAAATTAAGGACAAAGAAGGAAAATATTCTAAAAACAAGTTTATATAAGAAGCATAGTGTTTGTGTAATATGGTTGGGTAAAACCATAGCCTTATAATTAAAACCGCCTTTAGAGAAATTGGGTTTAACTGTTATTTAGGCAGAAATTATTTTTTCCACATTCTGTAATAAGTGGTCATCGAGGGCTCTATTTTCATGGAGAAGCTGGTTATCAACTGTTTCGGTTGGTTGAATTTGCATGTATCTGGTGTGTGTATCTTTGCATTCATACAAGAATATGCATATGAATTCTGTAACAAACATTAGCTCCAAATTATTACAGTTTTCTTAAAGATGAAGATGACAAGTGTTTTAAAAGAATTACTTTTAGAAAACTGCTTTATCAGTATAAAAACTGTAAATTCTGTTTAAATTTGACAAACTGACATTTGTCAAAATGTCCAGAAAAAGAAATCTGGCCTCTCACTGAAGGACTAGTTTAGAACAAATAAAGTCACTACTAACACCTTGACATTTTAATAAATAAATGCTTCCTTGCTTGACTTGATTAGTTTTGTTTTCATTTATTTGTTAATTTTCAAAAAAGAGACATGGAGAAACTAAGTTAGGGTTTGGTGATGTAAAAAGAAAGAAATACACATGAGCAGATAGATCATGGTCTAGGTTGAGGAGAGAGAAATAGATACAAGGACATGTACCCAGTTTGAATCCGAGGTGTTGGTTCAGCAGGTAGATGGAAGCATAGAATCTACATTCAAGAAATCTGAGCACAGGTAGCTTGAGTTAGATATATCATGTATAATTTTTATTTGCTTGAAAATGAGTATAGTTCAGAAAAAAAGAGAGGACCTAAAATATACTGTTAATTTTAAAAACGTAGTATAAACCATGACTGTAAGGTGGTAATGATACCTGGATTGTGTGCTGTCCATCCTTAAGCCAGCTTCAGGTACACCTGTCCTTCAATGTGTACACCCAGTAGACACCACTGTTTACTTAGCGATGGTCAGCAGAACTGGAATCAGAGGAACCTTTGAAAACCCAGCTTTGCATTCATAAACTTACATTGTCACCTCTTTTCATTTGGTGAGACTGTTTATGTCAAGTCCATTTATCAGAGGACCCATTCATTCCGAGGCTGGAGGCTGGTTGTTCTTTTGACAGTAGAGTTCAAGGTGCAGGCTATGGGACACCAGTTCTAACCATCACTAGCTGGTTATTCACCTTTTTTTGTGCTTCAGTCTCATTCTCTGTAACATAGGAAAATAGCAGCAGTTACCTCACAAGACAGTTGTGAGTTTAAGTAAGATCAGCCACAGAAAGTGGGAACAAGTGTGGCACATAGAAGTGTCTCCCTCTGCGAGTGCTGTCATTGTGTGGTGTGCACAATGCTTCGAGGGACAAGAGTGGCAGTGGTACTGGGGTCAGAAAGCTTGTCTAGGAGCGTCCCCTCTGCCACGTGCTGCTCCATGTATTGATCACCTCCTAGTCACCCTGTGGGTGAGTTGACAGACCCCAGGGTTACGGGGATATCTGAACCTGAACACAGGGCACCTGACACCAGAAAGATGAAGAGTCATTTCTTAGTTACTTATACTGACAACACGTGGAGGAGGACAGTGCACCATGCATGGCCACACAGGACTTGAGCTCAGGAACAGAATGAACAGCCAGGGGCTGTGGGAGGCCAGTTTTGTAATGTCCACAGGGCTGGGGGAATCTCCTGACTGTGTGGGAAGATGTGACAGGCTTGTTGGAATAATTTGGGAGACTGGCAGGGAACTTGCTACTCAGGGAGGAGCTGGAACTGGGGTTGGTCTCTTCAGTGTTGGTGGGTTAGCAGACCTTTTCTGCAGACGCAGAATGGGGAGGGAACTACACAGGAGCTGTGCAAGGCCCTCCTGATTTTACCAACAACGCAGCCCATACTCTTGAATCTTCATATTAGGTCCTACACCCACCATGACTGAGAAATTCACTTCCATCCCATTGGAACTATATTTCTCCCACTATAAAAGAAGCATGACTTTAAATGAACATGTCTCATTAACTACATACTCCACAAATCTGCAGTGTCATTAAGTAAACTATTACTGAATATGATTTAGGAAGTATTGCCTGATTTCTGACTATAATGTTCTGGAAAAAGAATATCTTGGTGAACTTCACTGCATAAGTCAAGGTCTCTCTTAAATGCTGACTGAAATTCTCTTTTAAAGTCTAGGACTGTGGGTTAATATAGAAAAAAGAGGAATTTTAGTCAGATTTGTGAGAATATAACCAACACAACTGTCAGACTTAGTCATATCACTTTAGTTAATGAAAGGCCAAGGGCCACACACCACTAGTAAAGGTTGAGAATAATCAAGTTTACCTTGTAAATAGCAGGCATCAGCTGGTGTTTCTGACAGATCATGGTGGTTTACCTCTCAGATCAATGTTACATCTGAAATAAGGTCAAAGTTATGAAGAACTGTGTAATTAAGGACATTCCTCCTCTCTATGTATCCATTTTCCTCAATCAAGGTTTGATTTAGAATTTTTGGGTACATTCCATTAATGGGAATAAACAGCCAGACCAAAGTGAAAAAGTACATTCCTATATTTAATTTTTTTGCTGTGTGTGTTTGTGTATACGCCTGTGTGGACAGTAGCCTGCTCTTTCAGAATCTGCAGACTAAGTGTGAGAAATCAACTACACCCCCCATAGAGTGGTATATATTTTATATATTTGTACCAACTGATTGATATGGGGCTAAGGGACCTAATCTACTAAAACAAAATACTCAGTGTCAAGAGAAACCAACTAAAAGGGAGAGAAGAAGAGTCATCCTGAGACAGTAAGTTCTGAAACAATGAGCTACACTCGTCAACAGAAGCTGAGGGTCGAGGAGGAGTCGTGGCCATGTCAGGTGTGTGGCCATGGATTGACCCTGCTGTGTGCCAGACCCTTTATAGTTTGTACCAAAAGGATGAGCACCTATGGGTGTAAAACCTAAAAGGGCCTTGGGGGCCATGCCACCCTACGGTGTGACCGCTGAGAGAGCACAAGGGAGAGGAGGTGGTTCCCAACTGGCTGAGAACAGTTGGGTGCCCTGGGGTGAAGGCTGGTGGACCGAGGTGTCAGAAGGACATCACTGGGTGAGGGCCACACCTGGTGGAGACCTCAGGCCTCAGAAGGTCCAAGCCAGCCCCAGAGCAGCCTGAGAAGAGAGACCAAGGAAAGGAAGACAGTTCAGGGAAGATGGTAGCTCCTTCCAGTGCGGAAAGGGCCCTGAGACAGCTCTCAGGGTGCTTGGAGCTGTACCAGAAGGAGAAGAGAACCATGAAAGGTACAGGCTGTGTGGGACCTGAAGTTACATTTTCAGAAGGGACTTCTGGCTGAGCCATAGTTGGATATGTTAATCAACGGTACTTGGTATTACAATGAGGTGTCCTTCGTCAGGAGGAATTCATCATCTATGTGAGCAGCCCATCCACACCTGTATTTCCTACTCATTCTTGGGTCTCCGCATGCCTTCTGTCTTCTCTGCTTCTAGGGAGCCCAAGTTTTCCTTGTGTTCCTTTGGTGATTATGAGACACTTCTAATAGGGCTTCAAATCATTCCTTTTTCTAGTGCTGTCTGTCAAGTGCTGTCATATTTATCTGCCTGATATATGAAGTCATGGTTTTACTTTTAAGCCAAAGACTGTTGTGTGTTTTTTGTCCTTACGATTTTTCCACATCAAGACCAAGTTCATGTTTTCCCTACTCACAGATCTTAGCCCAGGTCTTATCACTTCTCGGTGTCATCCATCTACTTAATCTAGTCCCATCTGACTCATTATTTCACTCCCCACAACTATTTATTTCACTGAGATTCACCAAAGTCACATTTGCTTTATCTCTGCCTTCATGGGTACATGTTTATTTATAGATTAATTTTTCTCCCGAACCATTTGAGACCAAGTTGCAAACATGATGCATCAGCCCTAAATCCTTCAGCTGCCTGTCTTTAAAATAAGGGTGTTCCCCTTCACAAATATAATCATGTCCATGAATTCAGCACCAAGTCAATATAATTACCTAAATTTCAGTTTATCTTCACATGTCTCTAATTCTGAGGGGCAGGTTGGGGGGACACCTGTATGGCTATTTCCTGCTCTCCAGGATCTACTCAAGGAATTGCATGAAGTAGTTATGTCTCTTCAGTTTCCTCTAACCTAGAACATTCTGCATGGTGTTTGTCTTTTGCGACATGGATACATTTGAAAAGTACACACTAACCATCTTAAAGAGTGTCCCTCTATTTGGATTTGTCTGATAGTTTCCTCACAGTTATGTTCTGGTTAAACATTTTAGCAAAATTTACTATATAGATGATATTACATGTCTTTTTCTTTTTCTTCAAGTTGCTCTCTTGGCTTCAATGTTCTCTCACTTTCATTTTGTTACTGTAAACCTGTATCCCCTTCTGTTATGTTCAGAAAATTGTGTGTGACCCCTTCACAGGGCCAGGTGGTGTGGGTGCATGAAAGAAGCAGAAGAGGCTTCTGCCAGGGCACCTCTGCAGCCCACAGCCCTGAAGGGACCTGGTCTGATTAACTCTGCCCGTAGTGATCTATCCTTCCTGAATTTCCATAGCACTGTTTTGTAAGCATGTTTTGATTACTAATGTTCAGCCTTGTAAGATGCTATAAATGCTATATTTTTTTAATGTATACATCTTCTTGTCCTTTGAGACTATATGTTCCCTTAAGGCAGATATAGGTTATTCACTGTTTCTTGTGTTACAGTGCTAAGCACCGTGGTCGACTGAAGGCAAGTGCTTAAAAAACAGTAGTTGAGATTGATTTTGTCATGCCTTTTTTAAATTTTAGAAGCCTTTTGGCCTTTTTTCCTCCCAATAAAGATAACTGCTGACAGTCTTCTGTATGGGACATAGAGAAAACATGAATGTATAGCTTTGGAACGAATTACATGACTTCTGAGAAATCATCCTTTTACGTATATCATCCTGATTACGTTTGTTTGAGTCCCTCACCAGTTTGTGTTTCCAGAGTAGAAACTTGGACCCTGTGAATAGACGATCAGGCGCGTATTGTGATTCATATTTTTAAATGAACCGTGGATGAACTCCAAAGCAAATAATCCACATTTGCAAAATTAATCATTTAAAACCCTTTATCCACATATAAGATTAGCTGGTCGAGCCATCGGGCTTTTCTGTACAGAAATCGTTCATTTCATGGTGCTGTTTGTCACCCGCTTGTGCATGTTGGTTATAACATTTTCTCTTGGAAACCACAAAGATGACTTGGAAGGCAGATAATTACAATAGAGCCAAAATCCATGCTAAACAAATTCAGTGGGGAGGCTGGCATTTTGTAAAGGTTTCTTGAATTTTGCATTGTGTGCTGCTGTTCTACATTGAGGGGAAAACCATGTTTATAGTCATGGCCCACATGACTATACGGCCACATGGATCCCTGCAGTTACTCTTAACACCCCAAATATTGTCCGTCCCGTGCAGCATCAGTCAGTTAGTGAAAGTAAAGCTTTTGTGTGTTACTGTATGCTTGTTTGTTTAGGCCTTCATTTAGTTATTTATCAATTTTGGACCCACCAACGCATAGAAGCTATACATGGTGCTCTAAACAGGGAGTTCCATAAAACCTGTCTTTTCTCTAACTTTGTGCATGAGGCGCCATTTGTGAGTGATTGTGCCAGGCCGGTTGATTGCTGGCCATCTGGTCTAGCCCCGGCCTGGGACTCTTAGAGCCACGGAGCCCCTGGCAGTGGATGCGTCGATGATTCAGTGACAAAACAATGAGTTGGCCAACTTTGATGACCTTTACGCTGTCAACCACCCTCTGGTCTGTCTTGACTGCCGTAATTTCATCTGTTATATGTCTGCTGGAAAATGAACCTCAAGATATGTAATCATGCACTTTTGGTACCATCCAAATTAGTGTGTGCTATATTTGCATTTATCACAGGGCAAGTGTGAACTAAATCTGTATGTATCCAGAATGAATTGAAACAGCCATATTGAGTTAGTTGAGTAATAAGTTGGACATGGTCCTAGGAGCTGCAAATCCATAGATTGTAATAAGATGAGTTTATTATTCATGAGGATGGTGTGTTGCATAGTTCCTGAAGGATCGCCATCATATTTATGCCTAATAAATATATCCTTCATGAATATGATAAGGCACTGTTCATTTATTAAAGGAGATGGTGGTTATGAGGAATGATGAACTAAAAATGATTTCAAAAGCCTTTGTAACAAAACAGGTTGTGTGAACAAACCTTCAAGTTAGAATGGGCCCATTGACTTGGAACTGATGAAAAATGTGATCATAGCTAAAATTCCTGACAGGAGAAAATGTCATTCATCCTGTACTTTTGGGAAAGTTCCTGAAACTTTTAATCATTGGCTGCATCCTTAACCCAACAAAGCTGGGAAGGCTTTGTGGAAATCTTATGGCTTTGTTAAAAATTTAACAAATGTATAGGTTAGACATAAACATGTAGAGTAAATTGATGTAGATAATTGTTCATTGTTTTAAAATCCTGCCCCAGGGGATATGTATAGAATTTGTTGTTCTCTGTATGGAATGTACTGATATGGAAGCCCAGCATTACAAAAAAAATTATTCAGGCATTTACCCAGTGAGGGAATTAGTGAAATCAGGTCTCTTGAACTCACCATTCCTCTACAAAAAACACTAATTTTGAGAATATGAATATATAATATCAGTATGTAATATTTAATATTTTAATTATTACAGTAGATCAAAAACTATTAAAAATGGAGGGGCTCTTAAAATCATCTAGCTAAAAACCTATATTTTAAAATTTTAATTTTATTTTTTTTAAAGGTATGGTATACCTTTTTTGTTTGTTTTTAATTATTTTTAGAGGGAGGGTAAGGGAGAGAAGCAGAGAGGGAGAGAGACATTCATGTATGGTTGCCTTTCACCTGCCTCCAGCTACGGACCTGGCTGGAGACTTGTCTTACAACCTGGTTATGTGCCCTGGCTGGGAATCGAACCAGCGACTTTTGGGTTTGCAGGCTGGCATCTTATCCACTGTGCCGCCAGCCAGGGTATTGAAAACCTTTATTTTATAGATGATGAAACTCAGAACTAGATAGCTACAGGGATGTGGCCAAGATTTTAACCTTGACAGAATTAAAATATGAACTCTGATTTTTTATCTTCTAAGCCATTACTCTTTCCACATATCAGGAGAAAACAGCGCATTTTAAATAATTTTATGCTTGTTGAGGACTAACTCAGCAAGGAGGCAAATAAGAGGTCACCAAAACCAAACTGTCATTTTTAAACTTGGCCTGAAATTCCTTGCTTCGTACTCTTTTTCTGTTGTGTCAATAACAGGATCTCCTCTGGGCTGAAACAATTATTTTTCTTTGCCATTTTAATTTCAATGAAACTTGAAAATGTCTTTAATAGTGATACAAAATGAGGAATTTATTTAGCTTATCCTAATTTTAGTATCCCTTGAAATATTGCCTAGGCTATGTAAGACAGTCCAATAAGTGTGAACTGAATGATCTTTTTCCATGTGCTCACAATCTGCATATAAGTACTCATCTATATTAAAAATATGACAGTATGGAAGAACCAGGAGAACATCATGCTGAGTGAACTCAGCCAGTCAGAGAAGGACAAATGCCATAGGATTTCACTCATACGTGGAAACTAATGAACAAACCGAACTAACATGCAAAATAGCGACGGACTCGTAGATGGAGAGCAGGTGACAACAGTAGGGAGGGTTGAGGGGGTGGAGGGATTAAGCCAAAAAGGAAAAGGGATTCATGGACATGGACAGCAGTGTGGTGATCATGGGGGAGGGTACGGGGAAAAGGTTTTAAGAAGGAATAATGGTCATCGAAGGATACAATGAAAGTCACTATCAAAAAATAAATAAAAGTATTTGTAGATCATTAAAGGTACCATGCATTATGCTTAGATCATACTCTTCCCTCTTTCACCTACCCCCTCAATCTGCCATCTAGCCTGTTGGGTCTCTCTTAAGTACAATGCACCAACTTGGGCCCCTCTCTACTCTGTCCCTGCAGATGCTCTCATCAGGCTGGATGCCCTCCAGGCTGACTTGTACACAGCCTTTAATCCCGTGTTGTTCAGCTCCCTGGGATCACCGAGTTATTTTTCTAAATTTACCGCACGGCTGAAGACCTGTTTGTTCCCCATCACTGCCAGGGGCAAGTTCTAGCTCCGCTGTACCTACTCGTAACATCCTTTGCTTCTTGGACCCCGTGTTCCACCTTGTCCCCTAAACTGATCACCAGGCCCAAGGCCCCAGCCACACCACATCTCTGCTCATGGGATCCGTTCAACTTTGTCTCCAGTCCCCCTCCTGCTCATTCTCACCCAGGGGTCCAGCCAGTGCCCCTTCTTCAAGATGCCCTTCTCCCTCTATGATCACTTGCAGAATCGTGTTCTTGTTACTCTGCTCTCAGTACGTGGGAGTTCAGAGCCCTGTTGTTTTGGCCCTGTGTCCCCATTACTTTGCATTGGGGGAGCTCAGATGCAGTTGTTCCTCACTGTTCGTGAATTCCATATTTGAGAACCCTCCTGCTTGCTAGAATCTATTTGAAACCTCTAGATAAATACTCATGGTGCTTTCACGATCATTCTCAGACGTGCAGAGTGGTGAAAACTTTGAGTCGCCTGTAGTGCATATTTCCTTCTCGTTAAACTAGGCCACACTCTCCCTTCTTGTTTCAGCTCCCCAACTGCAAACAAATGTCCTTTTCTGAGTCTATTTCGTGCCACACTTTCACTTTTTTGTTGGTGCCTTTTGTTGGTGCTTTGCTTGTTTAAAAATGCTCCCTATTCCAAAATGGTACAGCCATGGTGGAAAACTGTATGGGAGGTCTCAAAAAAAAAAAGACAACTAAAAATGGAACTACCTTATGATCCAGCAATTCTATCTCTGGATTTGTATCAGAAGAAATTCAAAACACAAATTCAAAAGGATATTTGCATCGCTGTGTTCATTGCAGTGTTATTTACAATAGCACAAATATGATAGCAGCCCAAGTACCCATCAATAGACAAATGGATAAAGAAGATGTGGCACATATGTACAAGGAAATACTACTTAACCTTAAAAAGGAATAAAGTCTTACCATTTGTGACAACAACATGGATGGGCCTAGAGGGTATTATGTCTAGGTGAAGAAGCCAGTCAGAGCAAGACAGATACCATATGATTTCATTTATACATGGAATCTAAAGAATAAAATAAATGAACAACGGAGAGAAACAGACTCAGATACAGAGAGGAAACCGAGGGTTGCCTGATGAGAGAAGACTGGGAGGACTGGGTGAGAAAGGTGCAGGGATTAAGAAGCACAAATTGGTAGTTACAAAATGGTCAAGAAGATGTAAAGTACAGCATAAGGAGCACAGTCAATAGTATTGAAATGACTGCATTTGGCACCAGGTGGGTGCTAGATTTATTGGGAGGAATACTTTCTAAGGTATGTGATTGATTGTCTACCCACTCTGCTATATGCCTGAAACTAATACAAAATAATATTGAATGTCAACTGTATTGAAAAATGTAAGAAATGGCTTCCAAACATTATGCCCAATGGCTGTCTACTGCCTCTAAGTACAAAAAGGCTGTGATGTAATTTATGAAGAAAATACGTATTAAATAAGCTTTCTTCAGGCATGAGTTATAGCGCTGTTGGCCGTGAACTCAATGTTAATGAATTAAGATTATATAATAATATAGTGTCTTTAAGCAGAAACACTCGTAAAACAAAGTTATATATCGATTTGTTGATGAAAGTGTTGTGCCCGGAGACTCGTAGGAACTAAACCCTGGATGTCTCCTAGGAGCAGTGATTCAATACTTGCCATTTAAGTGTTTGCACTGACTTCACAGAACGTAACGACTGTGAATGGGAATTCACTCTAAAAATTAGGCGGAAGGCCAAAGGAATCAATAGCTTCCTTTCCCCCTTCCGTTTCATGGTTCAGGAGAGGACAGAATTGCATTCCCACAATCTTAGTGGGAATTTCCTCGCTAAGAGGAAATAGAGGAAAACTTCTTGAAAACAAGAGTAGTTTTTACATTTTCTGAGAGTAAGCAATAAGGCACACCTGTGAGTTAGCATGGCGTACGGGAGTCAGCAGTGACTGGTTCACGCTCTGGCCTTTTCTCTTTGGGATTATTTATAAAATAATGTTACTAATACCTGCCCTGCCCTGCCCACCTCACCCAGGAAGGGGTGAAACAACAGGTGTGGAAAGGAAAGGCTGTCTAATTTGAACTAGGTTGCACAAACGTGAAGACCCATTACAAGGTGTTTGCAGCTTGACTTGATCAGACTCTGTTGCAGCAGTTGATTTTCTAGCTTTGTCCCTTTTTTGTCCCTTTCTCTCCTTTCATCACCCACTTTCCGACGTTTTATTTATACTCTCTACTTGGGAAAGCATACCACCCACACAGAAAAAATATACTTCATTAAGCATGTTGCATGTGGTATAAACACTTTAGTTCAATCCATACTTCCAGGCTGTCTGCTTTACGAATTTCCAAGTAGGGCTCTACTGTTATCGTATCCTTTGACCTGGGCCCAAACACACAAGAAAGGGCTGATGGAGTCATCAATTCAGTAAATAATTATTGAACCCTTCTTCTGTAGCATGATGGTCAGTGATGGAAATGCAGTGATGAGCTGGCGAAGGAGGAAATTCCTGTGCTAATCCATAACAGAGGCGTACCTTTAATAATTAGCCATGAAGATGAAACAAATAGGACACGAAGGAAAAGAACCCAATTCTGTGAAAGGCTGCCGCAAAGTCCCCTACCTAGGGGGCGGGTTTGACGGGGGTGGCGTCCTGCTGAAGCAGGGACATGTGCTCTGAGAACCGAAGTTAGCGGAAGCTAAATTGGTGCATGACGTTGGAATGGGGGTAGGAGAGGATATTTTGAGTCTACCAAGTGGAGGTGTCGCCTGCACAAAGGGCCTGTGACAGAATGGGACATCGCACATGGAAGGAACTTAAAGTAGTTGCTATGGCCAAAGGGCGGTAAGTTCAGGGGAGGGTGATAGGGGAAGAGGCTGGAGATTTAGGAGGAAGCAAACGTGAGGGACTCCGTGTTGATGACTTTAACCTTAGCCATTACTTGACAAGTGATAAGAAGCCATTCAAGGGTTTTATATATGTTTTATTTTTTATTACATTTTATTACATTTTATTTTACATTTATGGGGGTAACATTGGTTATTCATGTTCTGCAAGTTTTTGGTGTACAAGATTGTAATTTGGCAACTCTATGTGTACTCATGTATCGTGTGTTCACCACTCGAAGTCTAGTTTTCTTACGTTACTGTGTATTTTAACCCCTTTCCCACTTTGCCCTCCCCCAACCTGAATGGGAGATGATACTTGCAAATGGTACTTCCACATCAGGGCTAATATCCAAAGTATAGAAAGAACTCATTCAGGGGTGTGTGTATATATATATATATATATATATATATATATATATATATAAAGATTTTATTATATTTAGAGAGAAGGGAAGGGACAGAGGCAGAGAGGGAGAGAGACATCCATGTGTGGTTGCCTTTCACTTGCCTCCAGCTACGGACCTGGCTGGAGACCTGGCTTGCATCCTGGTTATGTGCCCTGGCTGGGAATCGAACTAGCAACCTTTGGGTTCAAAGGCCAGCGCCTTATCCACTGTACCACCAGCCAGGGTTATCATTCAGGGGTTTTAAAGGTGGATGTCCCATAAGCACATTCAGGTGGAGAAAGGGTCATTCTGTGGTTCTAAATGGGTGGGAGTAGCCAGAGGGTTGACCCAGGGAGACCCCAGAGAGGGGACTATTGTAATCATCCAAGAGACTACTAAGTGTGTGAAGGTTGGGTATAAAATGTATAACTTGTAATAAATGAATGATTTAAATAAAGGTAAATTTCTTCCCTTTAATTCTAGAGGCTAAGTTTTTTCTTAATAATTATTACCTTCCCCCTGGTGCTATACATTTTAAAACCATGCTCATAGACAAGTACATTTTTGGCTAAAAAAGGTTGATTGCTTGCCAGGAAAATTCTTGATAATTCCAATTTTTGAAGCTGGAGAAGCTAAGCACTTAAGAATTTAACATTTGTGGCTACTTTTAGTAGTGATCGTGAATATGCAAAGTTACTTTTCTGGAAAAAGAACTCAGCCTGCAGAATGTGCAGTGAGAAAAGAAGATGAGGTTGTACAGAGACAGTAAGAATAAAATCTCCCATCATCCCTTATAAAATATTAGTCATGTCCAAGTTAAAAATAAAAATTTGAAGGTGGGGTGAGGAAAATGAGCCAACCAGAGCTTAAACAGACTGAGATTTCGTCTTAATGGATGAAGCCAGAAGATTGGCCTCCCAGATGCTGGTCCGAATTTCCTGCTTGTGATGCAAGAAAATTGTTCCGTTCTGGCCGGTGTGGCTCAGTGGCCTCAGCGCTGACCTGAGAGCCAAAGGGTCACTGGTTCCGTTCCCAGTCTGGGCACATGCCTGGGTTATGGGCCAGGGACCCCATTGGGGGCACTCTAGAGGCAACCGTGCATTGATATTTCTCTCTCTCTCTCTTTCTCTGTCCCTTCCCCTCTCTCTAAAAATATGTAAATAAACTCTTAAAAAGAAAATTTTGCATTAATGTAAGTAAGTGTAGGGAAGGAATGGCCTTAGCCACATGTCCTATGCATTTGTTTTTAATACAGTATCGATTTTAAAAGATTAGACAAATGGAGAGAAACTGGAATATGTTTCCCTCCCAAAATTCTCAACCTGTCTTTGCAAAGTGTCACCTCTGTGCTATCGTAGCTTCGGCTTTTGGCTGCCTGCACCAAGGAAGCAGGGTAGACCAGATGTCCAATCACAGCTGTGGCCCCCTTACTGCTTGGACTTCTTCATGGCTCTTCCTATGGTCCTGATGCCCCCTGGGGGGAGTGCTGTAGTTAGAGAGAAAATCGCCAGTACTTCTGCTGCTCCCGAATGGAAGGGCCACAACTGGTGACCAGGAGTTCAGCAGTGTTTAGGCCTCTACCTCAGGATGGGATTAGTGGGAAGAGCTGTTCTTTCAAACTCTGGTGAGGGATTAGGCCTCACTGCCAACTTTAATCCTGTCCTGCTTTCACCTGGACACTCAACAAGGTCAGGGCTCTTTTGTCTTTTATAGTCTCAGTTTTAAATCAGCATGGTGTCATTCCTATAAAGCTCTACCTAAAGTTTGATAAATTAACCATAAAGGTGACATGCTGCATATCTGGTAGAAAAATGGTTTGTATAAAATTGCATAATTCTGATTGTGAAGAACATAAAGAAAGGCATGAATGTAACTTTGGGCCAGTAATCGGTGTAAGAAAAGAGCTTGGTGTATTATCTTGTTACTGGAAATTTTCCTGCCTTATGATTCCTTTTTCTAGCACTGTGATACTGAATCATATTAGAATATGGCAAATTCAAATTCATTTTTGTACAAAGTGAGGCTTAGATTTTTAAAATACAAAATATACATAAAGGTGAGACAATTGTAATATAAATATAAAAAGCACTTGGTTTTATAGGTAGTGTGAACATAACTGGATATATTTTCTTAGTTTATTGTATTAACTGTAGGAAAACATTAAGTGTTGAATGTGGCCATACACTAAAATATCACCTTTCCCTATTTATACCAGGATCTTGCAGTTAAGTTTTTGTGTGTTCCTTGATTGCTTTGTGGTCTTCTCAAAAGGAAAGCTTTGGGCTAACACACGGCTGTTATTTGGAAGACTTTTGTTTGCTCCAGAGCATATTGAAGAGATTTTACTCCTTTTCTTAGCATCTGAGTTGAAAGGTAAATTCTGTTTTTGTAATAATGCTAGGGTAAAGTTTTTTATAGTACACACTTCTGGGGAACAACAAAGAGGCTGTTTATTAGTGTTACAGAATCCTTGTGAAGTCAAGCAAACGTTTTTATGCAAAAAGCAAACACATCAGATGTATATTTAATAGAAGATTATATTGTAGTCTAAGCCCTACATAGGTAATCTAGTGCCAAGCCCAGTGTTATAATGTAAGTATGTTTTCTCTTTCTCTGTTGTGTCCCGTGTGATTCTTTGTTCCCCGCCTGTCAAACTACCGTCAGCCATGCATGAGCAAAAAGCATCCCGAGACCAGACTTTGAACACCTACTGGTGTAGCTACCCACACCACACATGTTCTACCCCAGTGTTCCTGTTGCTATTATTGTATTTATCTCATTAAAACTATATGTTTTGTTTGTCTGGACTCCTGCCTTTTCCCAGTCTTGGTCCTGTTGACTCCTTATAAACATTAAAAAATAGTTCCTTATTTAGTTTAATACTTGGTTTCAGGTGCACTGCCCTGGGCATAGTAAACACCAGGTAAGTGGCTAGCAAATGAGGGCACTAAGGGATAGGAAGGAAAAGAGAGGGAAGGAGGGAAGAAAGAAAGGAGAAAGAAAGGAGGAAAAGTGGGAGAGAGATGTGGAAGGGGTAAAAGGAGGGAAGGATTTACTCCCTGCTAGCTGTGAGGACATTTTCCTGAACCTTCATTTACTTCTGGGTAAAATGGGGAGGGGGAATGATACCTATTTCTGTGGTTAATCAGAAAAGAACATTTATAGAATATATATAGCATGGATCATTAGAGTACTTTCTTTCCAGTCTTTCCCTTTGAAAAATCCTTTACTTCCTTTTGAAGTCTTTCCAAATTAATTCTGCCCAGCCCAGTTTGGAAATTCCAAAGCCTCAGCATATAGCGATATAGGTCATAATCCATTAAACTGAATTTTAATGTTTTCTTGAGGGCTGCTTTTTGGTCTTTCCACTGGGGCCATGAAGTGTGCCAGATCCACCTTTTCCTGTCTCCCATTCAGTGACAATCTATCAGTAGCTTGACACTGACCATGGAAATGGATGAATGTGTCTCCCATCAAACATCCATCTTAGACATTTACCAGCACAGCACTGCCTCTGCCCTTCCTGCCTCTGTCCTATAGATGGCCCTTGGGCAAGGGCCATGGTGTCCTATTTGTGAGTATCCATTATGGTAGGTCAACATTGATTTGACTAGGAACAATTAAAAATGAGACAACTCAAGAAACTAGTATGGAAGAACCATGACATTGGACAACAAGTGGGATTGACTTTGGGGGGAGTGGGTGGGTGGGGAAGGGGACAGAGGGGAGGAAAAAGGGGCTGGATGTAATACAACAATAGTGAAAATAAAAACAAACAAAAATAAAATGAGACAAATGTATGGTAAAGGAAAAGTCAAGGAATTCAAGGAGAAGTGACGGTCTTTACTGGCCTCAGAAATATCTTTTAGATATTTTAGACTTGATGATTTATAATATAGGTGTCTAATTTTAAAGCATGTTGTAGACTTACGAAGGATAACAACTTTTATAATGTCTTCAAATGTGAATATCTTGTTTTTTCTCCCTTTGATCCACTCAGTCCATTTTTGTCTGTCTTAATACCTTCTATTTTAACAAAGGCGACATTGAACCTTCTTATCAAGCATATAAGTGGTTCATTTCTTTGTCCCAGCAATCTGAATTGTTAAAAAATATCTTTTGCATTTCAAGTTATTGGTGGAGAAGTGAGTTTTATTGCCTCTCTTACAGAAAAATAGATGGAGTATTTATTCCTTTTTATTCCTTGAGGGCCTTTTAATCAAAGGAAAGTAGTGGGCTGATTGCTAAAGAATACTGAACATTTCCTGCTAGGAAAAACACACAAATAAAGCATAAAAAAATGATTGAACTCAGCATCCCTGTTCGTACTTTCATACATATAATACTACGGAGTTTTCAGGGAACTTCAGCGACGCAGCAACGATATTAGTTTTTAAGCATTTACAGGTGGCAACTTTAGGGGGAAGGTGCTTCATGCACTTTATTATGATTTTATCTTTACAGGCACCTTAGGAAATTTCTAGACCGGTTTTATCACTGTCCCCTGCTTTCTAGATGAGAAAGCTGATGCTCAAGCCCATTAGTATCTGCTGTGCAATTTAGTTGTTAGTGTGACCAAATCACTAGACATCCATCCCCTTTGCGTTTGGATAGGAAACCGAACTGATGTGTTTAAACTGGTCGGCTGCTTCCTCATTGTATGACCTTGGGTGGGCCACTTCACGGACCTTTGCCTCACTTTTCTTACTGCAGATCAGGGTAATAGTCCAGCCTCAGAGACCTGTTGTGACCCTTACATGTGATAACGTGCACAATGCTCACGAAAAGTAGTGCTGAATGTGTGCCTTCTTTGTTGGTCCTTGTCATAGGAGCTGTTATAAGAAGGTTTCCCAGTAGCGTCCCTCCGTTCTCATTTCAGTCCTTACCCATCCATTTACAGTTGTGAAAACTCAACTGAAGGGAGTTGGGTTTGTGTAGTAACACGGTTGTTTTGCATGTCACGTTTTGGAAACAGACCCTCAGGTGACGCCCCCCGGGAGTCATGTCCCTGTATCATCCACCGCTCTCCGGAGCCGTGGGTGGAAGCTGTGACTTGCTTCTAGCAAACAAGGTTTGGCAACAGCGGTAAGATTTCTCTCCAGCAGGCTTTGTCGGAGCAGATGGGAGCACCAGATTCCCTGCGAGCCCTGAAGACGCAGGCTGACGTGTTGTGAGAGACCGATGGAGGGGCCATGTGGCGTGTGGATGCGAATGGCCCCGAGGCCCTCAGCTGACAGCCAGTGAGTGGGTCCGGCCCTTGGAACCAGATGTTAGGAGCTACCACACGAGTTCGGGAGAGGATCCCGTTGCAGGAATGAATGCACCCTGGCTGATGCCATCTGTGAGACCCAGATCGGGGGACCCAGTGTGCTGCACCCAGTCCCCTGATGCCCCCCGCAACTGACAGATAATAAATGTGTTGTTTTAAGCCACATGTGTTACCACATGCGGGGTAGTTTGTTACATGGTGGTCGACAACTGACACGCACATCTGTTCCAATTTCTGAATATCTGTCGAACTTTGGTGCATTTTCACCACATTGGCAGTGCAGTGTATCTTAAGTTTAGCTTGTAATTAGAGCCCAATAAAAGTCATTGTAAACGATTTTTAAGGACTATTAATAATTTTTAATTATTCACAAATTTAAAACATGAGTGAGGTTCCCGAGACACAATAGACCCTTTAGATTCAGATGTTAGAATTCATCTAAGCCTTTTACTTTATAGATGAAAACACTGAACCACCTTCATACTACGGTCTTTTGCCTCTGTGCCCTATGAACTTTTCACTGAGATTTTTATAACATTGCGCTGAAAGAGGTCTTGAATTTCTATAAATATTCCTTGTGGTGTTTATTCGTAGAAGTGAGGATATGCCCCAAGTTGCATTGTACGAACACAAAGAACAGTATTTTCATGTTTTGCCTGAATTAGAATCATACCCGTTGTAGAAGGTCCATAGCTGATAGGCCTGGAGGTAGCCAGGAGTCACCCGTGTCCACTGGCTGGTGTCACCAGTATTACCACCCCTGTTTTTAGGGGCCATCCATAGGTTGGCTTCTCACTTAAAATTGGAAGACCCAAGCTGAGTAAGTTTACCAAATGTGTACTGTAGGGGAGGTAAGAGTTAGCTGAGCCATGCACCCCCTATGCCTATAGAATTAGTACCCACTCTGCACCTTGCTACGTAAAGCCTTTCCTCAGTGATGGGGCCTAAGTTACTGCTTCCGTCCTGGGGGCTCCACCCTGGACCCAGACTTTGTTTCCAAGGGCAGCTGGCCCTCTGGTGGCCCCTCCAGGGTCTGTTCCCATAACTCACTACAAGTTTGAGCTCTGTCTGCTCTTATGATGGGGAAACTGAGGTCCTGCACCTCTGCATGGGGGGCACTTCTGCTCATCTCAACACACCGAAATCTCGCTTTGATGGTGCTGAAATCTCACACACGTATGCACGCATACAGGCACACACATGCACACACACTCATATTCTTGATCCTAAATCAATTGCCCGTTTCCCGAGTTTGGAGAAAAGGGTCATAGTCCAGTTTCCCCTCTCCCTCCCCCACAGTATCTAGGAATGTACCTTGATAGGTGTTAATTTCATGTTTCTAACTGATTAATTAATTGGTTGGTGGGGAAGGAAGTGGGTAATGGGTAAAAGGAACTTCTCGCGGTTGATGGGAACTGGGGAGTTGGTGATGGCTGTAGTTGGAGACCTAGTGACAGGAGCCTGACGGAGAGAGGGGCTGGTGGGAAGACAAGGCCACAGGGAGCAAGTGACAAGGGCAGACACTGTGAGACTGAAGCAATGAAGGAAAATCCCCCAGTGGTGCAGGGCTTTGTGATGCTGGAATTGGGAGAGAGGCATCTTTCTTTCTCTGGCAAAAGTTGGGAGCAGGAAACTGATTTATATGATTTGTTCCTCTTCTCAAGTGTGTGTGGAAAATGTCTCAGTGTTATACTCCATCAAGACTTCACTGCACTAAAAGGTTGCCCGTTTGACCCCTGGTCAGGGGACACACCTGGGTTTCAGGTTCCATCCTAAGTCAGGGCACGTGCCACACGCCTAGGTTACAGGTTTGATCCCAGGAGCCCCATTTGGGGTGCATGAGGGAGGCAACCCATTGGTGTTTCTCACCTCAATGTTTCTCTCTCTCTCTCTCTCTCTCTCTCTCTCTCTCTCTCTTTCTGCATTTTCTTTCCCTCCTCCTGAGTTTTCAGACCCCCAATGTTAATTTGGTAGATAATGAAGATAATTTGAAGGCAGTATATAAAGAGTTAAACAACCAAATTTTTTTTTCAAGTCTACCTATCTGTAATAAAATGCTTTGAATATAAGCATAACTGAGTGTAATTAAAAATATGCTGGTTATTAAGCATTTCCTTGTTTTAAACAAGTATGGAGAAGACATTGAAATAATTACAATGGTTTGGAAACTGGGAGAGTATAAAGCAGGCTGCGCCCCTTCTCCTGCCAGGAACCTATTAACAAAAGACTTTTCTCTTGTACCTTGTGTTTCTCTTTCTTTCCCTCATTGAAAAGACCTATCTTTGTTCCTATTACCCATCATTCTCTTTTTAACTTCGGGGTGTGGGGGCCATTTGAATCTGTGTCTGACCCTCTCAGCTTCAAGTTGAATGTCAATACAGATTTAATTACTAAGCATTCTTTGTTTTCTCATCATGCAAGTCACCGTTCAGAATGCCTGCTGTGACAGACCCCAGACTCCCCCCTGCTGCCCCTCCCTTGGAAAATCGATAACTCTCCCAGAACTGCGCCATCTATCCTGCCTCTGCAGGTGGAAAGTGCCTGAATATACTAACGGACCTTGGCAAAAACTATCTTTTCTCAGTTTCGTACAACATTTTGTTGCTGTTGTTATTCAGTGTTATAGTGATCACAGCACACCCATTCATGAATCAGAAAGACTTGTTAATGACTTTTAATTTACTGTGTAACCTTGTGTAATACGTGTATTAAAGAGCTCATCAACCTCAGATCTCTGAACTACTTAGGACTCTTTAAAGTTGATGTGTGTGTGTGTATTCACTTTAAATATATTTATGCTTATTAATTATAAAATATGGACGGGTGTGTAAGCTATCAGTTACGGAGCTGCTCAGTTTTTCATCTGTGGAACGGAGATGATAGCATTTATCTTATTAGATTGTTAGGTGGATTAAATGAGATGACGTATGTGAACTTGAACAACGGGCACATATGCATACAATATACAGTTTAGTTATTATCATTTGGTGGCTTGAAGTAGTCGCTGTTCATGTGACCTTCTTCGGTCTGCATTTGTTTATTGTTAATTTACATACAATAAAACACACAGTTTTAAATGCACAGTTGGATGCCTTTGATAATCATACACACTCATGTGTTTATAACCCAATGAAGGTATAGGACATTTGTATCACCACAGAAAGTTCCTTGTGCCCCTTTGCAGTCCTTGTCCCATCTCCTAGAGGGGGAAAAAATATCCTTGTTTCTGTCACCAAAGATGAGTTTCCTCTGTTATACAACTCCAGATGAATGGAATCCTAGAATACATATTTGTTTGTGTCTTGCAACTTTACTGCATATTTCTGACACTTACCCATGTTGCTGCACGGGTGTCAGTAATTCAGTTGTTTTCATTGCTGTGGGATATTTCAGTATATATGTGCAACTGGTTTATCCACTCTATTATTGATGAACATTTGGGTTGTTTCTAGTTTGGGAGCTCTGAGAGAGATGGCAATGCCTATTTTTACACAGATCTCTTTGTGGATACCGGTTTCATTTCTCTTTGGTTACACCTAGGAGTAGCATCACCAGGTATAAGATTAGGTGTATGTTTGCTTTTAAGGAAAGTGAGTTTCCAAGATGGTTTTCCTGTTTTTGACATGTTTGCCAGCGAATGTATGAGACTTCCCGTTGCTCCCAAGTTTTCATAGACCTCAGTTTGCCATTTTGGCCATGCTTGTGGGAGTGAAGAGGATCTCATTATAGTTTTCATTTTCGTTCGCCTGTTGCCTAATGAAGAGGAGCTTCTTTTGATGGACTCTGGCTCCTTGTACGTCTTCCTTTGTGAAGTTTCGAATCAAGTATTTTGCTTTTAATTAGCTTGGTTTTCCTTATTGATTATTCTTATGTGATTTGAATGAAATGATTTGTATACGTGCAGCACAGTTGTCAAAGGGAGGAACTTACTGCCAAAGTGGTTTGCTTATCTTCAAATAGACCCAGGATACTATCAAATACCTTTGTTTCGTAGTTTCACACCCAAACCAGAGCCAAGGCAGGTGTTGCTACCATCTGAGAGTGATAATTATTTGCAGATGCTACATATGGCCTCTTGAGTAACTCAGATTTTGCATGATGTAGTTCTGTACATTTTTACACTTGTGTGACTTAATCATTTCCTTGCTACACTTGTTTTAATTTGTCTCTTCGAGGAGAAAAAAAATTCCTGGGAGAATTTACGAGTGAGGAGTTTCTATGAATTGCATATTTGCAATAACTGTCTTTTTTTTTTTTTTCAGGTAGGGGAGGAATTCTTTTGGGGGGCAGGACATTGCCTTCTAAGTTCAATAACAGAGCTGTGAAGTTGGCATGCTTTCATCAGCTCATATCAGGGTCATTCCAGGGGTGACAGCCAAGAATGGTTAATACATACTTAGAGAATGTGTTTGTTAGTGGCTCTCAGGCAAAGACTGTGACAGAGCTGCCCCTAATTCCATAAACAGAAGGCATGTTAATCCCTTTAGTTGACAGGTGCTAAAATGGGCAGATTGGATGAGTAATTGGGTGGTTCCTCTAATCCTTAGCTTTGAATATAAATGGGGAATATCTCGATGTTTTTATTTGTCTTCAGTAATGTCTTCTAATTGATTTATTTTAAAATGAACTGTTTCTGGAGGAGAGCGATTGTTTTCAGCCTCTGCAGCTGTGATAGCATTTCTGACTAACCTTTTCCCACTCAGCTCTCTTTCCAAATTCCATATAAAGCACTGGTGAAGTCATCCCCCAGTTATTTCATTTTAAATAACATTATTTGCGGGGAGGGCGGAACTCTTCGCTAGGAATGAGATGGATTCCTTTGCAAGCTGCCCTGTGCCATATACTTGCCCCCAGGATACAATTTAGTGTTATATTGTGTGACCTACAAAAAAGATGGAAGGTAGTTTCCAAAAGAGCCTTAATGTGCTCTCAGGAGACAGTACCTGTCCTGGAAAGACCCAGCTCGATACTCTTCTTTACTTGACAGTGAGAGAAATTACTTCACATTTTAAAGAGTGGGCTGATGTATTTCTGCGCCTTTTGTGGCAGTCTCTCATCTGTCAGTGTGATGAAGGATGGGGAAAAAATTAGAATAAGCAAGAATTATGGCATGAGAGGAATGGATGACATTTTAGAGAGCAGTAGAAGAAGGAAAGTTTGTAAGAAAAGAGTTGGGGAGTTCTTCAGCACCAAGTTGGGCCAACAAGCCAAGAAGCTCACAAAAACGTCAGCACCCCAAAAAGAGGAGTATCTTGCAGTAGAGTGCTGGGGGCCACTGAGGCTGGGGGATCACATGAGATACGAGATTCAGGGAGAACCAAGGGGAGGGAACATCTGGGTAATCGGACTTTGTTGATGTACATTTCTTCTTCGCACGTTTAGGATCCTTCCTACATGTTCCTTTCCTATCCCCATCATCTTTCATACGCACATTCGGAAATGGACTTTATATTGACAGCTCTGTACATTTTTACGTGGTTAGCATTTGTCATGTTCACCAATGTTCATGTTCTAGGTCAGGGGAAGGTGAGTGATGCTGTAGTGTATGGACGTATGTTGTTATGACATGGTTGATGGGGCGTTCCAGAGGGAAGGATCCATCTCTCTTCATGTTTGTGCCTCTTCAGGATCTGCCACCTTGTCTTGCTCCTAGACACGCAAGGAACCTCAGCTGATGAAATAAAATCAGGTTTTAGAAGTTTGCTACCGGACTTGGGTACTTCCTAATCATGGTATTTGTTTTTTGACAGAATGCTTGAAACCACTTTTCTATAATAGTAAGTACATCCACAGGGGTGCTACATTTTCTACCTCCTTTGCTAGTGAAAATTGCCTTCAATTATGCAAAAAGATTGCCTATAACATAAGGCAGAATCTTCAGAATGACTGTTCCTACTCTTGTTGAAAGGCCTGACAGCCCGGGAGGGGCAAGTTTGGGAAAACAGTAGGACTTCAGAGGATTGGTCACACTTCTTTGTTGTTGAAAGTCTCTTTTCTTGTCTTTTCTTTTTTTAAAATTAAATTAAATTGTTGTTGTATTACAGCCATTCCCTTTTTACTCCCCTCTGTCCCCTTCCCCACCCACCCACTCCCCCCAAAAGTCAATCCCACTTGTTGTCCATGGCCATGGTTCTTCCATACTAGTTTCTTAGAAAGGGTCTTTAGAGTAGCCTTTAGTTCCTTTTTAAAGAGATTCAAATACATAAGCTCTCAGGGTTAAGCGTTGAAACAGTTTACTTTGCCAGCAAGCAAGGGGACCTTTGAACTTTGGAAACTGACAACAGTAGAAAATACATCGTTCAAGTTTGTTCAATAAGGCTGGAGGGTGGGCGGGTGGGTAAGAGCAATGGGGGAAAATGGGACAACTGTAATAGAACAACAATCAATTAATAGAAAAGAAAATAAGGCTGGGAACTTTTCAGCTGTGTGATTAATTTAGTTTCCTTGAAATTGGTAACCCTTTTACGCCAGGTTTCACAACCATTGAAGAAGGTGGAATAAGTAGCGTTCAATTATGGTGTTGACTTTGGACTCCTTCAGTTTCGTTACAATTTCAGCCTTCTCTAATCTGTTTCATATTTTTATGCAGACAATCTAGTATTGCACATAGATAATTAGGGTCTCTTTAGTATGAAAAATGAAACAAGCAAACATTCAGCTGGTACTCTGAAGGCTGTAAAACCTTGCACCGTAATCCTTAGCCTCTGCGACCCTGACTTCTTTCTTCTCAAATACCAGTGACTGCAGCCATTGCCTCGTCCTGTACATGTCACTTGCTTCATGACATTATAACAGTTTTGTTGCTGGAGAAAATAGGATTCCTCCTTAGTATCACTGGGGAAGCTTTCCAGAGATTTGAAACACAAGGGCAGGGCTTATAGGAGCGAAAACGAAGGACTTCCTCCAGGGACACCTTGGCCGATGTCCCGCCCAAGACACCCCCACATTAACAGTCTTTCCTGTCTGCTTGAGGGTGAACATACCTTTGGCAGAGGATGAGGCCATTCCTTGGGGTGTCTGTGAAGCTGCCCTTCCTAGTGAATGAGGTTTAATGTCTGAGTCGACTTTCCATTTGCTCCCTTCTCTCTTAACTAATTGCCTACTGTAAGAGTTTGTTTCTACATCATGAAAAATACTGGCTCTATTAGCTATTTATTCTCAATTTTTTTTTTTTTTTTGGAATGGCCTGATTTAAAAAAAAAAATGCTAGTGTTCTTTTCAGGTCAAAGAATTGTAAAATCTAAAAGAGCAATGCTGAGGCGTTATTTAAACATAGCATGTCTTTATGCCTGTGGGGTGGGGAGCATGCAGATCTTTGACTTAGAGAAGGTGCATATCAGACATTTGGAATCTTTTGTTGCCTGAACTTACCCTTCAAGAGGCTTTTGTTTTGGCACCTAGTAGACTCTTTATTTGGGATGTTGTGGAGGAAGTTTCCTGGGATCTGCTTTCCTATTGACGAATTAGGTCAACATTTATTAAACATTTTCTATAGACAAGATAGGTATATAACTAATTTGAACTATAGCTTTCTTTTTAATGGAAGCTACATGCTAATAATTACTCTCCATTTCAGCCTCTGGATATTTATACCAATAGTCTACAATGTGGTGAGTTACAAAATGTTACGTTATTCATAGTAGTTCACATTAAATCCAAGGAATATTGAAACGGACTTATTTGTTAATATCGATACCTCCCGCAATAATTTGCCAATATTGAAACTTACAATATTCTTTGTGAAATTTGAAGCTTAGAAGGAGAGAGCTATTTTTAAAGTGTCTATTAATTTCATCTGATGAAAGATAGGCCATAATTTATCTGTTCAGTGATAAATCCTTGCAAAGCTTGGCCTTGGATAGATTGCAGTCCTATTTTGTTCAGTTATTTAGGCTTTGTTATTATTTTTGCTTTTGTTTCTTAACTGATGAAATGGAAATCATAATCTTTATCTCCTAGAGTTGCGATGATTCCGTAAGCAGGAACATGTGAAGTGTCCCATACTGAGCACACATTAAGCACCAAATAAATGTTTACCTTTCACATTCCATACCTTGCACAATATCTTGCATGCGTTCGAAATTCCTTCTTGAGTGAATGAATTGGCGCTTTGGGGTTTTGGAAACAACATTGATTTTGAAACACCTGGCTGGCTGGCTTGGATTCACTCTGTTAAACATTCCCCTGAGTAAAGTATTAATTAAGTCAATACAGAAGATTTTTGATGACCGAGTGTGATGGAGACACTGCTAGTTGCAGTAGGACGTGCAAAGCAGAATAAGACATTGTCCTCGTCCACAAGGAGGCTATACCACAGTGCAGCTGGGGAAGGTGAGACCTGCACATTTGAAAATTCACAGATAACATGGAAATTACCTGAACAAGTGAAATGGTAACTGAAAATGACAAAAATTCTAGCACGTGATGGAGATAAGAATTTTAGGAGTTAAAATGTCAAGGCTTAGGGTTCAGTGAAGATTTAGTAGCAACTCAAGGCTTTACTGTGGCTAATATTTGGGATTTTTAGCATTATTTTCAGTATCAATGATGGTAAATGTATTTTATCCTCTCCCCCCAGTATATATATTTCAAATTAAATAGTATATAAGTGAGGTACAGTGTTTATTCTTTGCTACATGAGGACCAACATGGTCTAGCGGTATGTATAAAATGAATGAAACAAACAAAAATGAAACAAAACCAAAAGAAAAGAAAAAAAGAATGAAATGTATTTCCCAACCAGGAACACATTGCACAAATACACAGCTGAAATATGAGATGCAATATGATACATTTATTCAACTCTCTCATCCTAAGCGAGGAAAGAAAATGAACATCATTTGTATATACTCATCGTGGAATGGGTAGTGATTTTCTAGGGGTACAAGGTGAACAAGTTATAGCTCTGACCTTCAAGACAGAGTCTAAAGAGAGGGTGAGTGCCAAATAGGCAAACAAATAAATTCGGCATTGAGACAAAAATGCTGTAAAGTTTTTTGGCAAGTACTCCAGTAAGCCAGAAGAATATGCCACTTGAGCTACCGTAAAAGAGAAAGAAGAACAAATGATTCTGAGTAAAGAATAATGAACTCTAACGGGGACATCATGGAAGCCTTCAGGAAGGAGAAGGTTTTTGAGTGGAATATACAGAGATGATCTCAGTGAATTCCCCAAATGGGAGCTATTTGTTCAGGTCTGACCCACGCAGGATCAGAGTTGCATGGGGAATCCTGGCACAAAATACTCCACACTTACATTCAGCTCCTAGCTCTGTGTCTGATCATAGCAGGGGTTAACAAGTGTTTGGTTGAATAAATAAATTTACTCTGTCCTAACAGAAGCACGCTGGGATTAGGAAGGTGCTGGGTACACTACTATGTCTATTTATCTTTGTTTTCCCTCTAGTGCTTAATTCAACATTTTGCACATTGTAGGTGCTCCAGTATTTGTTACATTTATGACTTTTGGGTGGAGATTGTTGATAATTAGGCTGATGTCGTAAGTAAATATATCAGAGTTTCCTCATGGCTGATGTGTCCAAGCTTATGGTAAATTTGAGAATGTGTTGATCATCGTGGTACCAGCATAAGATGAAATATAGATCAATAAAGAAAGACAATAAATAGGAACTTCTATTTATCGAGTGCTTCTCATTTCCCATGTGCTGTGATAAGCATTTCATATGAATTATTACTGATCTTTAAAATGATCTGCAAGTAGGTCTAACTCTGTTTGCAGATAATGAAATTCAACATCAAGAAGTGGACTGACTTATTATTCATAGATACTAAATCAGTAGTAAAAATGAGTCTGGAAACAGAAAACTCCTAAAAGGATCTATTGCACAAAAGAAAATAGTCTGTGATAACGTGGTCTTAAAAACAAGTGTAGAAGTAAAGGTTTAATTACTAAGTAGAAATGAGGTTAATTTTAGTGTTGAATAAGTTCAATTTCTACCTCAAACAATATTTCACTGTAAATTACAAATGAATTAGAGTTAAATGTAAAAAGGAAAAAATCTAAAAAGAAATTATAATAGCATAAGGCTAATATTTTCCTCATATCTGTAGGTAGACAGATATTTCCTCCTATCTGTGTGTAACAATGAAAATAATGATGGATTTGTCTATGTAAATATTTTAGATTTCGACAATCAAAAGATATCAAGCACAAAGGTGTAAAGCAAAGGACAAAATTTAAAACATGCTTACAAAATATCAGTGTGTTAAAATCCATCATATTATATAATACAATAAAATATGATATATGAACGATCCAAATCTTCCAATTAAAAATGGGCAAAAGAGATTAACAAGTAATTTTCCTGAGAAATGTAAGTTAATAAGGGTGTACAAACATGTACAACCTTACTGATAGTCAATAAAATAAAAAATAAAAACTGAAATATGTAATAAAGAATTGAAGACATAATGAGATGTCTTATATTGCATATTATCTATCTAATTAAAAATGGTTAGAAAGAAAACCTTTGTCCTGGAAAGATATGATGGAAAAAATACTATATTTTAGGGATAGTTGTTCCATATTTCCATTTGTGTTATAGTTTGCAATTATTGTTAGCTAGGTTATTCCTATTTTATTCAATAGAATGTTAGTCATATTTAAATATAATATTTAATAATACAAGATGTAATTGTACCATTCTGTTCCATAAATAATACCCACATTGAGAATAATATCACCTTGTTAAAATAAATAAAGATAAATAGAAAGTCTAAGAACAGGCCCTGGCTGGTGGTACAGTGGATAAGGCACCAGCCTGCAAACCCAAAGGTCACTAGTTTGATTCCCAGCCAGGGCACATAACCAGGTTGCAAGCCAGGTCTCCATCCAGGTCTGTAGCTGGAGGCAGGTGAATAACAACCATACATTGATGTTTCTCTCCCTCTCTGCCTCTTTCCCTTCCCCTCTCTCTAAAAATAATAAATTAAATATTTAAAAAACGAAAAAGTCTTAAGAACAGATACATTGAAATGCTGGTCAGATTTCATATCATGGTGGTCAGATTTTAGTTATATTATGAAGATCCTATTCCCCAAATTTACTATAATTAAATAATAGAAGAATAAATCAATAGTTATTATGTATAAACTAACGAGAAATACTTTGCTATGCAATTTTCAATTTTCGGTGAACGTTAGTGCTCATAGCTAGGAATCAGAGTACTGAATATCTGTATTAAAGTTCTCAACCTCACTGTCAGACAGTACACCAACCATCATTTGGTGAGATTTTGGAGAGAAAAAAAAAAGAGCAACGCAGTGAGGGACAATTAGAGCTCAAGGGTAAAATGAGACACATCATAAGCTATTCTAGAACAAGCAAAATTGGTTCTTTTTTTAGGAAAGCTCTACATGTTGAAGATATTAGCTAGTTTCAAATTTTAATGAATAAAAGGCCGAGGGTTTTCTTTGGAGAAGAGGAGAATACTAATTCCCCCAACGCCCAGTGAAGATTATTTCGCAGTTAACTTGAGTGGTGAGCACGCAGGTTCCCCATGTCCCACGCCAGGTAGGTGCAGGTGCTCGCTGGGAAGGGTGCTTCTAAGTCAGACACAGGAAGCAGAGCTTTCTGGGAAAATATTTTAGGACTTAAGTAGACGGAGATGGGAAGAACAGCCTACGCAGAGGAAAGATATTTGCAGATGAACAGATAGAGAGATAATATAGCAAATTCTGGAAGTGTGAGAATTTTGGTGGGGCGGGAGCCAGAAGGGATTGTAGGGGAATAGCAGGAGATGAGAAACAAAGTGAACAAAATCCAATTCCTGGGTTGCACCAAGATCTCATCTGGCAAGATAGGAGAACCAATTAAAGTTATTCGGAGCAGGAATGACACATTAAGATTTATGTTGTAGAAGGGCTGCTCCAATACCAACCTGGAAGATGAATTGGTGGGAAATCTGATGAGAGGCGGTACAGTTAGATATTGCAGAAGTTCAAGTGAGAAATGAAGGTGGGAGCGGAGAAAGTGGCAGAGGGAGGAACAGAAGATCAATTTGAAAAGTGAAAAAGTGACAGGAACAATTAGACTAGAAGGAAGACGAAGAAGGGAAGGGTGAGTGATAGGAAAGATTAAGAGGACCTGAAGTTTCAGGGTTAGATCCCAGGGCATGGGTGGTACCCTTCACACAGCAAGGACACGTGGCACAGGTATGAGTTGTCTCTAAGGGGAGCGGCCCAGCAGTGGATGGAAATGTCTTTAGGACCCTGGAAGACCCTCTGAGTTGGAGCTAAAAATTCCAAGTCAAAGGTGGGAATGAGTGCATATCCTAGGGAGAGATTTTGTAAAGAAAGGAGGGTGGCTGGTGTCGTTGAGGGAAGAAAACGACATTTAGAGAACAAGACGGATTAAGAAGATTCTTGAATAGAAATCAATGATCAGGTGCAATAAATAAGAGGATCTCCACAATAGGAGAAGCCACAGAGAAAATGAATGAGGAAAGTATTGAATGGTTTCAACTTGGATCCCTTTCATTCGGTAATTCATACGCATTCAATAAAACCTCTCCAGCTCAGTTTGGAATGGTGAGTTTTTATAGGAAATAAGTTCCACTAAAACCTATTTATTTCTATTTTGGAATGTGTCTTTGCACATGGAATATATGTGTGTATGTAAATGTACATGTAAGCCTTAGACCTGGTGTTTAACGAATATTTGTTGGAGGAACGATTGAATAAGAAAGCAGAACGAATGAAATAGAACTCTCATGCACTCTTTTCTCTTCCCACCTTCTCTCTCTCTGTTACTTTCTGTCTGCTCAGAGTGAAAAAGCACTGCCTGTGTTTTCGGTGCATAGAACATGTTCATCAATGTTCTGTAGACACGTGACATAGGAATGTATTATCTGACTTTTCTGACTTGAAGGGCCTTTGTGAAGTGACACTTTCTGGTTGAACTCTCATTGTCAGGTGACATTGGTTTTAATTGAAAAATGACATTCCAGACTGATAATTTTGTTTCATCTCTTACGAATATTATTCATGGCTTTGTCCGCGTTTCTTTTTCTTTTTTTTTTTAAGATTTTATTTCATTATTTTTAGAAAGAGGGGAAGGGAGAGAGGCAGAGAGGGAGAGAAACATCAATGTATGGTTGCGTTTCACCTGCCTCCAGCCACAGACCTGGCTGGAGACCTGGCTTGCAACCTGGTTATATGCCCTGGCTGGGAATCGAACCTGCGACCTTTGGGTTTGCAGGCTGGTGCCTTATCCACTGAGCCACCAGCCAGGGCTGTCCGCATTTCTTAAATTTGTGAATCACAGTACCTTGAACACACCTTAAAATACAGTAAGTAACCTGGAAATAGAGTGAAAGGGTACACAATGAAAAATTCAGTTGGTTTAAGCACCTAATTTTATTTTTAGGAGGAGCAGGAAACAAGCTAGTGCTCTTGTGGCATGAAGGGTAGTCTTAGTAAATGTGGTCAGAGAAGAAACGGGGGAGTAAAAGAGATAGAAAGCCAATGTATTATTTTATGCAAGATCACTGAAGAATTTTAAAATTGTCTATTAAGTCTTGCAGAATATTCAGTCCTAGGATGTTGCCTTAAAGTTATGGTTCTTTAGGGAATGGGATGACCTGCCCTACCATTTCGAATCTTCTCACAGTGTATTATTGATCAGGATGTTACAGTTCCTGAAAGAAGCTGTCCGGGAACAGGATGCTCAGTACAGATGGGGTGGGAGCTCTTGAGGGAGAGAGGGAGGGGACTCATCTAACTCCCTTCCCAGGGAATCTTAGGAATCCGTGATGAGGTTCCAAGTCTCACTGATGAAAAGGACAGTGTGTAATACAAGACTTTTACCCCTCGTAGCCCAGGGATGCACTTCCACTATCCTTTTGCTAAGCAACAACAACTTTCTTTTCTTTTTTAAAAATTACAGTGTATTGATTATGCTATTACAGTTGTTCTGATTTTCCCCTTTCCCCCTCCACCCAGCACCCAAGTCCCTCAGGCAGTGCCCCCACCATTGTTCATGTCCATGGGTCACGAGTATCAGTTCTTTGACTGTGTCATTCCTTGTACTGCATTGTACATCCCTGTGTCTGTTCTGCAACTACCCATTTGTGCTTCCTAATCTCCTCACCTCTTCACCCGTTCCTTACTGACCCACCCCTCAAAATGCCTTCTGAATCCACACTTCTGTCTCCGTTCTTGTTTGCTTTGTTTGTTTTTTTAGGCGCAAGTGTTGATAGATTTGTAATTATTGCTGTTTTATTGTTCATAATTTTGATCTTTTTTCTTAAATAAGTCCCTTTAACATTTCATATAATAAGGGCTTGGTGATGATGAACTTCTTTAGCTTTCCCTTGTCTGGGAAGCACTTTATCTGCCCTTCCATTCTAAATGACAGTTTTGCTGGGTAGAGTCACCTTGGGTGTAGGTCCCTGCTTTTCCTGACTTGGAATTCTTCTTGCCAGCCCCTTCTTGCCTGTAAAGTCCCTTTTGAGAAATCAGCTGACAGTCTAATGGGAACTCCCCTGTAGGTAACTCTCTTCTTTTCTCTTGCTGCTTTTAAAATTCTTTACCTTTAACCTTTGTCATTTTAATTATGATGTGCCTTGGTGTAGGCTCCTTTGCATTCGTCTTGTGTGAGACTGTCTGTGCTTCCTGGACTTGCATGTCTGTTTCCTTCACCAAACTGGGGAAGTTTTCCTTCGTTATTTTTTCAGATAGATTTCTACTCTCTTGTCTTGCTCTTCTCCTTCTGGCACCCCTATGATGCGAATGTTGGACCTCTTGAAGTTGTCCCTGAGGCTGGTTAGAGTAGCTTTGATTTTTTGGATTCATTTTTCTTCTTTTTGTCCTGACTGACTGTGTTTTGCTTCCTTATGTTCCAAATCATTGATCTGATTCTCAGCTTCATCCACTCTACTGTTGTTTCCCTGTCAATTGTTCTTCATTTCAACGAGTGTATCCTTCGTTTCGGACCGGATCTTTTTTTTATGCTGTTGAGGTCCTCATTAAGTTTCTTAAGCATCGTTATAATCAGTGTTTTGAACTCTGCATCTGGTAGATTGCTGGTCTCCATTTCATTTAGCTCTTTTTCTGGAGTTTTGATCTGTCCTTTCATTTGGGCCATGTTTCTTTGTCTCCTCGTTTTGTCTTTATGTGGTATGTAGCGCTGCTGTGTCTTTGTACTATGGCCTAATGCAGTAGGTGTCCTGGAGGGTCCAGTGGCACAGTCTCCCCTGTCACCCAAGTTGGGTACTTGAGGTGCATCCTTTGTGCGGGCTGAGTACATGTTCCTCTTTAGTTGGAACCTGGTTGCTGTTAGCAGGTCAGTGGGAGGTGTTTACCCAGGCCAGACAGCTGCAAGGACTGGCTGTGACCACTGACTGCCACTCTCCACCCTCCGTGGAGGACCAGCTGTGCAGGGCCAGGTGGTGGTGCTCTGACGTGGTCTGTAGCTGGCCACGGGGTTTCCTGGGTGGTGCAGGTCACGGTCAGCCCCCACCTGTGTTTTGTCCTGGCCGCCCTACCTGGGCTCTCAAGCAATCAGACATGCTGCTACTTGTGCTGAGCTTGGAGATGCCCAGGTGAAACCGAGCAGCAACAGCAATTTTCATTGCCTCTTAAAGGAAAAGAAAACTAAAGTGCTCCGCTTGATTCAGAATGAAGGGCACACGATTCACGTGCTCTGTCTTGGCTGATTCTGCCTAATGGAGCAGCTCGGGCACCACGTGACTGGAATAGCCCGAGTTGGGGGACATAGGGCCAGCTTGCCTAGCTGTTGAGAGGCGCGTGTTGGCACCGTAGACCTTTGATTGGCTTTGGAAAATAATGGCGGGTGTTCTCTGCGGATCTTGCAAAAGAATCTTACTTTAAAAAAGCCGTTTCATTTCTGCCCCTTCCTTCTGTTACCAGCAGCCCTGCAAATGGTCTGGAACAGGTGGGCGTACCAATAAGCCAGGCATGTGCTTTATAGCCTGTCATACTCCACTTATCTTATTTTGATGAAGATATGAACGGGAAGATCGCATTTGTACTTGAACTTGTGTTAGGAATCTGTAAAGCCCTAACAAAATAAAAGGTACAATTTCTCTTTGGGAAGCTCGTTGACTATTAAAATGGAGCCCAATTTTCCTGCAATTTCACAGGACAGTTTTTCATCCATGGCAGTCATCATCCGGGGCAAGGAAAGGGAGCAGCAGTCTATCAAAAACAGATAAAGAAAAGGCGCACCGCGGCCGGCTGTTCCTGCTATTTTGGATGATCGAGCTTGTGCGCAAATGAAATCATGACAGATTCATTTATATGAAACGGCCATTGCTGATCTCCTTGCCAGCAACTAGATTGCTTTTTTATTTAGGAGATTTGCAGAGCAGTCCTTAGCTTTTGTATTTAGCAGCCAGATGGCACTTGGCCAAACGGCCGCTCCTCAGCCAGTTGGTGTCGTCAGTATCTGGGGGTGCGGACATTAATATCTATTTGCAGTCAATTGAAGGCAAATGTTTTCCTGGTAAATTTTTTTAATCATTTGTATAGTTGGATTGGGGGACTAACCCCATTGAGCCCAATATTAAGATTAATAGCTGGAACAATATAAATGTTGAAGTCAATAAGCATAGGGTTACGAGTTTAAAAAGCAGAAATATCTTATGGATGCTTTTTTTCCATTCACGGTGTTGATCATTTCTGAAGTGCTTAAAGGATATTTATTGCTGGTTATACAGGCCATATTGATTGATTCGAGGACATAAACATATTTGGTAGGTACAAAGAAAATTAACCAGCCAGGTTTTTCTTTTATTTGTTTTTTGTTTTTATGTTACTGATTCCCACTTAGTGGGCCTTCCTTCTGCTTATGAGCAGAGGCGTGGGGTGACTGTCCCGCTGCTGTCACCCATTCAGACGCCTTCAGCAAGGGGACAGGAATTAGAAGAATTGGTATTGGGTAAGTGTGTCTGGTACTTTTATTTTGCCCTTTGCTTCTGCTCCCTTTTTAAACAGGTACGAACTGCTGATGCGGTTAGTGGGTCAATGAATTTATTCACTTTTATTGAGTGTTCACTATGTTTAAGGTACCTGTGCTAGGAGCTGGGGGTTCAAAATGAAAGAAAAAACAAGGATCCCTTTGAGCTTGTGTTCTCCTGCAACACTTCGTAGCCCTATTTCATGGCCAGTTGAGAGGGAGGGAGGGAGGGAGAGAGAGAGAGCGATATATATATAGAGAGAGATAGGAATCCAACAGTGAAGGTAAACACATTAAGTTTTTACCACTTGATGAAGCTGATTAGAGACTGTGGCTTCTCATTTGGCTGCCCGAAGTGGTTTACTAATGAATAATTTATTCCCTTGCTAGACGTTAAGGTCCATGAGCCATATCTGTCTTGTTGACCACCACCTATTTAGGGCCCAGCATAGTGAAAAAATGTATAATACCCTATATCATAATGTATGTATAGCAATATAAATATACACACATATATTTATATATGTGTATGAAGTCTGTTCCAAAAGTATTGGCTGCGCAAACTGTTTTAATTATGTTGACATTGGCTTCTTATGTTCAGGACAGACTTCATGTATAGCCATTTTCACTTCTATACATAGCAGTGCGTGTGTGTGTGTGTGTGTGTGTGTATATATATATATATATATATATATATATATATATACAGGCATTTGTAGCAAGAGCCTATTGCTGTTATGTGTGGTAGTTGCATTCTATAAAGTTGCTGTGAACACTGAGTTAGTGAATAATAATTACTCCTAGGGGGAATAGCAGTTTCAGATTCCTGCCAGCCTCTCTGGTCACAGCATTTTCATCAAGTGATCAATACACCAGTTGGTTTTATGTTTGTTTTGGTTTAAAGACACCTTATTTAATACCTATGGTTGATTCATTAACACTGACCTCACACCAAACACTATAAGTCAGGCCTGAAGGGACACTGGCCTAACAGTGTTTTCTCTGCAGGCACAGCTAAGCCTTCTTATGCTGAGGGATGGCAGGTCGCACTTCAGATTCACAAAATTACCCAAAAGGAGCACAAAAATGGTAACAAACAAGCAAACATGGCACTAAATAAAGCACTAAAAACATACTTGTTTGCAGTTTGACGATTGAAAGGAAAAAGCCGGGTGTTACCTTGTTCAACCTCAGCTGGGGACATGAATAATGCGCTGGAAAAGAAATGGGTAGAAGAGAGAAGCAGACAGCCTCAGCGTGTGTAAATACGAGAAAATAGCTGCCTGAACTCCACCAGGCAGCAGCGGGGCCTTGTTCTGTTTTGGGTCCAGTTCCTGTGTTTGGCTGTGACTCCAGGCTTCACTGAGTCTCTGGCCCCAACCTCCTGGGGGCCAAGTCCTTCCCAGGTGATTGGCAGTCCTTTCCCGGCGATGGGGACCTGACTTGTGTCCGCATCTTTGGACAGCAGCAGCCCAGCGCCTGGGCATGGAGGACCCCTGTTGATGCCTTCTTGATTGATTGACTGTCTTGAGGCTTTTTACAGATTTTATGTCAGACCTATTCAACTATCAATTGAATAAGTGGATGACTGAAATTCCTTTATTGAGGAGAAAAGCCTTTCATTCCCTAATTATAGAGGCAAGAAAAAGATGATAAAAATATGCATTTGCAACAATTGAGTGTGAATGCTTTTTTAGTATAAATATAATTAATCAACAAATGTTAATTACTAATTATGAGTTCCATTTTATTTTGATGTGAAACCATCCTTCAAGTATCTGTTGCAAGAGGAGACCTTAATACCGAAGCTGTGAACATGCGTAGGGAGAAAATGGAACAGCCAGTGAAAACAAGAAAGTTAATTTGGCCAGTTGGCAATTTGATTGGGCTTAGACGGAAAATAGGTGGATTCTCTGGCATGGTCTTTACAAAAACAGCAGCTCTGCCTGTTAGTGGTATTTTCAGGGTAATAAATAGACAAAGAGAGATGGCTAGGTAGATGAATTTGCATTAAGAGGGGGCCCTAACCAAGTACGGCAACCTGGATGGCTTAGAACAGCAGAAGCTGATTGTCTCACAGATCTGGAGTGCAGGTGTCCAGAGCCCAGGTGTCAGTTGGGCCATCTGTCCTTGGAAACCCAATGAGGAGACTCGCCCTTGCCCCTGTTAGCATCTGGAGTCTTCTTTCAGGTTGCCATTCCCCTGTCTAGGCCACCTGTGTTTCTGTCCACATGGCGTGCACTCTTCTTGTGACACCAGCTGTGTTGACTTAGGGCCCGCTCACAATGGTCTCATCTTACCTTTCTTACAGTTGTAATGACCTGTTTCGAATAAGGGCACATTCATAGGGACCAGGTGTTAGGACTTCAGTTTATCTTTTGTTGGGGGGGCACGATTCAACCCCCTAACAGGGGTTACTACATCAGTCACGAAAACCTTGTATTGCACTTGAGGGCACACCCTTGCAGTCACAAGTTGTCTGAGGACTGCTTCTCCAGTCTGCCTCTGCAGGGGGGTTTCCATATGGCTGTGGTGGTGTGTTCCCACCAGCGTCCGTCTGTCCGTCTGTCCGTCTGTCCGTCCGTCCTTCATGAGGCCAGGGGCCAGCTGCATCACCTGATGAGTGCCTGCTGCATTGATGAGTCACCCTAAGGGTGGGAAGTCGAATTTCTGTGTGTGGAAGGGTCCCTGTGTTACATCTGTTTTCCTGGGGATCTCTGTATTCCTCTTCCTTATTCTCTAGCTTTTATTTTTTTGTTTGTTTGTTTTTTTTAAATCAGATTCATGGATGATTGACTGAAAGCACTGTAATAGTACATGTAGTGGGACTCTAGTGGACAAGGAACTTTATTTTAAAATGTTACTGATTTTGCCAGTGGGTGAATATTTGGGGAAAAGTGTTCTATCATTGAACTAACAAACACACATGTTAAATATTCAAAAGCAGCTTATAAGTGGTGCTCAAATATGCAGTAGCATTGGATGTGTGACTGTCTCGTGAGAATAGTGCCAGGTTTACCCTGTTGGCTGCACCGTAGATTTTGTGCACCATGATGCTGAGCAGGTCTGCACGACCTAGGTAGACCGGGGATGCGGGTTTTGATGGGTACAGTGTGCCTTTTCCTTATGAGCATGTTTTCCATTTGGTTTGGGAAATAATTCTGCGCAGGGAGGGAGCAGTGCAGTTCTTTCCACTTTGCCCGAATGGAGTGACATCAAGAATGGGAACCACTTGCCTGAGGGTTACAGTTCATTCTGAACCTCTGCTTTCACCACCTTTTGTTCCATTGAAGGTTCGTTTTTCTCCCGCTTTCAGACAACCTACCCATAAGTAGTTTATTCTTTGTGATATTTTATTGAAAGTTCCTGGCCAATACTAGACTCTGCTGGAGGTTATTTATGGGTGGAAATCAGAGTTGTGTAAGAAAAGTAATAACAAATGTTGATATTAATTACCATTGAATTATTAAAACCCTGCATTTTAGATTCTTGCCCCAAAACACTATTTGCATAGGTTACTGTAAAACCAGAATTGCTTTCTTACTACAGGTAAAAGGGAAGAGAGATTTGTAAAATATTAAGTTCCCCATTCATTTACCACTTCCTCTGTCTGTTGGGAACTTGAATGCGGTCTATCCCAGTTCTCAGAGAAGGGAACCTATCCTCCACCACAGTTGGGTTGAAAATAAGATCCTAGTGTTTCCTTATTGAAAATATTTCAGTAACTTTCTATTTTGTGCAAGATGAAGATTGAGCGCCTACTTGGCGTGGTGGACAAAACCTTTTATAATTTGACTTCTGCTGTCCTCAGTGACTGCAGGCACCTGGGAGGATGACCACTTTGCTTCTCACCTTCACACGGGCTGTTTCTTCCACTTGAAACACACTCCGTGCCTGGTTTACCCTGCTGTCCACACTCACCTTCGTAGGCTCTGGCTTAGTCATCTTGAGTCAGGTGTTCCTGACTCCCCGAAGAGAGTTTGATGTCTTCTACCTCTGTGCACCCACGGTATTCTGCTGACACTACCGGAAGAGTCCACATGGTGCTTGTGTGCATAGCTGTCTGCCGTGCTAGATTGCAAGTTCTTTGAGGTCAAAAATGCCTTCTCATCTTCATCCGTTTAGCTTATCAATTATGGTATCGGTTAAGTGCCCCTCCCTGGCACATCCATCCATCAGCGTTTATTGAATGGTGGCTTGTTTTCATGACTTGGCTCATGTTCTCTACAGTTAAGGTTTTCATATCTTTCCATAATTTGCTCCCTCATTTGGGAAATAATTATCACCTCCTTCTGAATGTATTGCACGTTTCATGCTTCCCTGCATAACGTCGATTCACTTTAGCACAATTTATCTCTGATGTGTTTTTTGTAATTAAGACACGACCACAGCACACTGTTAGTATATGTTGCTTCCGCACCTTTTCAGCTGGTGCGAGCTCTGTCTGCAGCATTCTTTTCTTTGTCACGTGCTTTCTACTTCGGTGGACTTGGTTTGCGTAGCCAGGGCGTCCTTTTGTACGTTAAAAGTTGGGTTTCATAATGACCTTAGAGTTTTCTAGAACCCTGGCCGGTGTGGCTCAGTGGATTGAGCACTGACCTGCGAACCCAAAGGTCGCTGGTTCAATTCCCAGCCAGGGCACATCCCCGGGTTACAAGCCAGGTCTCCAGCCAGGTCCCCAGCTGGAGGCAGGTGAAAGGCAACCACACATGGATGTCTTTCTACCTTTCTTCCTTCCTCCTTTCCCCTCTCTCTAAAAATAATGAATAAAATCTTTTTTTAAAAAGGATTCTCTAGGTGAGGTTCTTCAACACAGAAGTTAATATTTATCAGGAAATTAGGGATTGGTGTAAGTCCCTCGCACTCCAGAGGTCACATACACATTACTGCAGATCGGGTGGCATGATTGACAGTTAAGAGTGGTATCTGGCCCAGGCTGGCGTGGCTCAGTGGGTTGGGTCCCCAGCCAGGCCTATACGGGAGGCGACCGATTGATGTATCTCTCACACATTGATGTTTCCCTCCCTCTTTTTCTCCCTCCCTTCCCCTCTCTCTAAAAATAAATGAATACACTCTTAAAAAAAAAAAAAAAAAAGGAGTGGAATCTGGAAGAAACCGTGGAGGAAAATGATTCTAGGAGATTTTGAGGAGGCTTGAAGGAGCGACTACCACTGTTGGATGCCCCTCCTGGGGGCACTTCATGTCCTGCACTAGCACTAATTTCCTGGCGAGGCGTACGCAGGCCCCCGCTGCTGCCTCTAGATGAGGTGGGCGTGTGCCTCTGGAATTAATGCGAGCCAGTGAAGCATAGGTAGGAGGCACTCAAAACAAACCAGGAAGAGGTCATAATACAAAGTAAATATTCCCATTTGTCTTTTCCTTTCAAAGCATGTTTTCTTTTTTGACTTGCTTTCTTAAGCACCTAACCCTTCCACCTAGCTTATGTAATATTAGAATCACATTGTAAGTATCCACTTCTAATGTGGACATTAGAAGGAACATACATATTTAACAGTAAGTAAGAGCACTAGAATGAAATATGAGGTCTCTCCCGAAAGTATCTGCCGCATAAACTGCTTTAATTATATTGACATTGGCAATATAGGTCGGGACAGACCTCATAAATAAGGAATTGAAACAAAAATCCTCCATGAGTAATAAAAAATACAGGGAGTTATCCTTTTTTATTTTCCAGGAACCTGTATATTTTCCCTGAGATTATGAGTTTATGGAAAGTGGCTATTCAGATAGAACCTTTGAATCTGCAGATGTTTTTCCTTAAGCATAAAGGTCTCTTTTTTATTCTGATTTTGATGTTGCACTGTAAGTCAACCTGGGCAATTCACTCATAAACTTTCACTCAGCTTTTCAGACGTATTCATTCATTCCAAAATATTTAGAGAATGCCTATCGTATACCTAGCATCGTTCTGGGTCCTCCTCTCCCCTTCCCACCCCCCAAATGTCCCTCTCCTTGGTGAATGTATTTTCTGTTGTGAAGACAGGAAACCAACCAACCAACCAACCAAAAAATGGTATGTGCTCTCAGGCAGTGAAAAATAAGTGAGAAATAAAATGAGCCAATTGCCTGGGGAGTATGCTAGGTTGGAGTGAGGGTGACTTTGAGATGGGGTGGACAGGTGAGGTCTCTGAGGAGGTGACACCGGAAACTGTCCGGAAGGAACATTTCAGATGGAACGGACAGCAGGTGCACAGGCGCTGTGGTGGCGCCCATGTGGGGTAAGAGTGAGGACCGGAGTATGACCAGTAGCTGGAGCAGAGAGGGGTCCGGACCTTGTGGGCTGGCACCGGTAAGGATTTCACATCTTATTCTCCCTGTGCTGTACGCTGTGGGGAGCACTGACCTGACCTGCATGTTGCTTGATGCTGTGTTCAGATCAGACTGCAGGTGGAGAACATACAGAGTTGGGGAGACCAGCTGGCTCACCCCTGGTGACTGCGCGGTAACGCGGCCTGTGGTGTTCCAGACTTCCTTCCCTGAACAGGCGCTTTTGTCTTGGCTGCAATAATCCAAATTATTTATGTGGGTTCAGTATGCTAAACCTGTTATTCCAATTTTACACTTCATGAAGGCTGGATTCAAAACTACCACGGGACCATTCCTCTTCCTATTACTAGTGTATGTTTCCTCTAATGCGTCCCTTTTCTCAAATTGGTTATGTGGTGAGGAATCCAATTTCAATGACCACACTTAATTAGAGATAATTTTTTCCCCACCGTTGGCATTACCCAACAAATGAACTCCATAACAATGGAATAGTTCCAATTAAATAAAGACATCTCAATTCCCAGCTGGCCTTGTTTTGATAAAACTTGGGGTTAACCAATTCTTGTTTAATGATTATACCTGTAACTGATTGAAATCAATCAGTTTCCAAATGCAATCATAAATTACAAGAGTTGTAAACTCAAAGTCATTTGCTAGTATTTCTTTTAGAAATACAGTACTCTTTTAATAACATATTCTTATTGGAGGTTTTTTCAATAAGCTTATTTTACACAGTGAATTTGCTATTACCCTGAAGTGATAGACTTAATAAAAGAAACTTATATGCCTATGTGGAAATTGATGCCTCTCATTTTATAAAAATTGAGCAACATTTAAGCTAGGAGCTACTCACCCGCTATACATATCAAAATAATGCACCGCTGGGTTATGTAATTCTAGAATATTATTGTGGATGCGTTAGAGTAGATTGGCTGGCATGAGCTACCCTGTGAGGCAGAAGAGGAATGAATGTGGGCACCTGGCCTGGGAGACACCACCTGGGACAGAGCTCAGTGTGTGACTTGGGGCGAATAATTGGTTGATGCCTCTCACTTCTCCACACACGGAGAAAATACTGTACCAAGCTCTTAAGGTCTTCGTGAGGATTAACTAGCTAATATGTTTAAAGCGCTAGGACAGCAAACATGGGAAGCAGTCAGTAAGTGGGAGTTTTTATTCTGTTCTGCAGTTTGCTGCCTGAAGCCTTGAAGAGTTTTGGAGCTCTTCTTCCCCAGGCACTGTCCTAGAGAAATCTCTTTGTGGCCTGCGGGAGAAAAATCTGCCCGGTGCATTCTTGGCTTTTCAAAGAGGATGCATGACATGGGAGTTCATACACAGATTTTCATTATAATAAAATAAAAGGTCACTAAGAATTAGTCCATGCCCTTCTTGTGGATTGCCCTTGTTTTTCCTAAACTTTTTCTTATATCTAAACTGAAAAAATCAATACTTGCATTTTTGAAGTCATGGATATGTAAAAATAATAATTACAAGCCTTCTTTCCCTCCCTTTCTCCTTTTCTACTTCCTTCCTTTCTTGTAAATACAATGCAAATACAGTCAGAGATCTCTAACCCCACCCCACCCCTGGCTTTTCAAAGCTCTGTACAATCAGGAGGAAGAGTAAATAATCATTGTTTATCAACTTTAGACATTCAGTTGATGTGCAGGTACAATTTGGTGTCTGGGCCAATTACCAGAATGCCATTTTATTTGGAATATATATCACAAGTGGTGGTTTCCAAGGCTTTTCAATCAGATGTTAGAAAATGCAGCTTTTATGTTTAGTTAGGTGGGCTTCATTCATTTCCAATGCCCCTATTAAGTGCTTTCTGTTATTCACAGCTCTGTGTTTGATGCTGTAGATGTTTTAGAGGTGCTATAAATAAGCCTGTGCCCCTGAGACACCCAAGGGAGATGGAGGAAATCCTCATATTGTAGCTTAAAATAGGGAATTGCCATTTCTGTAGGTCAAATATTGTCAGTTCCATATGATTCAACCTAGCTTGCACTTTTTAAAAAGCCAAAATAAAAAGATGGTACCTTGCTCTGACACCCAGTGGTGCAAAGGAGGGGACCTGTGCTTCAGCTAGGGGTCCCTTCAACCTGTCACAGCTGTGTAATTATGTAAAGCTAATAAGCTCCCTAACCTAATTTCAGGGTTACTATTGCTTGCCTTGCCTCTATTTGTGTTTTTAGAATCTAGCTCGTAAACCCTGTAATTAGGGAGAAGTATCAAAGTGCCTACTTATACACTTTTTATTTGTTTTCTAGGGTTGTAATTGTCTATAAGTGCTTGCATGGCTGACAATTCAGCAAACAGAATGGCTTTCAAATACCCTCATTGCAACCTTCTTGATGGTGCTTTCTGTCTCATTCCTCACCTTGAAGCTTTTTCGGTTTTTTTCCAGCTTTAATTCCACTCAAAAGTAGGAAAATGTTTATTTTCAACGAGAGTCTTACATAGCTTGATAGTTTCCCTTTGCCATTTTCAAGGGAACGGAGGAAATGAAAATGAAAGACAGTAAGTCGTTTGACTTCTGGTAGTCCAAAGATTGCTACTTTCTTCTCTGTCTTGGGAGAGTTTTGAGATTTATTTCCTCAGTCAGCTGCCTCTAAGTTCTTGGCACTGTCATGCAGTTAGCTGATGACAGTCCTTCGAAAGCTGGTCCCTGTTCTTCATGTGTCTCTTAAAGAATTTCTCTTTTTGCTCCCAGGAAGAATATGTTGCACAAATGGAATTTAATTGATTTTGATTATAGGCGCTCCCCCATGGACAAATGATAGATTCAATGGCCCTATCTTTGGGAGGTTTTAGTCCTGTTCCGTATGACCTTAATATTGAAAAACTAGTAGAGTTGTTCTCCACATGTGGAATCATCTGGGAAGATTTTTAAAATCCTGAGGTCGGGTTGAACTCCAAAATAACACCCCAGAATTTCCTGGGGTAGGGCCTGGACCTCTCCAGCTGATTCCATTGTGCGGCCAAGAATGGGAGCCATGGAATGAGAACATATTTAATTAGATGAATGTGTAGTTGGTGGTCACATAATTTATTAACCAGTAGAAAAAGCATGGTGGGAAAAATGCAATGAAGATTAAAAGAAAAAGCATGGTGTTTTGTATTTAAATGGACCTGGGTTTGAAATTCAGGTTTCTCACTTGTTATGTGACCTGAATTAGTTACGTGAATATTTTTTAGCTTGTCTCTTATCAGTTGGAACATGTTACAGATGACAATGTGTGATGAGGATTAAATGCATGAGCCTGTCACCTAGTAGATCTCAACAAATATTAGATATGTCTTTTTCTTGTTTCTTTAATATAGAGTTTATTTCAGAGGATGTACAGTGATTAAGTATGGAGGCTTACTGTCCTGGTGGTTATTTATTGGTGTATTTCTTCTATTTATATATCATGTATTATTTTATAACATGTACAGGTGACTCCCACATGACATGGCACTTCTATAACATGGTTTCACTCTAACACGGTTCGAGAACTGGGGGGCCCTCATACAACATGGCATTCTAGAATATGGTTTCACTGTAACATGGCTTGAGAATTAGAGAAATCCCCAACAACATGGAACATAATAAGAACTTTTGAGAGCAAAAGATGTATCATTTGAAATTAACAAAATTTACAAAGACCTCTCAGCTAAAAGCAAGAAATCTAAAATAACGGATTTTTTGCAAAAAGTACAGAAGAGAGGTCAAGATAATGCTGAAGAAAGTTCAGAGGGTGAAGACAATCTTGTCAAAGAGAAAACACTGTCAATTAATGGTGCTTAGTAGTGTTGACAAAGAAAACATTATTTAATACATATTAATATGTTATACTTTTGGAGAAAGTTGTTGTAATAAAGATATTTCTCTTAATTATAAAGATATAATAGTATGTTTTTTTTAATGTATGGAACCTAATCCCCTTTTTGTACCAGTTCTTTTTTTTTTTTTGTATAACATGGATTCGCATAACACGGCAGTTTTTAGGAAGCTAATAACTGTGTTATATGGGGATTATCTGTATTTATCATATATAGTTTAAAAAATATATTTATAGTATGATACGCTATTTATTGATTATTTTACTTTTTATTTTGAAACAAATTTAGGGTTGCAGGAATATTGGCCACATGGAACCGAGGGTTTCCCCTTGCCTCAGTTTCCCTAGTGTTAACATCTTGCCTAATGATAGTATCTGCATCCAGTACAGCACCATTGGTACAGCGCTGTCAGCTAAAGGAAACACTTCACTACGGTTTAACCAGTTTTCCAGTAGTGTCCTTTCTGTCCCGGCATCCCGTCCAGGGTCCCACACTGCATTTAGTTGTGGAAGTTCCTTGGTTTCCTCCATCCTGTGGCAGTTGGCGGTCTTTCTTCCTCTCATGACTCAGGTGCTTTGAAGTGTGCCAGTTGGTTATTTCGCAGAAGGCTTCACAGTGGAGGGTGGCCTCATGGCTGCTTATGGACAGAGCCAACGCAGTTTTAGGGGTCTGTGCCCTTCTCCTTACTTGGGGTACGTGATAGTGGTATGTGTGGGGCTGTTTACGTAACCAATGATACCGTTAGTGAAATGAGGTCTATTATTGGGAGTTGTATGAGTTTCCCAGAGCTGCTGGAGCAGGTCCCAGCAACAGGATGGTATACACACCAGAAAGCTCTCGTCACTGCTATGGAGAATGATGTCCGAGGTCAAGATGCTGGTAGTGTTGGGAGCTTTGAGGTTTCTCCCCTTGGCTTGCAGACGCCGTCTGTGCATGTAGGTGACCTGCTCGCCTCACAAGTGCACAGTCCTGGGGTCAGAGCCCACCCCACAGACATTATTGCGCTGAGCTTACCTGCAGACACTGCTGTTTCAAATACCCTTACGTTCTTAGAAATGGGGCGGGAGTTAGGGCTTCAATATACAAATTATGTTATTGGCATGGGGGGGAGGCTCTGACATAAAGATACACACTGACATAGGAGAGGAGGGGCTACTGGATGGTGAATGAACTGCAGTGCCCCTTAGAAACGGAGTTGGTTTCTTGGTAAATCAGAGGACACGGGCACAGCAAACATGTCATAAAACTCGATGATACCAACATGTTCAATGGGGAAGCAAGCTGCTTAAACATGCCATAGCTGGTTGAAGAACATGATGGGGACATGGAACGGTTGGTCCTTAGAGTTATAAATAACTAAAAGGAAAAATCATGTGCCTGAAGCCCAGCTGTAAAAGCAACATGATCGGAGGATGCGGCAAGATATTTAAAGGCACAGACCTCTTGTTAAGGAAGCAATCAAAAGGCTTGCTCAGCGATAAGAAGAAATTGCTGAGGGGGACTTAATGGCCTCCAAGGGCTGCATGTGAGGGAATTCTGGAGCCACGACAGGGACCAGGCTATTCCAGAACTTCACAAGAACCAATTTTAAGTAAAGACGTTTAAATGGCCGTGAAGAAGATTTAGCTTAGGAGAGAATAAAAATTTTCGGACATAAACAACAGTTAAATAGCAGAAAGGTTACGGATGGAAGAAGCATGATAATTATAAAAAGAACGTTGGTTTTGGAGTTAGATACATACCGCCCGCAGTGAACCCCTACCATAACACCATTGGCTTCATTATTTTTAAGGACGAAATGAGCTACGATAATTTTAACGGAAGTGTTCATTTCACGTAAATTTAGCCGGCTCAGAAGAGAGCGTGGCGCTCAATAGTGGTTAGTTTGATTATTTCTCTTTTACCTGTGTGATTTTATTTCTGAACTGTGTCTAAAGAGCACAGTGTTCTCTGCTAAAGCTGAACTGCTGCATGTGTGCTATTATTTGAAGTCTAGGAAAGTGATTTGACCAATCCTTTCAGCTCCAAGACTTCACATTTTTTATCACGGAGTAGTTTTGGGGCTTAAATTTCCTAACCCTTTAAGAATTCAGGTAACGCACATGTGCTCTAGGTTCATTGGAATATTCTAGGGGCTAGCTAAATGCTTTTTTGCTGTCAGAATAAGGCAGGGGGGCTGTGTTCGGGGAAAAGCATGAATTATTTGGCAAATCATAGTTTATGAAATTCAGTGGTGGGTAACCACCGTGCGTTACTGGATTTCACAGAAATCTTTTTCTATTGAGGATTTAGGCCTCTAAACAAATAAACCTTGATAGGAAGGCACGACCATCTCGGGGCTCCTTCCCAGGCTCCAAGGGAGCCATGATTGTGCTTTCCTGATGCCAATGTCCAGTGCCTGCTGTGGGTTCCCCTTCAGAGACTGTATAGCTGCAAGTGGTAGAAGATTTGGGTTCAATTTTGGGTGTTACTTTTTTTAGTCGCAAGACATCAGTCTTTATATTTTCCCTCCATGAAATTAGAATCACCCCCACGTTCTGGCTTCGCAGGACTTTGTTATTTCACATGCCAGGCCGACAGTTCTCAGGTCTCCCCAGCTGGGGGACACAGTGCTGTCCCATTTGATGGTGAGACTCAGACTGCTCCCTTTGCCTGGAAAGCTTGCGTAGCTGAACCTGCTCCCTTCTGGATTCTTCTGATTCCTTGATCGTTGTCCAGGATGCTGTCCCCCAGAGCCCGGGAGGCCGGACCAGAGCCGACCTCAGCTCTCTGGGGGCTGCGGGCCTCACCGTTGTCATGAGTTTCCATCCGAGTATCTCTGTGAGGCTGAGAGGCCCTGCTCTTCTCTTTTTCACCTCAGACTTTCACTCCTTCTCAGCAGAACAAGCTCGGTGACAGCCCAGGTGAAGTGCCCCTTCCAGATGGCATTCCCACTGCCCGCCCGCTGCGGTGGCCCGCCAAGGTCATGGGCCTGTTCACCCTGCTCAGCTACAGAGCCGCCTTGGTTGACGCTCCTGTGCTCCCACTGGGGGCTTCACGACTTAGGATGCCCCGAGGCAGACTTCCTGAGGTCCAGGTCTCAGAAAGCGACCAGAGAGAGAGGATGGAGTTGCCCTCTCCCCAGGTTAGTCCCACTCTCCAAATCTCCATGCCTGGCTCTCCAGGGGGATTGACTGACAGTGGGAATGTCCCGTCTTTGCAGATGTCACCCTCTGCTCCCAGGGGTGCGGTTTGAACCTTCCCCCCAAAAAAGGTAGCCAGTCATGCTCCAGAAGGCCCTGCGTCACTCCTCCTCACATCATCTCTCCCTAAGTGACGAAAACAAAGGACAGGTTTGTGAACGTTGACATTTCTCCGCGTCCCTGAATTTCATTTCCACTGAAGGCCACGTGTTCAACTTCTAGGTTGAGCTTAGTCAAGACTATACAGTTTCCGTTCCAAGACCTCCGTCCCCCTGAAGGCTGTCCGGCTGTGCTCACAGGTGAGCACACCGCATGAAGCACAGGACAGACAGTGGGGGGCAAGCACCCCTCTCCAGGTAGAAGACTGTGATCGGAGGTGCCGCTGGAGCCTTTTCCAGACTGTCTCTTTCAGGCCAAGTGGGTCCTCAAACTGTCCATCGGACGGTGTGGTCATTGTTTTCCGTGTGCATAACAGTGGTCCACACGTGTGTCTTTCCTGGAACAAAGCGTCGTTGGTACCAGGGTGCATTTGCACTCAGAGCGTTTCATTCCTCTGCTTTGAAATTCGAGTTGTGCCCCTCCCCACCCTGCCCCTTAAGATTCCAGAGTTTAACCCCTCTGTGTGTGAAAGGGGGTGTAGGAAAAAGAGGGGCAGCACGTACTGGAAATAGGACCTTCCGATCATTTTTCCCTTTTTTCCTCTACATTCGAAACGAAAATATTTGCCAAAAATACTTTATCTGCACCTTGACCCAGCTAGTCTGCTCTCATGTAAGAATTAATAGATTCACCAAGTCCTTCAAAATGATGGCTAATGAGGCATATAGGAATATGCAAATTGCCTTAGTGGGGATAGAGTACATTTGTTACATATTTTAAATTACTGACTTAATACTGAGAAACTTTATTGTATTATATTTAATGATGTAGATCATCACATCTTTAACAAATAATGAGAAATTTTATTTTTCCTAATCCCTTTGTTCTTTTCAGTTCAATATCTTCTCTAGTATATTGTTAATAAAGAGGGAAAAAAACCCATTGTAATGAACAATGGTTCGCTGGCTACAAGGGGACCTCCTGTTACTTGAATTATTTACTGTTGTTAGCATTTGCATTTTGCTCTGAATTCAGAAGTTTATTTGTAACACAGTAATATTATCATCAGACTTGCTCTGGAAAAGCTAATGGAGCTAGAAAATAAAAGTTGCACGGGCTTCAATCAGGAGGAATTCATCAGCTTCTTCATACTAAATGTGCTTTAGCAAAAGGTCAGCAAACTCATCTTAATTCTTATAAAATGAGAATGGGCAGAAATGGGAAGAAAGTGAGACCAAAAATGAGAGAGTTGAAATTACTTATAATTATATCTCTATGCAGTAATAATAACTTTATTACTATATTGCATATGTGGCATGACATTCTAAATGAGCTGGATGAAATTAATACCAATAAAACTATAAAGACAATCACTGGCAATTGTATGAAATGAAAGGGCTTTAAGCTCTTCTTAAAATATTGAAAATCACCAGTGAATAGTGAGCACATGGCACTTTTTCCTTCCCTGTTTGACCTTAAATCTTAAGCAGGCCTATTTGACTAATAAATAGCAAGAAGCATAAGCTGGGAACTAGTGAAATCCAGACTATTTAAGTTTAAGCTCTTTAAAAACACACACACACACACACGCACATTTTTACTGATTCCGTGTGCTACATTTTTATTTCAGGTAAAGTAATTGGATGACAGTAAAATTCTCAGTTCAGATTTTTTTAAGGGTCTGTAACAAAGTTGTACCTGGTGTTCTAGCTTCTTGATTGAGCTAGGGTGGCATCTTACATAGTGTAGAATATCATCTAAATATTGCTATATTTTTCCAAAGCTAGACAAGTATGCCTATTACTAAATTTTGACTAGATGGTTGATTATCTAGTGCTTTTTAACAGGAATTCTGTAATTCACTCAATCTAACTGGTGTTCTTATGAAAAGAGACACACAAAGGTACCCCAGGATTGCATGTGCATGGAGAAAATACCATGTGAGGACACAGTAAAAACGTGGCCATGTGCAAGTTCTGGAGCGAGGTCTCTGGGGTCACCAACCTGCTGGGACCTTGACCTTGGACTTCCAGCCTCCGGAACCACAAGAAAAGAAATGCTGTTGTTTAAGCCCCACAGTCTGTGGCATTTTGCTTTGGCAGCCTGAACAAACTAATATCACCCAGTAGCCAAAGTAAAGGCTTAAATATATTTATTGATAAATAAATGTATTATTTATTTATATATAATAATGTACTATTTATATATAAAAATGTACTATTAAAGGAGAGGGGAAAAGGCCTCCTTTGCTTTGTTTTTCTCTTTTAATTCTTGTTACCCTCACAAATTCATTGCGGAGAACAGACCTCAGGTCTCAAAAGCTGTAATAGTCATCAAACATGTCATGAGTATTCTTCAAAACACTGAAGCCATCCTGTGGGTCATTCCCTCTTTGTCCGTGTAGCTATCTACTCTCAGTCATGCTTTTTGAGGGCTGAATTTAGCAACTCAAGATGCCCCCACCCTTCTGTTTCTTCACACATATCCAAACCAGGCCTGTTGATTGTCCTGCGTGACACTGATTTTCCCTCCTTCCTGGAGACCACCCTGGTTACCCAATCTACACGGGTCACTTCTTCCGCATCCTTAGCCCTTTGTTGTGTGTGTGACTCATGGAAGTTGCTCACTAGGTGCTGAATGTCATCTATTTCTATTCATTATTTAACCTCTTCAATGCTTTTTTTTTCCCTTTGGCTGGAAGAATACCATCACTTCTTTCTCGTTGCCACTCTTCCCCATCCTCCTTGCCTGTCCCCTTCCCGGAGGGGTGAGGGTACCCCTGAACACCATGGGATTGGATTCATTTCAGCCAATTTGACACCTTGGGGGCCACATCACTGTGGGTGGAAACAGATGGGCTGGTAGGAATGGTCAACCTCTATTTTCAGAAATGGGGGGAAAAGTTTGAATGCAAAGACAGATTTATTGTGCTAGATAAAACCTTTGCCTTTTCCCCTTCAGTATCTTTCTTGCTGTAGTCAGTCCATGTGGTGCTGGGGAAGAGAGAATGGCTGTTGATGATTTAATACATCTGGTGGCAAGGCACTTACATTGTTTAAGGGAAATTGTCTCCCCAGTAGAGTTGGGGAGACGTCTCATCTTAAAAAGTATGAGGGTTGGCCTTGTTTCTGATTTTTCTTTCTTGCTTGTGTAAAGGCACCATCAATTCCTCTGGCAGTAAGAGGCACAGATGAATGTTCCTGGAAATCTCTGACCTGTCTCAGGGAGGAGTAGCACTTTTAACAGGGAACCCACAGGGGGACACTCTGTTATGATGTCATGACTTTTTACTCTCTACAAATGTCAGCCACATTCATCTTTTAAGAGTTTCACTGCTCGAAACCTGTATTTCCTGCCACTTGTTCATTCATTTACTATATACGCCACCGTGTCCTGGGACTGATGTCTGCTTTCAGGTCAATCTGGTGCTTGTGTCTTAATACACTTTATTCAGTTTATAATAATTTGATTTCCTTTCTGCTTCACCTTAACACCTTGATGGCTGTGGGCCAGGCACTCACCTTGTCTGTGCCTCAGTTCCCTGAACACTGTAAACTGAGTACCTTACTATACCCCAAACCCATGTACTTTTATTAACCAGTGTCACCCCAGTAAATTCAATAACAAATGAAAGTAAATATAAAATACCTCCCCCTAATAATAATACTAAAGTTATTAACTTGTAGGGTTGTGTGAGGGTGAAGATGTTAAATGCTTGGAATGCTCTCTGGCTGAGAGTAGGCACTGTGTTCCTGTTAGTCCTAAATTAGATCCATTGTTGCAGAGTTACATGGTTGTTTAGAGTTAGCTCTGTTGTTATAACAATTTCATTAGATGAATCTGCAAGTAAGAGGATTCCAGTCAGTCCGGGTCATTTTGGGTAGTGAATGGTCAATTTCCTTTTTTGCTTTAGATGGATAGACAAAACCAGACAAATAAACTAGACAGAACTCTCTTCTGGATATGGTGGGCTGGGGCAGTTTTAAATATCCAGGGGCCGATATGCTGATTTATTGATACGCCCATGTATTGATACGCACCATTTAATCCTGGTAAGCATTCTTCAGTCTGATGTCATCTGTCTGCATCTTCTTTTTGTCTTTGAGGCTAACTGTGAAGTTCATTTTCCCGCATGTAAAAACAGAGGGCTCTTAGCTTATGATGGTTGGCCAAACTCATGCTGTTATCTACTCTTGTTTTTGAGGATTGAGTAACATAACCTGGCAGGAGGAAGAATGGCATTGTCACAGCCATGTGAAGAGACAGAAAAGGAGGCTGTTAGCTCACTATAGAGAGCCACGCATTTCTAGATGATATCCAAGTATGGACAGGGAGCTTATCAGAGCCGCAGAGGCTGCAAAAGTTTGACCTAAAGAACTCCAGCAAGACTGTAGCCTGAGAAACTGTAAGAAGAAGACACCAGGAATGAGAAATGCAGCTAACAGAGGGGACCATTAAGTAGAAGGTCCCCCTACATGTGCACACACACACATATACACACACAAAAACATACACACATGCTGCCTTTTCTCCAGTACTTATTACTATGTAAGTAAAAAGTAGAATTGTGCCCTGGCTGGTAGCACAGTGGATAAGGCATCGGCCTGCGAACCCAAAGGTTGCTGGTTCGATTCCCAGCCAGGGCACATAACCAGGTTGCAAGCCAGGTCTCCAGCCAGGTCCGTAGCTGGAGGCAGGTGAAAGGCAACCATACATGGATGTTTCTCTCCCTCTCTGCCTCTCTCCCTTCCCCTCCCTCTGAAAATAATACATAAAATCTTTAAAAATAATATAAATAAATAAAAAGAAGTAAAAATATAGAATTGAGCACACCTTTTGGGGGAGGGGTGAGGAGAACCAAGAAAACTCATGGGGTTGTTGTGTGGCAAAGTAAAGCTTTCGACGTGGTGGGCCTTGGGGACCCGTTCAGACCATGGCCGCCCCTCACTTGCTTGTTCTAATGTGGAATTTCCCAGTTGCCAAGGCTCACCCATAAACAGAGACACCATGAACATGATCAGTGAACATCGAAGATGCACAAGACAGCTAAAGGAAGTCTTCAAAGTGAGAGAAAGGCCTGCACAACATGGGAAAGTTGACCCTAAAGGAGCAGATGATTCAGAATTCAGAACACATAGAAAACTAAGAAGTTATCATTGGGATCCTCTGAGAGATTTGAGATATTACATCTATTAAACAGGAACAAAGTGCTGTGAAACTGGATAATCATAGAATAAGAATGAACCCCCTAATAAAAATATACATATTACTGATATACAAACTATAATAAAAGATTTGAAAATTATAATTTAGGAAATCTGCAAGAATGTAGAACAAACCAGCCAGAGACCGGACCCATGAGAGGAAGAAAGGAGACATGGAAGTCAATCTGAAAGGTTTCTCCAATGTCCAGCTAATGGGACTTCCAAGAGTTAATGAACACAGCCGAATTTGATGGAGATAAACTTTGCATATTATAGGAAAATTTCCCAAAGTTAAAAAATTGTCACAAATTTTCACACTGAAAAGGGGGCTGAGCACAGTAAAAATGTCATTTGAAAACTTTACAATTTCAAGGCTGACAGAATTAAACTTGGGCCTAAAAAGAAAAAAAAAAAAAATCCTGTTTTTTCTCTGACTACTCATCAGCACACTGGATCCTAGAAGTTAGTGGAACCTTGACCTTCAACTCTGAATGGGAAGATTTTCAGCAAAGAATTCTACCTCCTGATAAATTATCAATTAGGAGGACAGGGTGAAGTCATTTTCAGACATGCACTCTTAGGAAGTTACTTTACAATTCACAGCAGCAGGAAGAGGGTGAGAATTCACAAAAAGTTATAGGTTGCAAAAAAGAACTCAACCCAGGGAACAGTGCAGGAAAATGGTAAGATGACATTTCTATAACACCTCAAGGAGGTCATATGGGAGGATTCTGGGAAAATGATGGATTTGTTATAATAAAGAGTACAATCAACAGCAGGAAAAATATTTGAGAATATGATAAAATAGAGCATACACATTAAATTTGAAATTCTCAAAAAAAAAAAAAATAGAAAGCTTTACAAGAAAATCATGGCTTAAATGTGAAATTGCTAGTCCACATTAGATTAGGAGATTATTGGGCTTCAAGACAAATGGAAAGGTTTCAGTTAGCAGAAATAATGAATTCATTGAATAAGGACAAGGTGAGAAAAGTATATTTCTGACAAGAACAAAGTAAGAAAAATCGTACAGGAAAGCATCTTATCAATATGAAGTAAACTGAAATGATGACTTCATTCTGAGCAGCCGTGAACTGCAGAAAGAAAAAAGAAGGAATGTTTTGAGTATTTTCCTTGAAAAGTCATAGGGTGTGACAGGGGAACCATAACTCTAATTTCTACTTAAAATTTGTTTACTTGGTTCTGTTTTGCAGTATGGAGGCACATGGGTGGTCAAGTTCACTACTATTCACAGTGTGTAGATCTGGCCCATAGAAGGTGCTCAGTAAATCCGTGCGGCTTGGATGGAGGAGTAGACAGTTTTCCCGCAGTTATCAAAAAGTGATTTTTACCAGTACTCAGCTTCTGGGGTCAACCTGTAGGACAAACGTCATTCCGGTTAAAGGACGGAATGTATCTGTTGTAGATCGTAATATTGTTGATCCTGATGCTGTGACTGCAGTCACCATCACAGATTATGCTCACGTGGTGAGTACCATGATTCTGACACCGTGCTAAGTGTTCACGTATGTAGATTCATGTACCCCACACTGGGAACTACCTGCATTGTCACCATTCCCATGTTGCAGATTTGCGTTCACAGTCGGAGCAAGCTGGTAAGGGAGAGGTACAGCAGGTATCAGGTGAAGGATGGGGACCTCTTCTTTTCATTAGAGATCTTTTGGACCCTTTACTTTGTAAATCATGGGCATGCGTGCTTTGGCCAAAATATAAAACTAAGTTACCTAATGCAGTGGGTACTAGGGGCTGGGGTGGATGAAGGGAAGTACTGTATAGTTTAACACAGGTATTATGGCTTCTTGGGAGTGACCAGGGCAATAGCTGGTATCACATGGCACATCGATTTCAAAATGCTAACCCCTTGTTCTGGAAGAGGTCCTGATGTGGGAACAAGCCAAAAGGAAGTTTTATTACGGTGAAGATCTCCCACTGATGAATTATTACGTGTTTAATTAAAATGGACTTAAAACAGTGAAGTCTTACTCTTGTTTCGATGAGCTGGGAAAAAAATTGAGTATCAAGACTGGTCTAACAATCTTAATTTCTTAAGGTGAAATCATGACATTTAAAATTTTATATCAAGAGCGCAAATGGATATTTACAGAGTGACATTTTGTACTATGCTTTCTGGGTTCAGTGTGATGTCTAAACGATTGGGTTTCTGATATAAGAATATATATAGAAAAGTTCATGTTATGGGTCATAAAAGGATTTGAACATATTGTTACCATGCTATTTATGTATGTGTCATCTCTTGGGACAGTGATGTGAGACCGAAGGTTTCATCTGGTAGTTTCTTATAAGTAGGCTGAATGGATGACATTTGCTGAAACAGCATTTTTTTAAAGCTTTGTGTTTGTTTATTTCAAACCGCACTTGAAGCTCATACACATATTCCTTCAAGATCAGAGGATTTAAAGCATATCATACTCAGTCTAAATAAAAACATAATCTAAATGTCAGGAGAAGTTGGTTTTAAAAAAGGGGAGGATGTCAAATCGAGTGACTGGCCTCTGTGTGGTTATGGGTCAACTGCCGAGTCAGAAATAAATTACCCTGTATTGGAGATGCTTGGTGCTGTGATAGGCTGTGGAAATTGGAAAGAAATAGGTAAAAGTAATAGGTCAAACCTCTTTCGATGGCCTTCCTTCAGCATAATTTTATGCTGTGAAGCACTGAACCAGATATCACCCAGTGTTTACTGGAGAAGAAAAGCTATTATGTTTGTTGTAAAATAAAACAATCGAGCCCTGGCTGGTGGCACAGCGGATAAGGTGCCAGCCTGTGAACCCAAAGGTCTCTGGTTCGATTCCCAGCCAGGGCACATAACCAGGTTGCAAGCCAGGTCCGTGGCTGGAGGCAGGTGAAAGGCAACCATACATTGATGTCTCTTTTTCTCTCTGCCTCTCTCCCTTCCTCTCTCTCTGAAAATAATAAATTAAATTTTTTTAAAAATAAATAAAACAATCAGTTAGGCAAAAATGTATGTCAGAGGGATACTTGCTATCAGTGTCAGAACCTGCATCTCTGACAACCTGACAGTTTTGTTCCTTTATGTTTAACATTTGTGCTTAAAAAACAGTTTGAAACCTTGTAGGTTATATTTTGCTAAACCTAAAACACTTTCTACAACAACTAATTCTATTGATTATCTAAACTTCACTTTGTAGGACTTAAAATAAGCCTCGTGAGTGTATACTGCATGATGTATTTTCCTTCATACATTTTAGTAGAAATAATAATTAAAATATTATGTTAACTTTTAAATAAAAATATTTATGGGTTCAGCTGTCAATTATACCATCTTTACTTCCTCATAAAAAATGAGTTCCAAAGTAAGCTAATTATTTTTTAACTGTTTAGGATTTCTTTGTAGACCATGGAATGGAGGTTAAGTTTAATCAGCAGTATCTTACTATGCGCACTGACCTACCCAACAGTCACACCTTCAAGTACGTTTGCTTTTCTATGATCACTGCTATTCAAGAGTAAAAAGAATTCTCTGTGTGTGAGAACAGTGATGTAGGGTCACAAGTGGCAGTATCTCTTTCTCTTTTCACAATGAGAAGCGCGGATGGTTGACAAAATCTGTAGTGTGACCCCCATCCTAAGAAACCATTCTTGGCCTTCCTAACACCCTTGAACTGGGCTTCATCATTCTTATTCCAGGACTTTCTCTTCTCCTGTGTTCACACACAGCCCTGGTAGTGGAAGAGAGTGGAAGAGTCCAGGAGGGTCGTGCGGGTGCAGTTTGCTAGCTGCAAGGGGAATGCTCCGGATGAATTTCTATTTGCAGGGTGGCCAATGCTGGCGAGGACACCTGGGCCTGCAAAAACTTGTTGTAGACATGGAAAGGCCTCGAAGGTCTGGAAAGGCAAGCAGTTTACCTTCCAAATGGGGACCTTTTCCAGCAGGCCTCTCTTTGGGGAGTGAGCCTAGCTTCCATCTTACTATCCAACCAGAAGCCCGAAAGTCCTCTCATTTTCTACACCTCTTTTTCTGGGTGTTCCCCAAGTTCCTCTTTCTTCTACCTCTGGATCTCCAACTTGTCCATCTCTGAACTATGGACCTCTGTATCTTGGTGACTGTAGGGGATCCTCCCTGGGTGTCCTTGCAGTAATCTGACAGTCACACATTCCACGCTTCGTATGTCATACTTCGTTCACCAGCGGGGCTCCCCTGGTTCCCAGATAAGGGCACTTAGGGAAGCATGACCATCTGCTTTAGTCCTCCTCAACACGTTGACCAGCTGATGGGTTTCTGGAAGCCAATTTCATGACGTTACAGGGCCATCGGCTTGCCCGGGTTCTCCCCATGCATTACTGTCCAAAGCCAGTGCTACCCTCCACCCCTTCTTTCTCCCCAGTTCTTCCCTTCTGTGCCTCAATTCTCAGCTAACACAAAGCCTACCTTTATGTGCTACTAGGCCTGTAGTGTTTTCTTCATTCCAGTCCTACTATATAGCCTGAGGAGTTGGTGTTTTCTTCCTGAAGACACAGTTGAGTTTCATCATGATGAGACTTTTCACCTGACTGTCCTGGTACAGTAAGTGTCTCTGCTTGAAGCAGGAGCTTCTACTTTTCCCACATCCTTTTATCTTTAGTTCTGGCCTAAAATTTTGAGGATTAAATAGTTTAATTTCTCTCTTGACACAATGCTTCTGGGCTACCTTTAAAAATCAGTCCATTAAACATATGTCCTACAGTTTTAAATTCTGTTTTTTTTTTAAAACATAGATCCACTTAATTGTATCTGTTTAAATAGTCAGCCATTGTCACCATCCTTATATATGCCACCAAATGTCTCTTTTCAATGCAAATACAATTGTGTTTTCTTCTTGCTAGAAATGCTTCAATTTTTTTTTTTTTCTTTTAAGTCACCTACACTGAAGATCAAAATACTTAGAATGACCCTCAGTGCTTGTGTCAGTTTGCTTCTGGCTTGTAACTCTTAGTTCTCATTTCTCACCATGCTCCTCAACACAGCATTCTTTTGGATATTTCTAATGTCACCAGCAATGCATAATCCCTAAGAAATCCTAAAAAAATCTTATTCACCTGAAACCATTTGTGCTTCGAATGACTTGGGCCTCTGTAGCTTTTTCCCCTCCATCTTTATTGCCTTTTCTCTCTGTCTAATGCTCCTGCAGTTCCCTACCCTCCCCAACCACATGACTTTCTAGAATCTACTCCAGGGGGCTCCCTGGGGTGCCTTCCAGTCCAACCCCCAAGCCCTTCCCCCAAATGCTGCCTTTCTTTTTTATTTACTCAGCTCTACTGTGGTACATAGGTTGCATTACAATTAAATTTAATCCCCTGCCTCCATTAGTTTATGAGAAGATTAGTTTTGTTCGTTTTTATGTCATACGACCCATCATCATGTTGGCATGAAATAAGATTACTTGTCGGACATAGATAATTTTATGTCTCTCCCTTCCCCCTACATTTCAGATGGTCCTACTGAGTGTGAATTATCGTTGGTGAAAGACCCCCCGCTCCCTCCCCAGCCCAGGAAGACACTGCTAATGCTCTTTATGACATCCACTCTGCTAGGCTGGAAGAAAGAAACACTCTTGTGTCTGCTATCAGTTTGCATGAGTCTGGTTCCTTTAGCATTCTCTCAGAAAGGGTACTTCTTGTGACCCAGCCTTCCATCTCCCTTATTCAACTCCACCTTGTGGACAGTGGCTTCACTGTCACCAAACAATACCACTAAACACACCCCTTTATAGGACGGGCCTATGCCACACCATAAATAAGTAAATAAATCTCCAGAAGACCATATTCCCATATAGATATAGGTATATCTCTATATCTGTCTACCTACCTACCTATTTTTAAATCTTCAGGAGACTATACCAATCTAATGCAGACTATCTTAACTATTTTTGGCAAGAAACTAACCACTTAAGAACATGTATGTCCAGAGACATTGAACAACATTGGGTGAGTCTTCTGTTCTTCTTTTCTACAAAAAGGAATCATCGAATTTGAAAGTTAGCATTTCTGTACATATAAAAGGTGTTACACATGACGTTATATTACTTGTTAAAACTCTGGATTTAGGAAAACTATAGTTCAAGTATAGGTCTGGATTTCAAAAAAAACGCACACATCACAGAGCAGCCCCAGGTGGGTGAGTGATTTTTGTTCCTGTCCTTTCCCATGTGTGGGCTTTCTGCTCTCAAAGACCCTGCGGGTTCTTCGACCCGGTGCTCCCCTTGCTCTGACCCCAAACAAATGTTTTGCTCAGTGGTAGTTCTGTGCATCTGTAAACTCGCTCTCTGAGAGGTAGGTCTAATAAATTGAAGCTGGCTTAAACAGAATCATTAAGGGGGGTGGGGTGGTGTTCGACGGGCTTCTGATCAGTTTTATGAGCCTTCTGATGGACTGTTATTTTCTTGTTTTTCCCACTGGTATTTGCCATAGGAACTTTGATGATTTGTCTTGAGGCTTATTTTTAAAAATTCACCTGTTCATCTCAACAGAACATGGATGCTTATGAAATATCTCGCTGCAGTTGCCTTTTATGGAAGTATTGTAAGATGGGCTTATTTTTAGATAAAGCTATCTCTAAACATTTTGTGTTGAATAGAAACCCCTGCTTGCCTACCTCTGTGCTTTCTTATTCCTGGCTGGATTGGAACGCTGTTGGGTACTTTTCCCCATTCCCTGGAGACTGGCCTTCTCTCTTTCATTCTTCAGTACAAATATTTATCAGACCTGTAAGAGGTAGAGATGATTGTGTTGAGCATACAGATTGCCCGAGAGGGTTCCCGCTAACTTGTCCTTACACACTGGGCCTATAACAAATATGAAATTACACTGTAGCGGTGTTTTCTCTGCTGAGGGAAAGCCAGTGACTGTCCCTGCTCTTTAGGAAATAGCTGTGACCGTGAGTACAGGAGCAGCCTGTCATAGAGCATTTGGCATGTCCGCTCAAGGGGTGAAATTATGTCATTGGCAGAAGAGTCCGGGCGGGTGCCGAGCATGTGGGTGTGGAAGAAACGCTCTCTTGAAGCTGGTGATAATGAGGGGGCCCTCCCACCCCCAACCCTGGACGGCTCTGCTTGGAACCAGCAGCCTGTGTTTGCCAGGACAAAGGACCGGCCAATATTATGGAAGCAGGTTTAGTCTCCTGTGGCTGCAGCTAAACCTATTTATTTTATTTCCGGCTGTTTTTCTGAGTGTCCTAGGACATTATTTCCTTTAACGTTAAAAACAAACAAAAACCAAAACCAAAAAAAAAACCACCTGGTGTCAAAAGGGCCAAGAGAAGGGCTAAAGGTAGTCACATTACCTATTTTCCCTCAAAACCTAAAGAAATAAATTTGATGAGGTTTTGACGTAGATCACATCATTTATCCTATTTTTAAGAAGCCGAAATGAGCTTTTATTTCGAATTTCCAGTACGAGCAAGGATGGTTTGTTAATCTCTTTGTGTTTTAGTTTCGCTCTAGCCTGAGAGGGTAACACACACAGTCATCTAATCCTGCCCTGACTGTATCTGATCTAGAAAATGTAAAACAATCCTTATCTTGGCTTTTCAAGCGGTGGGATTAGTTTAATTGGGAGGCTGCACTTTCAATTTTTAGCGAAACATTGAACTTTGGATTCTCCACTCAGCTTCATGAGGAGTGATTAGCGAACACAAATGCGTCTGTGATTTATGCGCATCTAGAAGGGATTTTGAGAAGCTGCTGTGTGCAGGGCTGATGGCTTTTGTGCAGTTTTGTCCTCCTAGGACATTTTCTTCAAACACTCTGATCAAGGAGGCCACCTTTGGGACAAGACACTGGCAAATTGCTTGTGTTCTGCAAATTCACATAGAGACCCAGTTCCAGAAATAGAGGGGATTGGAATTTTTTGCGATAATGAGAGGTTGGCTGAATTGACAGAAAAGCATATTGACACCAGGATGGCTCTGTGTGTGTTTTTCATAAGATACGTAAATTTTTAAGTGAATTTCTGACATTTCGAAGTGTTTTGACAGCCCTTCTCTTGTACCAACCTTTATGCGGCGCAGCCTCATTGACTTGCTTTTGTTTAGCCTGGTTTTCACGTGATCGTTTTTACCTCTTGAGTTGGTAAAGAAATTTAACCTTTTTTTTTTTTTTTTTCCCCCAAGATTCTAGCTGGCACAGAAAAACCCAACATGCAGCCAGGGATTTTTCTATGGCCTAATTTGCACATTGCAATGAGCGTAAAATTTGCATCGAGTTTTATTTTTCACTCTACTGGTATTTATGGAATGCAAAATTAAATGTTGCATAGCGTTAATTAACCAAGGGGAACCATCAGCGGCACTGTTACAGTAAATCTATGAAATTCAGACAGGAACAGAACTTGAGGGGGAAGTAGCTGTCTTTTGGAACAATGTCAATTGAGTTTGTGCTCCAGTCAAATGACACGGCTAAGAAGTAGAAACCCAAGCGTTGAAGGAAACATTATAGTCCACAGAGTTATAGAATTCCCCCTTTCTCACTTCGAAGGATTGCCAGGAAAAGCAACAATAGGAAAACCATTGAGGCTAGTGTTAGTATTTTGTGGGCAGACTGAAAATTAATGTGGGGTAATAACACATCCAACTTTTAATGTCATCACCGTTTCTTCTTAAATATTATTTTTAAGCTCTGACCCATGTGGTTCAGTGAGTTGGACTTTGTCCCCCAAAGCAGAAGGACACTAGTTTGGTTCCTCGCCAGGGCACATGCCTGGGTTGCAGGTTCCTTTCCTGGTTGAAGCTACCAATCTGAGAAGCTACCAATCTATGTTTCTCTCCCTTATTTCTTCCCTCCCTTCCCCTATTTCTAAAAATAAACATCTTTAAAAAATGATTTTCAAGAAGATTACCTTAGTTTTCTGAATGCCTTACTTTTATTTGAATTACTAGCTATTCTTATTCTGACTAGAAGGAATCAAAAAAGGGGTCTTGTGTTCTTAAATAATATACATTTTTCTAATGCACAAGAAAGGGAACTGTTAGATTATTGGGGGCAATATGGATACCCTCAACACCTTGGAGAAATACCTTTTTATCTGGCTATTTATTCTCCTGGGTTTCATGGGGGTGATGAGGAGTGGCCCAGGTCGATGATGTGACACAGGAGTTTGGTGCAAAGCTGAAGACCACTGAGTATATGAAACTCACAATTTTTTTTTTTAACTAATAGTGTGTAAACCCAACCACCCTTTGTCCTGGGGCATTGGCTGGAGAAGCACCCTTGATACAAGATGTATTAAAACACCTTGGAGAGTTGTCTCTCACCGTCACCAAGTGAAGAGGACAGGCCTGCCACGTCCACTTCTCCACAAACTGTTTCTGAGGTGTTCTTTTAGTAGCACGTGCAGGTGGGAGGAAGCTGGTTCTAGTATCCTTCTAGTGCCTCCCCAAGTGATCTCATTAGCACCAGTTCTTTGCTCTTTTGAAAAGCCCGAAAATGTCATCACACATCTGGACATCACCAACGGGAAGCTAGGATGGCATCAAAGCACCCCAGCACACACAACTTCTCCTCCCCCGACCACCTCTGAAGAGTCTGGAAAATCTAAATGTTCTTGGACAACTTTTGCTGGTTATTGCTGAGTTAAACATTGACATAAAAAGAGAGGGCCTCTCTTCCTTACTGTCACCTCTGCTCTTCGCCAGCCTAGCTAACTTACCCTTGGCTTTCTGAGCGTAGTGTTTCCCTACTGTAGCAGCGTTGGCTCTTTGGCCAGTAGATGCCACTGAGAACTGAATGAGTTACACTAGGTGTTTCCTGGGGGGCCTTTGGATCCAGGGTCTTGAGATGAGGGTGTTAGGTACTGAAGGTGCCTCAGCTCTTAAGCCATTAAGGAAATCCTCGTGGGGTCTTTGGTGACGCCGAGTGGAAGTGCCCGCCAGCCATGAGAAGCTTGGGTTTGACCTTCGCCTTTTCCATGTGGACGTGAGAGCTGTTGCAGATGATAGCAGACGTTGATTTGGGGATAATTTAACGAAAAGTGTAGTGCTGTGAAAATTTGATTTTGCTGTGTAGACCTAACATTAATTTTAGTCATTTTATGTGAACGACTTAGCATTTATCCCTAATTGCCATGCAGTGTAATGATTCTTCATGATACCAATAAGTGTCAGATCAATGCTTTTAAGTTGCATTGATTATAACGTTACAGTCTGCTTATGTATGATGCTGTCCCTTCATTTGGATGGGTGTCTCTACTGAAGCAACAGGGCTTTCTGATTACAACTTAAAACATTTGGGTTAAAAAAAAAAAAATAGATGGAGAGACTCATTTGCATTAGAAAGGATAATTGCCTCAAGTTTGGCTGCAGGTCACCATGGAGGGACAGAAGGAGGGACGACTGGTCTCCAGCGTGCAATGGTGAGGAATAGCAGGAGTGCTGGCATTGTAAGACTTTGTATCTAGTAGCTAATTATCTAGTTCACCTCTAATTTGTTTTATTTCTGCCACTTGTGTTGTTACGGAGGGATGATATTATTGAACCCGAACAAATATGATGCCTGCTTTCCTCCAGCCGAGAAGAGCATAATGTGCCTTTGACTTGCTGAAATAAATAGATGTTTAAGGAATTAACTCTGTGTGGGAGGGTTGCATGATGTCACTTTCTCCTCTTTCTGCTTTCTGGGACAGGACGCAGCCACCTTCTCTACAATTTTGTCTTGTCAGTTTGAACGCTGATTTTTACCAAGACCGCTTTGCTTTGAAATTTATTTATTTGGCATAAGGTTAGAATGAAGTAAAACTAAGCAAGGCATCTTACCAGGAAAAGAGGAGCTCCAAAAAATATTAGCTCCATGAAGCCGTGTTTCCAGCCAGGGAACGATTGAGCATCAGTCTATCAAACATTTATTGAATATCTACTACGTAGGCAACGTATCTGTTTCCCTAGCACTTGATAGATGAACCAACTTAAAAAGAAATTAGGTACTTAAGGCTTGAATGCGAATATCTGGTCCTTTTTAGTACTTTTCAGTGTAGTTTTGAAATAAAATTTTAGTGGTGAGATCATATACAACTTTGTCTTTATTGTAAACCAACACGGACATTTATCCCTGGTCAAGTTATCTGCTGGGTTTTATGTTAGTTTAAGACTCTTTAGCGCTGGCTTTTATAGTGGCAACGGACAACCTGTACTTCAGTGAGCACAGAAATAACTAGGCCAGTGGAATTGCTGTAGAAAACTATCTTTTAAAAGCTGATGGTTAAAGGTGGGCCTTTTCAGTTAAATACAGTCTCAGAATTGTTCCTGGTGAGTGATGAAGCTGTGCTGTACTTTGTGGACAAGTCTACTTCTCTGAACGCTTTTTATTATGTGTATGGTTAGTTGGAGACTTAAAAGGACTATAAAAATTCAGCTCTTCTGAGTAAACTTTCAGAAAGAACAAATTTATTTTCTGCGTAATTATCTGGGTGGGGTAGAATGAATACAGTAAGCATACCCTGTATGAAGTGACTGTAGCAGGGTTTTGATCCTTTTGTTATAATTGCTGTTGTGTAAAATGGGTAAAGGCTAGATGGAGCTGGTTGTGTAATAAGCATTTTGACCCTTTGCTATGAATCATTTCTGCTGTGTAAAAGCAAGGACAAGTGGACTAATTAGAACGTGAATTATCCATTTGTAATGGATAATGAGCCGAGGCAGAGTCCCCCAGATCGGAATGTCCAGCTGCCTTCACCCCCCAATGACAGAAATCATTGATGTGTAAATGCGTTTTCCTCAGTGATAAGCAAATGCATTTTCAGTGATGTTACAGGAACATTTCATCTTATTTCTATATGCTGTAACTGCCTACTGGTACGTGTCTATCAGACGTATCCTTTGTTGAGCTTTAGTAGTCTTAGATTTTAAGTTTGTAAAGACTGTTTTACTTCGGTTTATTGTTTTTTTCAAGTCACGTAAGGAAGTGACATATAATGAGGAACTCGTCACATGTTGTCTCTTCCTATTCTCTGCTGCCAAGCAATGATGGTATTTAAACTGAGCTTTTCTGGGTTTAACCTGCTTTTTCCGTATACTTTATATTTACACCTAAGTTTTGGCATAAGTCAGAGATATCATGCACAGTCCTGATTTTAATATTTTTTTCAATCTCAAATGGAGAACTTGGTTATGGTCTGGAGTTTCTTATGGGAAAACGTAGCCATTGTACCTATTTGTAATGATTGCCTGTATGTGAAATAATTTAATCTTGATGAATTATTGCCATCAAAATTCTTAGGATATGCAAATATTTTTTAACCTCTAGAACTTGTATTTGCAATATTTAAAAAAATTTTATTTTATTGTTGTTGTATTGCGTCCATCCCCTTTTTCCTCCCTTCTGTCCCCTTCCCCACCCACCCACTCCCTGCCTAAAGTCAATTGCATGTATTGTCCATGTCCATGGTTGCAATATTTTAATAAAGTAGAAAATGATAGGCAAATATGCTTATGTATATAACTTCACATTTCATTTGTTACATGGAAATCTATTACAATTAACTTCATCACCCTGGTTAGAATCCCTCCTCTTATTTTATCCTTGCTCTAAGTACATGTTAAGGGTGAAACACATACTTATCCTTTTATTGGAAAATTTCTGTCATTTGAATATGGCCAGATTGACATTTATCTTTACAACGCTTAGGGGAAACACTTCGCTTAAATTGCAAAGTTGCTCAACACCACAAGCTTCATAATCCCAGGATGGGCCTCTTTAAAAGAGTCTCAAACCTCCAACAACATAAAGTGATTTTCCACTTGCAACTTTTGGCAGCTCAGGTGGTAGAGAAGATGGTCATTTGCTCAGTGACAATGTGGCAGTTATAGAAAGGTGAGGGATGAAGCGAACTCATAAATAATATTTCATAGAGAATCATTTGGGTCCCTGTTGATTATAGTTTAGGTGCTGGACATTTTAATGGAATTACTGCTTAATTACCAAACTCTCTGATAACCGTGAACAAAAAATTGGATCGGACAGTATTGATTCCAAGCACTTCTGTTCCTCTTTTAGGGATATTCTGAGCTCGCAAAACACATACAGATGGGCAGGCGGGACTGCCTAGTTGGCCCTCTGCTGAATTTGATCAATAGGAACCTATTTCTGTATCAAGGAGAAGTGGCTCTGTTCATTTAGGCCTGGAAATCTCATCATTGTGTATACTGAGTAAGAAGGTTTTAAGTATCTTAGTAACAATATAAATTGCATGTATGTATTTTCACAGTGAAAGTTGCTTTTCTTCATGTTCTTCTTTTTTTAATTGGACAAGTGGTTTTTTGATTTTTAAATTTTTTCCTCAAGAAAGCTGCTAAGAGAGCCTTAGATAGTGGACAGTACCCCATATTCCACGTTATCCTGTATTCTAATAGACGATCTTTTTCTGTGGCAGTGTCTATAGTTTTAGGAACTGGGGAAATAGAATGATCAAACAAGGATCATTTTGGCTAATAACATAATAGTGTTTTTTCTTTTCTCACTATCCAGGTTAACACAGCTCCTGTTTTGTATTATGTGTTCTCATACTCCGATCTTCCCTTTATTCATTCAGAAACATTTACCGAGCCTTACTATGCTCAAGGGTCCCTGGCCAAAACTTGGAATCAAGATTACACTGCATGTTACAAGTACCAACGTGTATCTTTCTATTTTATGCATTTATTCATATAATCGTATTTGTAGTGACAAAGTCATGCTCGTAATATAGATTGGCTCTGTGACATCTGATGTATGACACCTCCATTTTCTAGCAAAATGCCCAAAGAAGTTTTTTTTTTTTTCTTTTAAGATTTTTGTTTTTTAAAGAGAGAGAAGGGCAGGGAGGGAGGAAGAAAGGTAGAGAAACATCAATGTATGGTTGCCTTTCACCTGCCTCCAGCTATGGACCTGGCTGGAGACCTGGCTTGCAACCTGGTTATGTGCCCTGACTGGGAATTGAACCAGCGACCTTTGGGTTCACAAGTCGGCACCTGTCCACTGAGCCACCAGCCGGGGCTCCAAAGAAGTTTTTTAAAGGAGTTTTCTGCTCTGGTTTTTATTTTGATGGAGCCATTTCTCTGAGCGCTAAGATTCAGTTCGGACTCACTCAGGGGAGTAGGACATAACTGGGAGGGGACAATGAGAAGTGACAAAAGCCTTGGTGAGCAGGTGCTGGGGCTCTGCTTGGACTTACTGTTGTAATGTTTGGAATAGGTTCTGAAGGACTGCCCTGCTCAATCTGGTACAGTTGTCAGGCTCTCAAGCCAAAACACAAGAAACAAAAAACAAAAGGTGTTTGAATTGCAGTTTGAGATTCGAAATTCCCAGATCACAGTTCCATTTCCTACTATACATATTCGGAGGGAACTGGGACATTATTCAAAGCATGGGAGAAGGGGACGCTGCAGGGGACACTGTGGGAGACACTGATAGACAGGAAGGGGCTTGTGAGGAAGGGGAACCGTTCAAAGGAGATGCCCCCACAGGTTGCAGTTGAACTTGACCGGAAAGAGCGGAACGCAGGGGGGTGTGTGCTGCTGAGATTCTAATTCATACGCACTTGATTTTGATTAACTTTATCACAAATAAGGAAGAGAAATAAACTTCTGGAGGCAGCATCAAGCAAAGGAAGAAAAATACACGCGTCACCGTTTTATTCTATTCAGAACCCGGAGGCTGTGAGTGACCTCAGGAAAGGGATGTCAAGGGATCCCTGAGTTGCTGGTAAGGAAGACCATCTTGGGCATGGCGTTGGGCAAGTCCATGAAAGGCATGCTCATTTCAGGGGGGCGAATAAAGCAAGGAGGAGACAGGCTTGATGTATCTGAAAATACGGATACGATTCCAAGTAGGTCAGTTTGCAGCTTTGGGGTCAGGACCAGGCACCCGCTTTGCAAGAAAGGGCAACTCTCAAATTTCTATGCTCATTCCTACGGCTGTGGGCGGTAAAAGGGTGATTTTCATTCTTCTCTTGTTTTCAACAGTTGTTAGTAAGGTTGACTAGTTGGTATGTTCCTTTCCTAGCTGCAGCCCCCCCAAATGCCTGGAACTCCTGCCTTCCCCAGAACGATAGCCTCTCCGCTGTGATCCGCGGTCACATTTGCTTTCGGAACTTAAAAAGTGATAAATTGAATGAGGGTGTAATTAAGATCTGCTTTAATTAACTGGTTACAGCATGCGCATATATTTGTAAACCCCCCCTTTTCAATTTAGTGTTTGAAAGTTGCAGGAGTGATTTGAAGTTTGACCTGAGAAACATTTTGAAAGGTTATTTGCTTGAGTCTCTCTGTATCTGTAATGGTGATTAATGAGCAAGTCAGTTGGCTAAGAAAAAAAACAAAAAACTTTTGAGTAGCTACATGCTCTATATTGCAATTAATAAAGGCAAGAGTTTTTATGAGATTCTTTTACTTGGGACTCAAGAGAGAGCCAAGATGTACATGGTGCAATAGCCCCCCAAAATCACTCTCTGGAAAAAGCTGTTTTCTCCTGTATTGGCCCATTCTTCTGTGATTTTACCCAACCACTATGACATGATCAGCCTGTGGCAATAAAAAGAAAACCCAACGAAAGACAGAGAAGCCTGGCTTCAGACTCTCAGACATTTACCAGAAAGTTGAACAAATTGAAGGAGTTGAGCTGTGACAGCAATTTATTTGTTTGGAATTCTTTTGCTCGTTGTCTACGTGGTTGATGGTTTTGCATAGAGAACAAATTGTTTTAATTTGGTACCTTTAAGCTTTATCCTGGAGCCCGTGTTCCTTCGCAGGGCTCATCTGTTTTCTGTGGGACTCCATGGCGGTTTGTAAATGTATGTTTCGTCCGCGTATCATCTCTGAGCTGCTCGTAGAGGTTGGCAAGGGTGGGTGACAGCAGGGGCCTGGTCTGTCTGTGCTCACACGGACACCAGGCTTGTCAGCCGCTGCAACAGCATTTATTTTTCTTCAGAGAAACGCAGGTGCATGGGTAGTGATTATTGCTGTCTCTACACTCCGTAGTAAACTGTGGGAGGCTATTACTTCATGTAGCAATGGCTTTAAGAATTAAAACAGCCCTGGCTGGTGACGCAGGGGATAAGGCACCAGCCTGTGAACCCAGAGGTCGCTGGTTCGATTCCCAGCCAGGGCACATAACCAGGTGGCAAGCCAGGTCTCCAGCTGGGTCCGTAGCTGGAGGCAGGTGAAAGGCAACCATAAATAAAATCTTAAAAAAAAAAAAAAAAAAAAAGAGTTAAAACAGCTCACAGCACTTTAAGTTCTATTTGCAGGTAGTTTTTGGTGAAGGGGGTGTGGCTGGCCAGGTACCTGGTCAGCGGAGGCCTACTGAAATCCCTCCTTCAACGGTGAGGTTCAGAGCACCTTGTCAAGATGTCTAACTTGGGTTCACACAGCGAACGTGAGCTGGATGGCCACTGTCAAAACCCAGCTTCATGGGGCAGATGCAGAAAAAGGCATCGTAAGGACTATTGAACAACTCACTGTAGGCTTTTAATTATCTGAGATTTACATAAGCAAGTCTACAAAATGGGAGACGCACCCAATTAGATGACAGTAAATTTACTTTGCTGCAGAATTCAATAATTTACATCTTGGTTTCCTTGCATTGCATTAATTACCTATTTGGTAGCAGATTAAAAAGTATCTGGGTAAAATTTAACCTACATAAATTCAAATTAACTATGGTGATTGATTTATCTGTATACTCATTCAGTATATTTATGCGTTAGGCATTCGGGATAAGAAGACATAAAAACAGATGTAAACAGCTTCATAATCTTCTATAGCTGACAGTTCAGCAGCGGTGACAAACCCATTAGTAAAGTTATAATGAACTGTGAGAAGGACGGTGACAAAATATGTTGGACCCAGTTGTAGCATTCTTTGGTTCATTTAACAAAGACTACCTGAGCCTCCACTATATATATCTGGAGCCTGGAGCAGACCAGGCATTCAGTAGATGGCCTTGAGCAGTCATGGTCTCAGAAGTAAAGACATCAAATGGGAGAAGAGCATAGCCCCTGGTAGATCATTTTAGACAGTTGAAAGACACAGGCTGGTGAAAAATATTTTAGAAATCCTTTAAAATGCATAGTTGAGCTGACACAAAAGGAACCAAAACTGAAGAGGCCAACACGAAAGCTGAAGCTTGAATTTCTAAAGTTGACTTTCATTTTGAGGGTTTTTGCCAAATCTGAGACCTTGAACTTTCACATCAGGGCCCAGTGGCTCAACCAGGTAGATGGGAAGCAGGTAACGCCAAAGGTACATTAACTGTTTCTGAGAAGAAAGGAAAGGAAATCTCAAACTTATATGAAGCAAGGATAATTTCGATACAGAAACTAGGCAAAGAAGCAAGGACATTAGCAGAAAGAAAAATTATAGGCTAATTTTGTCATGAACAGAGATGCAGATATCTCATGAAAGGTTCAGCACACATAATTAGACACATGTACTAACGATAGTGTATGGTGTTATCTCAGGAATGTCATGCTTACTTACTATTAGCAAATTGATTAAAGTAATATACGAAGCACATTAAAGAATTTTTTCAACTCTAGGCTTTTGAAAATAACAGATTTCAGAAAAATTTTTGATAAACTTCAGTATCTGTTTATGACTTCAAAACAGTAATTCTTGGTGAAGTAGCAAAATAATGAAATGTTATTAATCTGGCAAAATGAATTTTATAGAAAACCTACATGAAACATCCAACTAATGGTGACATATTGATAGCACTCTTTGAAGGTCAAGAGCAAGGTAAGAATGCTGCTGTCTTTACTTCTATTCAGTATTATGTTGGAGATTTTAGCCAATATCATACCCAATAAATAAATAAATAAGAAAAAAGAATTGGAAGGAAAAAACGAAACTCTCATTGTTCAAAGTTCACCTATATAGAAACCTCAAAAATATACATAAAAAATTACTCAAGTGAATAAGACAGTGTAGCATGTTGCTGGACATAAGCTCATTATACCAAGCTGAATTATACTTCTTTTACTATCAAGCTATTGGAGTTCCTTATATATTCTGGATTAATCTTTCACCAGATAATTTGGTTTGCAAATATTTAATCCCAATCCATAGATTACCCTTTTATTTTCTCAATTGGTTCTTTTGCAATGCAGAACCTTTTTAGTTTTATGTAGTTCAGTGTGTTTGTTTTTGCTTTTGTTGCCTTTGTAGCTTTACTCACAATAACCAAGATATGGAAACAGCTAAGTGTCTTATCAGCAAATTAATGGATAAAGAAATAGTGGTATGTTTTTTAGCAGGATATTGTTCAGTGTTAATAAAGAAGATCCGAACATTTGCAACATGGATGAATCTGGAGGATGTTATGCTAAGTGAAATAAGCCAGATATAGATAGAAAAACACTATGTGATCTCACTTATAAGCAAAATCCAAAAAAGTTGAATACATAGAAGCCGAAAGTACAATGGTAAATACTGGGGCTGGGAGATATGAAAAATGAGGAGATGTTTGCCAAAAGATATAAAGGTGTTGTTAGAAAGGATGAATAAGTCTAGAGATCTGATGTACAGCAAGATGACTGTAGTTAATAATATGCACATTGTTCTGGGTATGAGCTACGGGGAGAACATTTCAGGTTTCCTTACTGTGTAATCACAAGAAAACCTTGTATACCTTGAACATACACATTTACTTAAAAATTATAATTATTATGATAAATGATCATTACAACTACAGAATTACTTTAGCATCTCCTAAGTAATAATATATAAACTCACCTCATCTATATAACAGTTATATCACATAGGTATCATTTGGAACCATTTTGCAGATGAAAGGACATTTAGATCACGTGTCCAAAGTCATACAACTACTAAAGGGTACAGTCAATTTAAAAACCAGTAACCCGATTCTCAACCCACTGTTTCTACCCATTAAACCATTGAGTTCAAGGTCACTGAGAAGTAATGCCCAGAACAAGGCTGGTACAAGGGCTAGGTAGGGACTGAGAAGAACACTAGTCAGTGTCTAGATTCCAAATGAAACTTAGTTTGGAACTAACTTCACTGAAACCCCCATTCCTGGAGTGCTGGCGCTTTTGGTGTTTTTTCACGTCTGTGTTTCTTCATGTTAACATCCCTAATGTTGACTTGCCAGCAACTGTTTGCATGTTAAACACCTGCACTCGATCCTAAATGGAAACATCTAGCCTTAACTTTAAGGAAACAATAAATCAAAGGTATGAACCATGTATGACATAATGTGCTAGGCCTCTTGAAGGGGCACTTGTTCTCATAAATAGAAGACTTGGAAAGTAAGCAATTGGACGTCTTTAATATAAAATAGGTGTGAATAAGAACACAGAAATTGAGCTGGTAGAACATTTATTGGGCTGCGTGGTCATTTAATGGGCTATTTTAGTGTGGCCATTTGAATTTCATTTAACCAGACACACACACACACACACACTGTGATCTATCGCCTCATTTTCTGCAAGGAAAACAAGGAAACTGAAAATAAAAGAGACGCTAATATCAGGCAGAGTTTGAATGATAGTTCCCACTGCAAGCTTCAGTCCACCCAGCACACACACATGCCAGGAAGGTGTTACCAACATAAACAAGAAGAATCTGCACATACACCACGGAGCCCTTGTTTCCAGAGGCTTGGGAAGCCGTCACGTAGAATTTTTAGGTGGTTTTAAGCTGTAAAATATTTATCTTGAATCTTTTGGCATTCAACTTACAATATACCAGTTCACAAGGCAGCTAAACCTTCGTTGAGCTCGACTCTTTGGCAAGACCTAAAAAAGCCATTTTCAATTACTTTCCCATATTGATCTCCTTCAAGGAAGCTAGTAAATAATTTCAGCACCCGTGCTTTCCTCTTGTTTATTCATGTCTCTTACTAGGACAGAAAGATTTGCTAATGGAGGAAGCAAAACCAAATATTTACGCCACGCTGGGCCTTTCTTTTGACCAGGGCAGAGGGGGTAAGGAAGCTTTTTTTTCTCCCTCCTGAAATTGTTTACAGGAAACAGTGGGAAAGGGCTAAAGAATCACAGTTTTTCTTCAGCAGCTGGAGGTTATCTGAATGGAGTGCCCAATTCCCATGCATGTTTTGTAATGCAGATTTCTTTGAAAATGGTCTTGCCAGTGCACCTTAAATACATTTTAGAATTATTTTACCATGAAATTAGTTTTCTCCATCATTGGCTTAGTTGAATCCAACCCCCCACCCCCATTTTTTTTTTTTTTTTTTTTTTTTATCAATGCTGGGACATTAAAAATAAAGCCCTGGCTGCACATGCTATTTTTGTTAGCTTCCACCCAAAACCCCATCCTGCAGCCGGTCATTGTTGCAGTGTGGTTACGTATGATGCTCCTCAGCTTCTCGCCCTGAGTTTTAAGTCTCTATTTCTACCGCTGCCACTGGCCTGCATTCGTGTACTTATTATATTTATTTTCCAGATGGAGAAAGAAAGGAGCTTCGGGAGGGAAAAGTAGGACAGAACTTCGTTGCAACTGAGGGAGCTGTGTGGGAAAGTACTGAGTCATAAAACAATTCATGGTTCGGAAATCATGCCAGGAGACTTGCTGGCAGGGCTGATGACAGTGGGGATGGCGGTGACCGTGGGGATGGTGACGGGTCACAGTGGCTTAAAAGCTTTCCATTTAAGGTCCGAGGAAATGTGGCTGCTTCAGCACATTCCTGTGTTCTGCCCACTTCCCAATAGGTAGTTTTCTTGCTGTGCTAATACTTTCCTGTGCCTAAAAACGCAGTTTTAATGAGGAAAGTCTTTATCAAACACGCTACATACACATGGAAGATTCTTCAGAGTCAACGAAATAAATGTTCCGTTACTTGGTACACATTCCGTGTTCTTGGGAAATGAGAGACGTGAAAAGGAGACCAACGCTGAACCTTAGTCATTTTAAAGTGTTAAACGTGTCGCCGTGTTCACTTTTCCAGTTGCTGTTGTACCTGAGGAAATTGTTCCTGGGCCATTGCTGCCAGGCACATTTGTGCTTCACGCCGCACTTTGAAATCGGGATCTGCTACACAGGGATCATGTTGGTGAGGCATTGGGGATGGATAAGTTAGGAATATTAATTAATTATCCGTCGTTCCATTTGAGGATGACAAGGCATGTTACCCCCGCAAGCAGCTGGTTTGTCATCAGAACAGGCTAGTTTGACTAAACTTGCACATTCTGAGTGTCCTGTCTTTATCTCCTTGACCCATGATTTCCCAGTTACCATGTACTGTTCCCTCGTCTCCTCATTTCCCAGAAGAGATAGCCTCTCTGCACATGTCAGCCCATGATTCCTGTTCCTCATGTCTGGAATGTGAAGGCTTTCCCACTGAGACAGCAGCAGCGACAAACAACTTCTGATTCTGTTCCACGCAGAGCCCTGCCGCCTCCCTGGTCATGGTTCTTAAAGTGCTGTGCATGCCGTCTTCCCTGGTTCCTGCGTCCTCACACTACTCTCCAACCCACTGCAATCTGGCTTCTGTCCTGATCGCCCCACAAGATACTTCTCGGTATTAGTCAGTGATCTTTGTTTGCTCCACTGAGCGGCCATTTCTTAAATTCCTACTGGACGCTTAGAAAGCATTTGATCTAGTGAATCAGACTCTGGTAAACTGTTGAGCTGATATTCCTCTTACATGCCAGGTCATCCCACCCAGATGACTTCCTGGACTCCAAGTCCCAAGTCTGGGACTTGCAAGCATCCGCATTTACATCACAGCATGTAATCGATACCTATTTTCCTTAGGTTTCTTTTGGTTTCAAGTAATAATTCTTTTCTAGGGCTTAAGCAAGTGGAGGATTTATTATTGCGAGTCAGAGTTATATCATGGGTCAAAAACCAGAGTTACATCTTGGGTCACTAGGCCTTTGGGGTACTTAAAAGATGAAGAGACAATTGTAGGAACCAAGACAGTTTATTTTGGATGCTTTGTCCTCTTAGGCCGAGTCGCTAGGGTTTTGGCATCATTCCCCCCTCTCCCATCCACAGACCAGTTTTCACTGCTAATTCACTTATATTGGAAGAAAATGCCTTCTAGGTCTTCTGTAGTCAGAGGGGAGAAGTCAAGACCTGGCTTCAAAGCTTCAAAGGACTCTTTAGTAAGGGGCTAACACAGCTGGTGACTGACTGTAAGTTGAAACCAACACTCACTTTCCATTTAGAAAATCCTAGAGCTCTTCGGGAGTATGCTAAAACTTCTTCCTATGCTCTGAAAATGGAACCGAAAGCCGGGGTGACAGAACATTTTTTTACAGCATGGTTTACCGAATATTTTAAGCCCACTGCTGAGACCTCCTGCCCAGAAAAAGATTCCTTTCAAAATACTACCACTCATGGACGATGCTCCTGGTCACCCCAGAGCTCCGACGGACATTTACAATGAGATCAGTGACGTTTTCATGCCTGCTAAGGCAACATTCATTCCGTGGCCCACTGACCAAAGAGTAACTGCAACTTTCAAGTCTTACTATTTAAAAGTATATTTTGTAAGGTTATGTAGCTGCCATCGAGACCAATTCCTCTGATGGATCTGGGCAACGTAATTGGAAATCTTCTGGAAGGGATTCACCATTCTAGTTGCCATTACGAGCATACAGAAATTGTGGAAATAGGTAAAAATGTCAGCATGAACAAGAGTTGGGAAGAACTCTTCCAACCCTGTGATGTTTAAGACTTCAGTGGAGGAATTAACTGCAGATGTGGTAGAAATAATAAGAGAACTACTCTTCCTGAGCGCACACAGAGGTGACCTCAGAAAATGATGTGATATTCACTTGATCCAGACCACCCCACAAAACCATGCCAATCAAGAGGTTCAAATCTTCGTGTTCACTTTGAGAACACTCGTGAAACTGCCCAGGTCATCAAGGGTGTATGCCTGTTTAAAAGCCCACCAAGCAACTGAAGAACGTCACTTTACAGAACCAAAGTGTGCCGTTCCATCTTACAGGGGGGAAGTTAGTGGGAAAGTCCAGGTCAAACAGCAGGGCTGGACACAGGGTCGTTGGCCCAGAAAGTGCAGAATTTTTGCCGCACATGCTTAAAAGTGCAGAGAGTAAGGCTGAACTTCAGGGTTTAGTGGACATTCCCTGGTGGTTGAACACACCCAGGAGAACAGAGCTCCCAAGGCGCAGCGTAGAACTAACAGAGCTGGGCAGGGGAACCTACCCACGCGTCAGCCCTCCCAGCCACACTGACAGGCTCCTACTGAAAAAGGATAAGCTGTTCCTAAACCAGAAGAAAAAGATAGCCCAGAATAAACTGAATAAATAAAACCTGATGGCCCGGGAGTAAATTCAGGATAAGCACTCATTAAAAAGAAAAAAAAAAAAAAAGAAAGAAAAGAATAAGAGAACTAGAGCTTAAAGTGGAGCCTGAAGATGCAACCGAATTGCTGCAACCTCATGATAAAACTTTCATGGCTGAGGAGTTGCTTCTTCTGGGTGAGCAAAGTTAAGTGGTTTCCTGAGAGGGAACCCACTCCTGGTGAAGACGCTGCGAAGATGACTGAAACAAAAACAGGAGCTTTAGAATATTATATAAGCTTCATAAGGCAGCTGCAGGGCTGGGGAGGATGGACGGCAAAGGCCGTTCTCATGCGGGCAAAAGGCTGTCAAACAGCATCCCACGCTACAGAGAAATCGTGCGTGACAGACAGGACAAGTCAATCGATGCAACAGCCTTCATTGTTGCTTTATTTTGGGGAAATAGCCACATGCGCCCCAACCTTCAGCAGCCTCCACCAGTCAGCAGCATCGACATCAGGGCAAGACCCTGCCCTGATGACCAGAAAATGATGACTTGGTGAAGGCAGGTGACGGTTCGCGTTGTGAGCAATCAAGTATTTTTCAATTAATGTACGTGCATTGCTTCTTAAAAATATAATGTTATCGCACACTTCATAGTATAGTGTAAGCATAACTTTTATAACTTTTGCATGTCCTGGGAAACCCCCAAAACTTGTGTGACTTGTTTTATTGCAGTATTTGATTTATTGGGATGGTCTAGAGTTAAACCTACAGTATCTCTGAGGTGTGCCTCTACTGGCCTTATTGAAAGAGCTATTTTTTTTTAACTTGAAATGAATTTCTTATAGAGTGTTACCTTATTATGGTGAATTAAAACAGGGGCAGAATGGACTCAATACATTTAGCAGTCTGTTGTGGCCACAATGAGAAGTGTAAGAAACAATGGCATAAATCTCAGGGGCTTATAACAATGTGTGTTACTTTTCTAACTCGGGGGTCTGGAGGAGCTGAGGTCCTGCTGACTTGGGCTTGGTACAACCAAGGACCTGCTGGGCTAAAGGGACAGAGGCTACCTGGGACTTTCTCCTCCCAGGCAGAATCCTGAGCAGAAATATAGGATGCTTCTGTCCTATTCCATTGTTTAAAGCAGGAGGCAGGGCAGGTTCAACTACCATGGTCTTACATTGCTGAAACCGTTTCAATGAATTTTTAATTTGTAAGGTGAAGTTCAAATTCCTTAGTTTGGTGTACGTAAAAGATCGCTAGGTCTGTAATTATCTCTGGCTGATGTCCTGAGCCTTATTTCTTTCTCATTGACCCTCATAGGTGTGCAGTTTGGCTCAAGCCAAATTCAGTCACTATTGAACCCATCAGGCTATTTCCCCTCTTCTCTCATGCAGTTATTTGCAACTATCCTTGCTTTCTCTATGTAGCTCACCACCATTTAACATTTAAACCTGTGTTCAAGAAAACACCTCCTCCTAGAAGCCCCCGTGATTCCATTTCATGAGGCCCCTTCTCTGTGCTTCTTGGCATCTTGTGTTTCCCTCTGTCATTGTGTGACATCCCTTGCTGATATGTCATTGCTTTATCAGCTCCTCCAGACAGAACTGCATGTTCCTCAAGAGCTACGGTAATGCCTTAGTCACCTTGTGTCTCTAGGAACTAGCATGGTGCCTACCACTTGCAGGCACCTGATCAATATTTGTGAAAGGAAAGGAGAGGCACTAAAAGGCAGGGAGATGAAAGGAAGGAAGGGAGAAAGAGAGGAAAGAAAAGTGGTGGTGGTTCCTTGTGGAACATTCATTCCCTGGGTTCACCCACCCAGTAAGCATATGTTAGATATATGTTATTTTTATAAGTAAGAGATGGTGGACGTTAACCAGTATATATCTTTGTCAGCTCAATTCTGTAGGCATTATTCTTTCATTGGGAGCATCTAGGTATTTAGTAAGGGATGCACATGTGCAAACCCTACGTCCCTCCCCAAAGTCAAGTGTGCGCCTCTCCCACTTCCCTGAAAATATGTTGTGGCCACTGCCCTGCCCCATGATGTCAGCCTGAGCAAGGGCACGTTTGATTACACAGGAGTGCTCTCACTCTGCTATTGACTGATGCAGTGAAATGCACAGCTTTGAGTGCCCCTGATGGAATGCTAATCAGGAAATGGGGACTTAGTTGTCACCAGGTCATTTTCTTATTGGAAAAACAAAGGGCAAGAAATGCAGCCAACGCCGAGTGCCTGCGTATTGCGGGCATGCATCACAGGGAGTTTTTATCTGGGTCTCTCTGGAGCCTAAGTGGCTACATGACACATCTCGGTAAATAACGTCTTTAAAAAAGTCTCTGCTGACTTGTTTGCGAATGCATGTGCTGTTTAAAAATAGCAGGGCACTTGACACACACCTGATTTCCTTGGAGATGGGATCCAAAGTGCCTGGCACCCTGTGCGGGGAAGGTTTCTCGTCCCCTCACCTCTTGTCACCAGCCTCTCCGCCAGCAGGGAGGTTACCAGGCAGCATCTAATTACTCGGAGTATCTGCCCCTGCTCTTGGCAGGGACTTCAGCTTCCTGGCTTTTGCCGGTGATGGATGGCGCTTTTGGTAAAAGGCGATTTCTCCGGAATACTGAGAAGCCAAGTCTGGAGGAGGGTAGTTCTTGGTTCCCCCAGGACAGCAGCGCTGAGCACTCAGCCAGGCTGAGGCCACAGGTGGCCGAGCGAGGGCTGGGGGTGTCATTTCTTCAGGGTCCAGGGAGGATGCCTCGCTCAGGGCCCACTGGAGTTGTCTACTGAGTGTGGGTTTCCGTCCAGCATGTGGTCACAGCCCCGGGGAAGGGCAGCGCCCGGCCGTGCACACCAGCGTTCCCCGGTGGTCACAGGGCCCCCAGGGGCTGCAGGAGCCGCAGAGATGCCTGCAAACGGACAAGGAGCAGGGAAAATCAATGAGAGGAAAATGGGCCATTTTTGCTTCATTGATTTCTGCTGGTCAATGAATCCTCTTCATTTCACGTCCCCCCTTCCTTCACGTGTTTTCCCCGGTTGGACACATCTTAATGCCACTGCTCTGCATCAGGCCCTGCTCGGAGGGTACCAGTGGGTTCATCACAGGAAGCTGGCAGGGGTGGCCATGGGCTGGCTTTGGGGAGGAGCAGAGGGGGCAGAAGAAGAAGCCTGGTCCTGATCCAGGGCGTCTGAGGCCAAGGACAGATGGGGAGGCGTGAGGGGAATAGTACTTGGAAGGAATGGGTTAGCTTAGAGACCGCAGTGATAGTTCAAGTGGATAAGAAATGTGTAAAAGAGCAAAGCACTGGCTGCAGGCCCTGTGGATGAGGAGCTGGCTAGTTGGGGGCCCTGGGGAAAGAGTAGCAAAGCTCTGTGGGCCTCATTCTAGGGTTCAGGAGTTGTCTTTGGCTTATCGCAGCTGCTGCATCCATGTCTTGGTGAGGATACAAAGAAAAAATGGTAGCCCTCAGTCTCCCTTACCTGAGTTGAATGTAACAGGTTAATTATTTGGCGTTCGTTGCCTGTTTTCGGTCACCACACTAAGGAGAAGAATAATTCAGCTGTAAAGGAGAGAAATTGGAAGCCCCGAATCATGACCTTCCTGGAATGCTTGCCCCAGGAACACTTCTGCTCAAGGTAAAGGCAAAGGGAGGAAAAGAAAAGTTTGGTGACCTGCACCAACTATCACCTCAAGTTATACAGCTTGTTTTACGTTATTCCTTTCAAAGAATTGGGTTGCTCTTCGTAGTTTTAATGTTGGATAAGAAACTAAGGTGCAGGATATTTTTTAAAATTGTTCAAGATCAGATGGAAGCTAATTGCAATTGTTGGATGAGAACTCAAAAGCCTAAAAATGTTCCTCATTGATTAGTTATTGAAACTTAGTACAGTGCAGGGGACACAGTTGATAGTTAGAATTTCCTCATGCAGAAAAAGCAAGATTCAAGGCTAAGATGCACTCGACCTTCTCGCCTTGGAGACTGTTGTTTTGTTCCTAAACAGGTCTTTTAATTTATGTTATGTTTGAAAACCCCGGCTTCGATATCCAATACCAAAGTTTTCTTGAACGTTTCTGGGTTTAGGATGTATTCAATTGTCTGAGAGTTTGTTCCTCTTCAGGCGTCTACATTTTTACTTTTGGACCAAGAAGGTGGGCAGCGATGTCAAAACCTGTTCTTTGGTCTCAGCAATGCCTTTTAACAGGAGAGTCTGGGCTGATGTAGCTCTGGGCACAGGAAACAGGGATGATGGCAGGAGGTTGATAGCAGTTATTAAAGTAGGTGCTGAGAATACACGTTTTCCTTAAAGCCTTAGGCACTAATGCAAACATAATAGTTTAGTTTCTTGATCATAAATGTAATGTGCCCTTCAAGGTAGCTTTTACAAGTTTTCTTTTATTTCCCTGGGAACCTTTGCCTGCTCCTTAACCATCACGTGTCAGCAGAAGCTATTTAACTAGTACGTAGCCTGAGAAAGCAGCAGCTTCTCCCATCATGCAGAATTATGAAGGCAAACAAATGGAAAAAACGCACCCTCCTGCGTTGTTCTGAATTTGTTTGGGTCCTGGTATGTGCTAGTTAATAGAGACTGTAGTCACCCCACAATAGCCACCGGAACAATAAAATCAGATGAAATCAGTGTAACGGCCTCTCATGATAAACTTGTCAGGTACAAAGATAGCTGCAGTCATGTTCCAAAATGAGGAATTTAGAGGTTGAAATGGAACTTACGATAGTTAGCGTTACCTCATCCAAAAATCCGCCTTGAAAAACGGCTGAAAGGGGAAAAGGCAGGGAGTACTATAACGTGAAAGACAAACACCACCGTGGCCTCTTGGCCTTCACAGTCAAACTGCTTTAGAAGGTCATAATGTCCCTCGCTGAGGTGGACAGAGAGAGACCTTAGCAGCTGGTATTGTTTTTACTTGAAGAAACAACCTGAAGAGGCAACGATCCTTTTGTTGGAAAGGATGAAAGGTGCTTCTTCGTAGCGGGCGCAAGCTCTTGAATTTCAGGAATAAATCTGACCTCGACATGTAAGAAGAGGCTCTCTTCATCTGTTCAGGAGCCTTAACCCCACAGGAACACAGATGATTAGGTTGCCTTTCCTCCACAGCTACGCAGGGTCCCCTACACAGCCCTGATGGATGGGTTGTTCAAGGAGACAGGGAACTAAGACTTGAATCTTTCCTTGAGACTGATCAAAAATGTGAATGCTAAATGTGTCCCATGAAGATGGGGTGTACGAGTATCTGTGGTGTCATATCTTGAATCGCAGAAAGAGGAATATATTTGTGCTGTTAACTGTGGGAAACCAATCTCTGGGGAAGAGTTCATATCAAAGGATGGTGGAGTGGAGCCTACGAGGACAGCACCTGGATGTGACAGGGTCTTCAAGCCCCTTGAAATAGTTCAGAGCGGTTCATGCACACGAAGGGCTGGGAAGAGTTTAAGAAGGAGTGTTGTGAAGCTGGTGGACATCAGTTACTGAGAAAGCTTGGGAACTTGGCAGCTTTCTCTATTTGTTGTTGTTGTTTTTGATTCACTCCTTTTAGTAAAACATTGGTCATGCAACGTTTCTTTGAGGCCAGTTTCCCTACACTTCACACTCTAGTGAGCACTGCTGGAAGGTAAACCTTTGAACTTCCTGACCAGCTTACCCCACGATAGTATTCCCTCGTTTAGTTTATACAGAAGACAGAGTGAGCACATGGGAGAGGAACATTAGAAAGCAGTATAAACTGCGTTTTTATTTTGGTCATCAGACTGCTTTATCAATAACAACCTCAAGGTACACAAACCAAAAAATTAAGAAATTACCATGTCCTTTAACATCTGACAGCATTCTATGCCTTCCCGACCCTGTGGAATTTTTGGGTTAAAGAGATAAATGCCCTGACATGGAAAGGTTCAGGTGCTTAGAGTAGCAGAACTGTCACTTGTGCATTCATGTTCTTAAGGCTCAGTGAAAGGAATGGCTAATTTTGATCACTAAGAAGCAAGTCTTTTATATGCTGCAAATGATAAATACGGTGCTGCGAATGTGCCACATGATGCATTAAAAACAACAACAAAATACAACCCCCTCTCTCAGCCTGGACAGCAGGAAGGCCTGAACATGAAAGGGAACTAGCTTTTCCTCCAAGAAATTGTATTCTCATTAGGTTTGGGCAGCATTTATAACTAATTAATGTTTGTTTAGAGGGAAAAAAATAGCACCTTGCCCGGTGCCCCTGGCTTAGATCAGCGGGCACTCAATCATGGTGTGATGAAGGAGTGACAGATGTGTACTTCCAAAGGCCTGGCGAAAAGGCTGACGGTGTTAAGGATAAATTGTTCAGTCTTCCTGGCATTCCTGAGCTGCCTTCTTCCTGGGCAGGGACACCAAAAGGACAATGTGCAGAGAGGGGTTTTCAGGATGGTAAGGGAAAGGAACGTGGAGAATGCAGGGTCTAGGGGCAGGGGTTCTAAGAGCCAAATAAAAAGGGAACATGGGGAGTAGCTTAAGAATGAATGTGCAGGTTGGTTATACAACTGTGAGTGATGAAGAGGATAGAGGAAGCAGGCAGGGAGCTGGTGAGAAGCCCATTACCCCCCCTGTATAGTCTTCCGGACTCATTTCCAGTCTAATTGTTTATTCTTTGTTCCAGCTCGAGGTGAAAGCTGATCTCACTTCCAAGTAAGTGCATTTCCAGGGCTGCCATCAGACTAGTTTTTCTGTGATCAATGGTAATAGCAGCAAGAAGAATATCATACGTCCCATTTAGATTGGGCATGTGCTTTGTGCCCCCCACTCAGGCTGTTTTATGTTCACAGCTCCATTTTTTACTACTACATAATGGACATGTGGTTACTCCCATTTCACAAACGGAGATTTGGGGGCTCAGACAGGTTAGGTTAGCTGCCTGAGGTCACACAGCTGCCAAGTGGCAGTGGGAGAATTTAAAGCCAGGGTGATCAGACTTTGAGTTTGTTCATTCTTTTTCTTTCCTTGTGTTCTATGCCTGACATACCTGGGAAGGGAAGCCGGAAGAGAGATGCCTTGGATTGAAACATGTATTTATTCACTCAGTTTTCATTTGACACACCATCATTACGGTCTGCGGTGTGCTCGGTCCCGGGGATGGGACAATGACTAGAAAGTAGTCCCTGTGAGAAGGAACTCTCGCCCTAGCACTTGAGTGTCCAGGAGACTGGGAAACATGCTGCCTGCAGAAGCGCCCATTACCGAGTCTGAGCAGAACTTGACCATGACACCCTCAGGTCAGCCTGACAGAGCCAGGAAAGGAGGTGCTATCTGAACAGGTTTCCAGGGAATTCGCTTGCAGAAAGTTACAGAGGGTGGGTGACAGTGTTGTCGGGAGAAGTAGCAGTGAGCCTACATCTCGGTAGTTCCGGGAAGGTCAGGTATCTATTGGACAGAGGCAGAGAGAGCGTGAGGTCCAGAGGTGAGAGTGGCCAGGTCAACCGAGGCCTGGTCATGGGGGACCTTGAAGGTTATGGGAAAGTGTTGGCATTTTATCCTCAGAGCATTGGGGAACCACTGAATGCGTTTAGGTCAAGGAACAGAAGGCTCTTGCTTGAACTTTGAAATGATGATGCTGGCTGGACAGGAAATAAATCAGAATGGATCAGGACCAGACACAGGAAGTCCTGTTTCATTAAAAGGTAGGAGGGAATGATAACTTGGTTTAATGGTTACAATGAGATGGATTTGAGAAGTATGGATGAGACAGAATGAGAACTCGGTGATTATTAATAATAATACAGACAAGCGGACTGGATTAGGCTAAACTAAGTTACACTGTTATGAAAACCCAGCGTGCAAATCTCCGTAGTATCATGGAAGTTTATTTCTCTCTCGCACGAAGTCCACCGCAGGTTTAGGCCAGTCTTTCAGGCGTGTTCAGCATGCCCAGGGATCCAGTTGCTCCGGCCTTAAATTAGCTCCATCCCCACAGGGGACCCTTCTACCATCACACGGTGGCCTGAGAGAAAGACTCTGAGTTGTGCTTGAATTTTCACTGCCTTCACCCAGGAGTGACCCACCTTACTCTGCCTCTATCTTGTTGGTTGGAACTAGTCATACGGGCCTATCCAAGGACAAGGATGCATTGTCTCCAACAAGGACTAGGATTCTGCTCTTTAAGGATGCACGTATGTGTGTGCTCCTAGGAGAAGGGAGTTGGTGGGTTGGCCGCAGATTAGCTTTTCTGGTTCGGGGCTGAATCAGGAGATGGGGGAAGGCATGCGAGTCTGGGTGGCTTTCACAAGGGCAGCTGCTTTGTCCTGAAGACAATGTCGATGTTTATGAGAGGGTCTCTTGGCGTGTGGCCGGGTCCATTAGGCGTCTGGAGCTGGCCTGCCCTTCCCAGCTCGCTACTCCCTCCTCTGACTCCTGTCACCTTCTGCCACCTTGACTTGTCCTCCTTTCAGAATTGTTTATGGGGGAGTTTCGTGCAGCTCCGGGAAGTGACTCACCCATAACCCTTAGTCCTTGCGTGGACTCACCCAGATTTGGGGCTCATGTTAGCCTGTCCCAAGTGCCCTCCGGGGCCCACAGTGCCCAAGGGCTTAGGAAATGCTTGCGTACCCTTGAAAGCGGCAGGGCACCGAAGAAACACTGAGGGATTCGGCCATCTTTTTGTTTAGGTTTATTCCAAACCATGAATAAGACTGATTAATTGCAGAAACATCTTCTCCATCTACAACCTCCTTTTTCTATTTTTAGCATGGGACTTGGGGGTTTTAATAGGGAATGAGAATTTCTTTATGTGCCCTGCTTGGTAAGTTTCAGGATCCAAATCCACCGCCAAACCCATCATGGACCTTTCTGTCCTGTGCCTTAGGCACGTACCAAGTCAAAGTCAGATGGCCGTTCTGACATGCCAGAGCACTTGACGTGGTGTTCTTGTCCAGGCTATAGAGAAAAGCTTATGATGTAAAGGGCGGTTTGAACCAAAAACCATCCCCACAAGAACGGGGCTTCTGGCCTTTCCTTCTGCGGAAGCAGAGGGAGGCAGGATGTTTATTGAGAGAGGATTCAGGGCCCACTTTTCGGCAGAGTGGGCACGTAGTAGGCCTGCAGTAAACGTTGGGAGGAGTAAGTTAGCAGGAAAACAACATGGAAGGGTTCCCTCTTTACCAGAAGCGGCCAGGGGCAGGTAGGGAAGGCAGCGATTACAGAAGCTCCTGCCCTCCCAGCCTCCCCACGTGGAATTGCTTTGTCTGCCCTCCCGCGAGGCCGCCGCTGTCAGGGTCACCACGCAGACCCGCTGCCTCGCCGCTGTTTCTGGGACTTGGGCAGCTGATGTCCTCTCTCTGATGGAGTAGAAAAGAAGAACCCAGGGTGAGCCCGCCCTGGTCTGGCTCATGGGGGTGGGATGAAGCAGTGCTTCAGCAAACTGGAAATCACAAGCTGATGAGCGCTGAAGGGAAACGAATTATCTTTTAAAATGCTCCCTCTCTGGCCGTGCCCTCACCTCGCTCACCTCTGTGTCGTTCTTCCTTTCTTTGTTCTCTCGGTGTCCTGCTCACCTCTGGCCTCCGTCACAGGCGCACTTCCTGGCTCTCAGATCTCCGTCCTCCATGCTCAAGTCCCAAAATGACAGAATACAAATGGGGAAAATCCCTTACAACTGCTGAGGGTTTCGGCAAAAATGCCCTTCTCTTTCTCTCTCCTTTCCTCGTCTTCAAGGGGATTGTTCCCAGTGCCTCTCCTGCAGTGTGGACACGTTGTAAATATTCCTACTGCTTGTAATGCGGCGAGTTACCCGTTTCCATGCCAGGGATGGTATTTGCTGGTTACCCATAGCGCTGATCTTCAGGGTCCTTTCTCCTGGAGCAACTGCAGGCTCATTATTTGGGTCTGCCAATCTGCTTTCCTTGCCATCGCTCCCAGCGGAGACTGATTGAGAGGCTGCTTAGGGTACCGAAATCATGAGCTTTCAAATTTGGCTTCTTGAAACCCGACAGGATGGACGTTATGCTTATAGGATATTGTTTTTCAATAACTTAGGATTAGCATTTTTCCCTTCAAATTCTTTTTTTTTCCTATTTTCCACAAAACGCAGCTTGGATATAGCATTTTCTGTCCTAAGGGGACTCACTTTTCATCTGGTCTCCTCGGCTGTGCTGCCGGAAGCCCATGACCATCGAATGACTTGATTAAGGTCATTTCCTGGACCGAGGCCACTTAGTCTGTCTGGGTCCCGAGCTGCTTTCAAAATGACTTTCCTTCCATCCCCAAAGTAACGCTCTTTCCTCACATCAAGTTCAGTCAATCATGAGATATAAGGAAGTAGGTAAAATAGAAATCTACGGGAAAGCATGAAATGCAACAGCAAGATTGGTCTGCATAGGTCTGTTCCTTGTTCCTTTTGGTTGCTGGTGTAATAATATTCAAAGGAGACCATAGGGAAAACTGTTAAATAGAAGAAATTATTATGTCCATGCTTTCAATATTGATGACTTTTGTCTGACTTCTTTGATATCCCCCAACGATTATTTTTTTCTGTAGCATTACTTTTAGCATGCCGACCAGTAAAGCAGCTGTTACTCTATGAATAGATTTGATAATGAGAGATGTTTATTGAGTGCTTACCAGGTGCCAGTTTCTAGGCACGGAAGATAATAAGTAGAAGCAAATGTATTCTCCATTTCATGGAACTTAGTCATTAAAGGGGTCATCATGCTAATGAAAGTATAAAAGCAAACTGGGACCTAAATTCTGAAGGACAGGAATATAATTTTATGAATCTCATTTTTGAACTTACAGCGATTGTATACATGGTACTTGAGATTCTAAAAGATGAGTAGGGCTTATCCAGACAAAAGGTGAAGCTTTAGAGGTGAATGTTCCACTAAGAGTAAATTGCAGGTGCAAAAGCTCGGTGGTAGGAAGCATCTTGCATCTTTGAAGAACTGAAAAGGGGGCAGTGTGTTCAGAACTCGGAGGACAAGGGCGTAGTAGGTTAGGGTGAGGAGGGAGATGGGCATACAACCAGGGCATCCAAGGAGGCCTGTGCAGACCACCCAAGCCAGGTCATGTTGAAGTGGCTATAGTGTATTCAATAATGATTGGGATATAACCAAATTTTTATTTTTAAAAGAGATCTTCAGCTTTATAGTTCAGGAAGGATTAAGTATATTCTCAGAATTAGGAAAATATTTAAGTTGAGAAATTAGGAGCATATAGTTCTTTGGCTCACTGTTATATTACTCACCATATTATATTACTACATATGTTTGTGGGCTATTGTCTCATTAATATCTCACTTGAGATATGAGGGTCCATGAAAGATTTTTTTCTCATATCTTTTTTTCACATTAGTGCCAGACACAGTGCCTGGAACATAGCAGGTGATTATCACTACCATGCTGTATACCTGAAACTAATATAATATTGAAGACCAATGTAATTAAAATTAAAAAATACTTAGTTTTAGTGACACAAAGGAGAGAGATGAAAGACTTAACATGGGCGTTATGAATACATACAGAGTCGTTCTGACCCAGTTCATACTGTCTACGACACCTTACAGCTCTCGAATTCTTCTTAGAAATGCATGCACTTGTTAATTCTCTGTACAGTAGGCACCTTGGAAGAGACAGATTAGAGGTACAGAATGATTGATGTCAGTGTCTGGGAGCCCGGAATTAGAGCAGTCTTCATCTGATCGCTGACATCCCCAGAGGTATAGCCAGTGAACCAGAATGGTGTTCAGTAGCGAAAATGCCACTGGGTCAGACGTTCCAAGTAGGCAGGATCCCCCAACTTGGGAATGTAAAATCCGGCCACAGCAGGATGAAGAGCTAGGGTGACTCGGAAAGAAAGGAAGCATCATCTGGCAAGGAGCTAAGTACGTTGAATCCGGGATTCGCTGGGTAAAGTTGGACTCCCTTCGATGATGGTCATTTTGTTGTGAAGCAACTTGAACCCACCAGAATTGCATTTTGTTTGTGCTGAAAGGGAAATCTGACTTCTTTTGTGTGGGTTTTTTTTGTTGTTGTTGTCCCCAAAGTAACTTGAAATGGTTAAGAAAATAAAAAAATATATAAGAAAATGACAACAGAGCTGTATTACTTAAGAAGGGTTGCATGGGCGATATTTAACATTTCCTAGAGCCCATGTTGAAGTGACATTGGCTCTGAGTCGTAATCCACTGCCCTGAGCTTGGTAAGTGTTTACTAACTAATCTTTAAAACATTCCACGCTTAAATGTCATCTCTAAATGTGAGAAGTAAAAAACTTGAATTTTAATAGGAACTAATCCTTATTGGGGGGAGGGGGTGGGAGTTTGGGGGACCCTTTCAGTGATCTCAAACTGAGAACTGATGGGTGGTCCCCATTTCCACCCATTTCTAGGATATGGATAATCGCATTCCTGCAGAATATTAGGTGTTAAAGGGCCATGCCCAAACACCATGTTTGATGTCTGCGCACCATGGCTCTTAGCATTGGCTTTTAGTGGGTTTTTTAGAGGTAAAAAAGTCAATATTTTAAAAAAGTGGAGCAAATACTTAGACCCTGGGTCACATTTAGACTATTCACGTTTGGCTTATGATCACTTTTCAGTGTGATTTGGAACATGACTACAGCATCTCTGCAGCTGAATGTGTATTCATTGATACCATAAGGCATGTGCCGTGTGGCTGCTAAGGTTTCTGTATGGCTGAGTCATGTACAAAATGGGAGCCTGGGTTTGTACGTGTATCACTCTGAAAAGAAACAGCTGTTTGTCACCTGAGAGTGTCTGGTATGGGAGATCAAACACATTACAGTCAAATGAACTCAAGTTTAGTTGGCAGGAAAAAGCAATTTACCTGAGCAAATCCACACAACTTCGATGCTTTCTATATAGGTGATGACTGGTTTTTCTCATTTTTATTGTCATCCATACTTGAGGTTTACCCAAAATGATCCTTTGTATTTCTTTTCTTCCCCTTTGGCTTCCTCTCTTTGGATGTGGATGGACCCTGTGAACTTGGCTGCTTCTCTCCTGTACAGGTAAGAAAGGGCAGCTTGGTGGCTTATATTCTTCAGTTATATTTAGTTAGAACCATTATTTATCTGTTTCACTGCTATACTTCAATATGCTGAGGATGCCTCTTAGCTGCCTCTATGATAAAATCTTTAAATTATTGATGACATGCACTATATGGTGTTATTTAGATCGTGTGTTGGTATTTATATATAAAGATGCTTTAGTGAGATGGGTGGATTCCTGAACATTAGATTGTATATTGGTTCATCATTCCCCATTGACTTCCTTTGTAACTTCTGATTGAATGTCCATTGGCAATGCAGCTTTATGTTTTCAGAGCTGAGATTCATTTTTTTTTCCCTCTGGATTCATCTCCATCAAGTAGTCTGCAATTTATAAAGATAAGGAAATGCACTTGGTAAGTAAGAATATGGACCATGAACCTTTTGTTGTTCAAATCATCTTTTACTATTGTGAGTAATCACTACCATCTATCTATATGGTAGTTCTTCATTTTTTAAAACAGACCACGCATTTAATTAAAACAATAATTATTGGTCACTTTGAATGTTTCTGTATCAATCTGACTTTCAGTACATGTGGATAGGTTGATTTTTCTCCCCCAAATTTTGGAACCCTAATAAAGCGTTTTATTTTTCCCTCTTGGAGAAAGTAGATACAAGAAGTTTCACAAATGTAGTATATTGGTACTCTATGCCTAAGATAGTAAGCATGGTCTTTGGAAAGCACATGCCATTTGTGCTAAGGAGGTGTATTAGCAAAGAATGTAACATGCAGAAACACGCGTGAAAAATCATAAATGACCTAACAATGGGCATGTTAGCCAAACCATTCCTTTAGGTTTGCTAAGATGTAGCTTCCTATCATTGAAGTCCAAGGAAATAGCATTTCTAGTCTCTATTTAGCTTTTGTTCCCAAAGAACTGCCTTTGAAGTTATGATTTAATGTTACGTCTCAGCTTTTATCCAGGCTTTTTATAGCAAAATGACTACTTACAGAACAAAGTACAGTTAGTAAATAGCTCTTCAGGTTACTAGATGACTCTTAATTCATCAAGGTACCCAGTAAACTCATGAGATTTCTGTGCCAGGAATTTCTTCTACTTGTGTACACAAACATACATTTTTCTTAAATTAGTAAAAAATGAAAACAACATGTTTCTAGTTTTGCTTACCAACTATAAGACTCATAATTAAATTTTGTTCTTACAATAACTAGCTCATTGTAGTTCCTGGTGAAATTATTTTCATCATACTTTTCTTTGTTTTCTAAAAGAAACCAGTCATTTTAATAGCACTGCTTCTGTGAGTTATAATGTTGTAAGTCTCTATCTTTACTCAACATTGTAAATGCTGCATAATATTCATGTGAACCATGATAAGAGCTAACATTCTTTAAAAGTTTTCGAAGTGCCAGGCAGTGGTGTTAACCTGCCTAAACTAGTCTAAATCATACACACACACACACACACACACACACACACACTCCTATTCTTCTAATGTGTTTAGAACTGAGTTGGTTGATTGATTTTGGGGCAGAGGACATTATATCATAGCATATCAGATAATCGTTTTCTTAATATATCCTCCTTCATGTAACTGAGTCAATTTTCTCTCTCTTCTTACTTCTGCTCCTTCCCTCTTATGTGCAAAAATAAATTGCACTCTGTTTTCTTACGTAGAGCAAATTAGCTCCATTTAGCCCTTCCACTCATACTCAACTCTGCACCTTTCTTTGTGTATTAAAAAAAAGCACCCAGAGAGACATTAAATAGCCTCGCATAGAGACAGATACAGGTGTGGACAAAAGCACATGTACAATTTTGAGTATGTGAAGCATTTATTTATTATTGTATTATTTATTTGTATTACAACTGTAAATCTTCTTTTACCAACACCTCTTTATTATATCTCTCAGGGATTAGGTCTTTCAGTTATATAAGGCACTAATTAAAATTAATGGTACCAGCTTATGGAGTTAGATTCTTTAAAACATATTTGAATTTAGCAGCAGCTGAGCTAAATTCAATAGGAAAACATCCATAATTAGTTCATACCCAGAATCCTAATTCTAGAACTGTTAGATGCTGATGGGTTACAATGGGATAAGGACATGTGACCTGTGTTTTTATGGTAGATTCGTAAAGAAGAGAACAGAACATGGACACACTGATCTAAACAGCTGAGAATGGACTAAAGTCTGAATTGTTGCAAGGAGTTCAACCATAAACAAATATTTTCAATGCGTTTTAAGGGTCATAAATAACAATAAGTGTGCAGGGAAGAATTTTAAAGGTAGTAACATGACTAGAATCTAAACAGTATTACAATGCTGAAAGATTTATGAGATAACTATTTTGCATTGACCAGACTAAGAATGCATTTAAAATATTAATACATGTATTATAGTACTGAAAATGCTGAGGATATTTCGATGATATGGTTACAGACTCTCTCTTTCCAAGGACCAAACAGTTGCATTTCATGGTTATGATGTCACTTGAGGGACACATTTTATTGGTTCATCTGTATCCTCTGGTCTATAAATAGAACTCCCCTGAATATCTGCAGAGTGGTAATCCATTAAATATAGGTATTTTCACAACATCTGCAGGGTCCTAGGCAAACTGGTAGATAACCTCATGCTGTTTCTATTATTGTATGAATGCAGCCATGCTCTGCTGCTTGAAATCTTGGAGCATGTTGTGCTATTTGTTGGCCTACCAATCAATATTGAATGACATCTGGGCAGCTGGGAGGAGCCATCCATGGTGAATCTCAGAAGGACCCCTACTGCTACTGTGTATTTAGGCCATGAGTGTGTTGTGACAGCTTGTGAACCATTCTGTGTACTTACCATAATGACTTTCTTGACAATCAGCCTGAGTGAAAATAATATAATAAATGTAATATGATATGATATGACATATAATAATTATACATAATAAAATTCTTAACATAATTTAGCTTGTTGGACTAGTTCTGAACTTCTTCAGACCCAGGTTAATCCAAGTACCATAGTTGATAGCTAGTTAAATCCAAAAGACATTCCCTTTATTTGAGGAAGTTATCCTATTATTTTTTGCTAACTGAACACATTTTGAAAAGCTCAAAAAATAATTGTGACTCTCGCTGAACATTATTCCCAAAGCTAGATGCCTACTATCTGGTATTTCTTCTGGTAGTTCATGTTTTCAGTATTCTGTGGCAGGTGGAAAGGACCCACAGACATGTTTCAGACTCATGAATGAGAGCAGGGGTGGTGGAGAGGAGATGGGCTGAGTGCAGGGTTACTGGTATTGATGTGCATAATGTACTCAGCACAGTCCAGGTGGATGGTAGTGAGACTTAGAGAGGAGGATGACCAGGAAAGTGGGGGCACCTGGTGGCCTGCTCCTCAGTGAGACCTTATTCATGGATGGGTTATCTGCCCACATTTGTAACTCACACACTGCAAGGCCTGTTCTGGTGATAAGTTATACCCTCGTTCTGAGCAGCATTTCCTGTGGCCAGCCCTGTACACAATGACCTCTCCCAGGCTTGGTCATTTGCTAAATAAACGAACCCTCCAGGGAGACTGTGGTCCTCAGCCTTGCTCATTCTGCTCTCATTTCCAGATCGCTCACCTCATGTTCACAGGTGTCTCTCAGGGATCTCCGGGATAACCTTTTTTTTTTTTTTTTAAATCACTTGCTTATTATCTGCTACCCAGAGAATTAATTCATAGTACAACATGAATCATAGTTAATGTTTCTTAATGAATCCTTCCATGGTACCACCCCAACGATTCTCCTTACTCAGGTGATCAATATCAACAAATATGCATCTTACATTTTCTTAGAGCCATCCCTCATTCTAACTCCTACCTAGTAATTGGCTAAAGTGCTCAATATTGACCCAAGGTATGTTCTTGCCTTGTCTTTCTTCCTTGTCTGTGCCGTCTGTGGAAGTACTTGGCACCTAGTTAGGTATACCTGGCATGGAAAAGTGAGTTGAGTTTTACTGAATTGAAAATCTCATACATGTTTTGTCGAAGGCTGAAAATCTCATCCTTTTCTAATTACCACATGGGATCTTCTTGCATAGCTCTTCTGCTTCCTGTGTTGTTAGCATGTGATCCATAGAGGCTGGATAGTTGATTGTCAGTAAATTAGTCATATGCAGCAAAAGTGCACCTGTGTCAGCCTGGTTACCTAATGTTGTGAAGGTGTGACCTTGGGAATGAAGGCAGTATACTGTACGTAGGGTCATTTACGCTCATCTTCAGAGTAGCCCAGTAGGTGTCTCACCTCCCAGGTATGACAGAAGTGTTATTAAACTCTTACTTTCTAAGTCTGTACTCAATGGAAAAATTCAAAGCTTGTTTAAGAATGAGGTGGTTAGACCTGGTTTCAACATGAATTTTACTGTTGGGACTCAAATGCTTCCTGCCCTTATGAGGGAAGTTACCTTAATGATGCTAGCTCTTACATTTAGCTTTCTCCTTGGCTGGTAGCACAGTGGATAAGGTGCTGGCCTGCGAACCCAAAGGTCGCTGGTTCGATTCCCCAGTCAGGGCACATAACCAGGTTGCAAGCCAGGTCTCCAGCCAGATCTGTAGCTGGAGACAGGTGAAAGGCAACCATACAATGATGTTTCTCTCCCTCTCTGCCTCTCTCCCTTCCTTTCTCTCTCTGGAAATAATAAATAAAATCTTTAAAAAAAGAGTTTATGTATCTGAGGATGAAACCTCCCATTTGCCTCTCCCTCTCTTTACTTGTGGACTGTGGCAGGTCAGGCTGCTTTTGTTGTTGTTCTACCCAGCACTGCCACACCTGAACTCCTGTTTCACAGATGTGGCCATTGGGATGGTGAGTCCAGGTTCTCCAAGGACTTGTTTATCTTGGCTGCTTCTGCTGCTAAATCTTCACATTCCCCAGGCAATAGCACTCTTTCTATAAGCAATGGGACAGAATTTCCTTTCTTTCCGCCAACTTTGGAGAGCTTAGCATCTTATTTTGCTCTAATACATATATTAAGGGACAGTTGTTGAGACCCTGGGCTCAGGGCTATTACATGATACTACTCTGTCATAGATGGATCTTCCTCCTTGCTCCTCATCTAGTCCTATGTTAGGGTGCAGAGCCTTCAATTTCTCCTTAGTAAGCCGAGTACTTTGCCTTCTGGAACATTCTGCGAGTCTCTTCTTCCTTGTAGAATTTTAGTCTTAATGTCTACAGATAGATGATCAGCCCTGAAATATCTTCACAATTTATAATAGGGAAATTTTATTTTACTTTTTGAATCCTTGTTTTGAGGGCTGTTGCCACTCAGAAGAAATATTCCTCCCATTTTATTTTGTTTTGTATTTATTAATGTACTTACTTATTTATTTTTGGTTAGGTCACAGTTGCCCTACCGCCAACATTTGCTGGTAGACTTCACTAAGAGAAAGCACCATTATTTTACTCTTTTCCCCTTAGAATTTTAACAATACCTTAAATGCCAAAAAGCTTATGGTTTTCCATCTTAGGTGGAAAGAGTTTCTGAGGAAAATAGCCATGGAATAAATGGAGAATTGGGTTTGTTTTATTGATGACTTTTCTTAGTGATTTTCTTTAGTCCTGTCCAATCTGAGATTATTAAGAGCTTAATGACTGTATCAGCCATGGTCTTTTTGGAAAATTAAAAAAAAAAAAAAAAAAAAAAAGTTTGCTTTTTTTCCCTAAAAAAAAAAAAAAAAAAAAAATGAGCTTAATGAAAAGAGCATATTGCCACTTTACTTAAAGAGGCATTAATGAAGACACTAATATCATGCCACCCAGAGGAAGGGGGAGGGTAACTCACAGGCCGTCATAGGGCCACAAATTGGCTTTTTGTACAAATGTGTGGCCAAGACTTGAATTTTCGTATTCTCGAATATACCCTTTTGCATCCCTCTAATACTGGAAAATATACATGCATGAGAAAGCTGTGTCCTTTTTAAGCTCATTAAGGTTTCGGCTGCTTCTCAAATGTTTGCTGTCCTCATGAAGAGGGCATGAAGCCTGGACCCATGACAGGAGTGAGCACCCTGCTCCAAGCTGAGCTGTCTGTGTCCGAGCCTCCTTGGTTATCCAGGGTCAGTGGGCAGAGGCAGAAAACTCCTAAGTGAGCAGTGGTTCCGGACTGTTTTAGTGTTTGGGCCACATTAGAGGAAGAGGGTGAGGAGAAAGGGCAGTGAGCCAAAGAGCGCACTCATCACAGTAAAGGACAGGGCTGTGCTCCAGTCACATTACACCTACAGTTCTTCTTATGCCATTCCTAAATGCTCTACCCCTGATTCCACTGGCCACATTTTATCCCTGTTACTCATTTCATATTTGACTTGGGGTAGATTTCATTTTTCCAGGGAATGGAGTGAAGACCCATCAAGAGGGGGAAGCCTATATTTCCTCTGTTTAAATGGGCTGACCTTCTCACTGGCTTAGACTCATAAAATGGGCTGATGTGACATTCCAGATCTTCTTTGCTCTTGGAAGCTAGCTGCTAAGTAAGAGATCTGACTACTGGAGACTACTTCTGAGAAAAGAGCCTCTTGCAGTAAGAGATATGCCTACTCCCACACCCTTCTCCAAATTTTTAACCATCCCAGGTGAGATGCCAGACAAAATGAAAATCTGGGCTGGGCTCAGCTGGGTTGTGCATTTTCTGCTCTATGTCATGTATTTATTTTTACTGTTTTATTTATTTTTAGAGAGGAGGGTAGGGAGGGAGAAAGAAAACAAGAGAAACATCAATGTGTGGTTGCCTTTCGTGTACACCCAACTGGGGACCTGGCCTGAAACCCAGGCACGTGCCCTGACTGGGAATTGAACCAGTGACCCTTTGGTTTGTAGGCCTGCGCTCAAACCACTGAACCACACCAGCCAGGGTACCATGTCGTGTCTTTTGGTGTTGAATATCTGTCTTGGATTTGCCTATTCCATGTAAATGCAATCATACAACATGAGGTCCTTTGCTACTGGCTTTTCTCATTTAGCACCCACATTATAGGTGTTCAAGGTTCATCTGTGTTGTAACATGTATTAGTAATTCATTCCTTTCTATTGCCAAATGATATTTCATTGAGATACCTTAGTTTGTTTGTCCATTTATCAGTTGGTGGGCATTTGGATTATTTCCACCTTTTGGCTCTTACAAAGAATGCTGCTGTGAACATTCATGTACAGGTTTTTGTATGGATGTATGTTTCAGTTTTCTTGGGTATATTTCTTTGAGCAGAATGACTTCTGTTTTAAAAGTCTGCTGTGTTGAGAATAGACTGTGGGGGTCAAAGAGAGAAGCTATTGCAGGAATCCAGGTAAGAGAGGAGGGTGACTGCAACCCAAATTGTTTTGACCAACCACACATCCAAGGATATGGATCCTTGGTGACAGGCACTGCTCAGGATGAGTGTCATCACAACACAGCAGCACGTCTGCCTGGAAGTGACATGGAAAGCCCCCTATATTTAATAGATCCATACTCAATGGCATAAATTGTCTAGATAGCTTCTATTCATAGATCTAATATTATTCCAGATCAATATGGAATCTATTAAAATACAACAGTCCAATAATATTAGAGGTGCAAGACATCATTGTAGTTGGCGTGCACAGAAGGAATTTGTGGTCATGTTAAACGCTTTCACCAACTGTGGGCTTCTCTGGCTTCAACACATTATGGTGACCGCCATTTTCCTTTGGTTGAGTGAATGTTTGAGGGGGAGGAATTGTCAGAGCAAATAGAGAGAGACAGAAAAGGTAGAGCCCACTTATCTTCGGACTACACAGTGCCTTATGGGAGGTGATGAGAATGGGAAGGAGAGAGAAGTCCTAGCCCACAGGTGTCAAGTTCTGATACCTATAGCTGATTAGGGCACTAATACATTGTCCCTGTGCTGCTTTTTGGAACCTAATAGTCTGTTTGTGAAACGGAAGGCTGTCTGTACTTGGAGTATGCATAGGCATGACATGGGTTTCTGAATAAGGGGAAATGATGTAAAATGTATTGCGTGCTTACTACTGTATAATACCTTTATACGTTAACCTCCATTCCATCTTCTGAGTAGGTGCTGTGGTTAAGAGAGTGGATTCTGGAGCCAAATTCTCTCTTCTGCTTATAAGCTGCTGTCCTTGGGCACATGGTATAACCCTGCTGTGGTCTGTTTCCTTACCTATCAGTGGGGCTACGCTAAAGACCTACTGCATCAGACACTGTGAGGATTCATGTATTCAAAACATTTAGAGCAAAGCCTAGCCTGTAGTGAACACTCCATGAAGCAATCAAACTAAGTTGTGCTGGAGAACTTAGGTTCTTTCTATCCACCTCCCATGCTGACTTTTCCCCAAACGTATGAGAATAACACTTTATACAGTACACAATGTATTGGTTTTCTAATTTACCTATTTACTTCTAATATATTAAGAAATTCATGGATTGGTACCAGCCTACAAACCCAAGGGTTGCCAGTTCGATTCATGGTCAGGGCACATAACCAGGTTGTAAGCCAGGTCTCCAGCCAGGTCCGCAGTTGGAGGCAGGTGAAAGGCAATCATACAGTGATGTTTCTCTCTCTTTTTTCCTCCCTCGCTGCCCTCCTCTCTCTAAAAATAATGAATCAAATCTTAAAAAAAAAAAGAAGAAATTCTGATGAATGTAGGAACCTAAAGTCCTATGAAGCACCCAATGATTTCAGCTGATTTAGTCCATTGATTAGGACTTCACCGAATTTGTGAACTTGGCCTTTAACATATACCTACCACAAAAGTTTTGTAATCTAGAATAACATTGTAATGTTGGGTGAAGCAAAATTTCCAGGAAAATGAAACATAAGTCATGTTGCTTCTTATACTTTTACTTAAATGTGTTCTCCATTTTTCTTCTCTCTGTAGACCTGCAACTAAATATTTGGACTATAAATCATGACTGTTTGTTAAGGTTCTGTATGACAGATATCTCACTTTTCCCCCTCAAGAAAAGCTAGAAGAATAAATAATAATGTTCTATCAACCCTCAGGTACACTAACCTCACTGGGTAGACTGCAGTATTCAGTTAGCTTATGATCCCTGATCAGATCGGAGATTTATTTCAGGTGATAACTGAAATGCCAATTTTAGCTATCTTGTAGTTTCACAATCCTGGGTACCTAGCAGAGTCACTCAGTGAATATTAAGTGATTGATTGTTTGATTGGTTTCATTTCCACAGCTTTCTGGTTAGTAAAAGGCCAGGATATCTTGCCTTGTTTGTGAGTGGGCACATTCCCGTCACATTCTTTTCCTTCACTTAGCAGCTTTGCATGTTCTGCAGGGGAGTGGATGCAAAGTTTCAACTAGAGAGAAGTGGTTCAAAATTCTGGGTCCCTCCTGACATTTTCTCACGAATAAACAGATTTACAATTATTATTTAAAGACCCTAGTTCTTAGCAAGCAGGAACAAAGCTTGCTCTGTCAACTTGAAGTCTCAGCTTGATGTTCTTTTAGGGGTTGCAACCATGACCTTGCTGGAAAGTCATTGGCAGAAGACATATAACTTTCCCAAGTGAGGAATCTATAGCACTTTCTGTAGGTGGCTTTTTACAGTTGAAGTCTTTCAGTGCCATGACTGGGGACAGGAACAGGCATTAGCCCTCATGGTGCAGGTGACAGGCCTCAGTGGTTCATATACTGTGTTGGTTCAAGAATGGGAATCCTGCCCAAGAATTTTAGCCAAACTACATTTGCTGAATACCAGTGAGGACCCAGTTCTAACACCGTAGTGTGGATGCACAAATCGTGAAATTCACCAATGAAAACTCATTCTGATATTCATTATATTAATTATTAAAGCCTCTGATATGGATTGAGGAACGGATAACAGAGCCTCCTCTGTGGAAAGATTGGACTAGTGGAAGCTACCAGTGGGAATTCCTAATTTGGTCAACTGACTACAACTGGAGTGTAATTTAACTAAATCACTAAAGGGCGTAACTATCTTTACCTACTATCTATGTTCACAGTAGAACTTTTTATCTTAAATGGGCTTTTAGTGAGCTTTATTTCATGTATATTTTGTATGATGATTGGAAACCCTCCTTGAATGCATGGCTTGGTGTCTAAATGCTAAGATTGAATAGAATGGAAAGAAAGAAAATTTGGAAAGCTTTGTTTTTATGTTGTTAAATGCACCGCAACATCTCCACCCCCTTAGGATGTTCACAAAGGAGTGAATCAACCCCTGTTGGAAACTTCCCATTGGTCAGTGTGTGTGTATGTATGTGTGTGTGTGTGCTGGTGTTTAGCCATGAAAATAATCTGTACAGATACATGGAATGCAATCAGAGAACCATGTAGTTGAGCATCTAATTAACAAAGAAAGGCTACGAGAGTATAAATGGTACAGAAGAAGTAGTGGAAGGTCACTGTGACCTGACATATCCCCAAAAGAACTCCTGGTGGAGGTGAGCCTAGCAGGAAACATGGGATTTATGGCTGTGGGACCACAGGGAAGACACCCTGGCCTGGCCACATAGGGATTGTTGCTGGGAAGAGCCTGTGTGCAGCATGGTATGCTCTGGAAAAGCAAAGCAGCCAGTTTGAGTGGGGTAGCAGAGCCAAGGATGTTTGGGCTACTGATAACAGCGCACGCTCATTGAGTACTTACTGTTGCGCCATGCCATGTGCCGAATTCTTTTATGAATACATGTAATGATTCCAGAAACCTTGTGAAGCTGCTACTGTTACTCCTGCTTTTCTGGAGGTGAACTAAGGCATGGCAAACTTAAGTCACTCGCCCAATGGTCACATAGCTTGGGGTTCCCAACCATTGGGCCATGGAACCGGCCGCACGGCAGGAGGTGAATGGTGGGTGAATGAGTGAAGGTTTATCTGAATTTACAGCGGCTCCCAGGGCCACCGTTACCACTTAAGCCCCCTCTCCTGTCAGATCAGCTGTGGCATTAGGTTGTCACAGGAGCAGGAGCCCTGCTCTATGCACTGTCCCCAAGGGATCTAGGTTGCTCGCTCCTTCTGAGGACCTAAAGCCTGGTGGTGATCTGAGGTGGAGCTGAGGTGCTGATGGGAGTGGCTGCAGATACAGATTTTTGTTAGCAGAGAGGTTGGACTGTACAGAAACCTTAACTACTCAATTGCTTGCGGACTCAGGGCAAAACCCAATCAGTGAGTGGCAAGTGACAGTTATGCTGTGTCTGATGTAAAGCCATTCCCACCAACCCCGGGGCCATGGAAAATTGTTTTCCATGAAACTAGTCCCTGGTGCCAAAAAGGTTGGGGACCGCTGATGTAGCTAAGTGACAGAGATGGGATTTGAATCTTGTAGCTGATAAGTGACAGAGATGGGATTTGAACCTAGGCAGTATGACACTGCCACCCTCACATGTGTGACTTCTACAGTACTTTGCCTCTCTGTTGGCTGATGGCTGTGGTGGCTGATGAATTGGGGGGCATCTTGGGAACTGCAGGTATTTGAAGCAGATTTGGAACATGTGTTGGCACTTGCTCAGCAATGTCTGTGGCCAGAAGAGTTCACAAGTCTTTGGATGTAGACAGGAAAAGGAAACATCGAGTGACAGGGAGGGACAGAGCTAGAAATAGGGAGGCACAGAAAGGAAATGTTAACAGAGGGAGTGAGAGGGAACTCAAGAAAGTGAGTCTCGTTTTCTTTCATTTGCTCCGAATGTCTTTCCAGTGAGCATGGTGTGATGTCAGGCCACATGGAACGTGGGAGAAGTTCAGTAGCCATAAGATAGCTTACCAAAAAATGTAGAAAATGCGCAAAAAAGCTGTTGGATCATTATTAGGGCACAGTAATCAAATGACACTAGACTTCCAGAGTGAAACTGCAAAATGTAAAAATAAAATTCAAAATAATAAATGACAGTCCAGTGTCTCTGTCACTTTCAGAAAATATTGGCCCGAAAGAGCAAACTCTGACCAAAGTGCTGTGTCATACAGTCCACTCGACTGCGAGAGTGGAAGGGTGGAAGGAGATCCAACCTGATGCGACCATTGTCCACATTTTCACATGATCTTTCAGAGCCACTGAAAAGATCTGCAATGTAAAACAAATTCACTCCTTTGTCGTTGCCTCTTTACCTCCTATGTAATCGCATCAGAGGGTTCCCCAAAGATCAGCAGGCTGTAGTTTCATCAAAAAACATGAGAAAACATGAAGAGGCAGGCTTTCAGGAAAATGAAAAAGCACAAATAAGAACAGCCAGTAGGTCCCCAAAGGGGGCCTCCCCTCTTTGGAGGACTGTTGTCCCTGTCCTCTTCCCAGGGGTGACTTCTTTTAGGAGCAGCGCTGCGTTTGGAAGATAGTGGTAAGGCTTCTCTGTGTCACTCAGGCTGCAAGTTGGAGTGCTTCACAGGCTAGAACTGAGCATTCATGGGTTTGCCATGAGACTGGCCTGTGGAAATGTGTGTGTTGGCCACACAGTCCCCTACAGCCCTCTGTTGTCACCCGTAGAGGATGAGCACCTGCAAAACACTCTGAAAACATTACACTTAGATGCATTGAGGGAAAGCCCTGGCTGGTGACTCGGTGGATAAGGCGCCAGCCTGCAAACCCAAAGGTCGCTGGTTCAATTCCCAGTCAGGGCACGTAACCAGGTTGCAAGCCAGGTCTGTAGCTGGAGGCAGGTGAAAGGCAAACTGTACATTGATGTCTCTTCTCCCTTTATTTCTCCCTCCCTGCCCTTCTCCCTGAAGATAATGAATAAAATCTTTTTAAAAATGTACTTAAGAAATTAATAAATGAATCGAGGGAAATCCATTAGCAGGAAGATGTTACTTGCCTTCATCTCTTCTGAAAATGCAAATTGAACCAAGACAACTTGACATGGTTGGACCTCCAGTTATTTAATGAAGAAATGTGGGGGTCTGTTTTAAAAAAGCCTCCCATTAGCACGGAGAAATTATATACGCAGGTGTCCATCTCACTTGTTTACGCTTAAAAGTATGTCCCATCAAGAAACATAACGAAGGAAATGGCAGAAAAATACGGTTTGTGCGTGTTGTTTCTGCCCAGAGCTTCTCTAAGCGATTTACTGGGCTCCAGTTTCTAATTGGACATTGTTTTTAATTTCAAAGCTGCTGTTTCAGGCTCTTTCTGATATTAATGGTTCTGAGTTTTGTGGTGCTGCTGCCTTTGTAGGGGTTTGCACAGAATCAATATTTCTTTCTTTACCTGCTCTGCCATGGTGTGACCTTCAGGAACTTTCTGATTCTTTTCAGGTCTCAGTTTTCCCACCTCTAATTAGAAGCTAAATAATGCAGGATTTTTAAAAATAAGATTTGAATAATAGATGCCTGAAAAAGCTTTTAGATTTAGGATTGGAAACCATTGCGTAGTTGGCAGCGATAATAATAGATACAGTCTGAATTAACAGAGAACTTTTCTTCCAAAAGCTCTAAGTACTTTTTTACATGACTCTTCCACTTGCCTTCAAAATACCCTTAAAGGGTAAGAATGAGAAAGTATCAGCTTCCCCAGTGTACAGGTGAAAAAATGAAGCAGAGAAATGTTGGAATGAGTATTAATTTTATAAAACAACAACAACAAAAAAAAAAACAACACAGTATTTCTTATTCCAGGAGCTGTTCCTGATTTTAAAATGGCAGACGTGCTCCCAACTGCATGGTTTATTTGAATGGGCAAACTTCCTACGACCAAACTGTCTGCCACTAATTCATCTCTTAAATACGATAAGAAACCTTTCTCTGCAGCCATCTCGCATTTTCCTATTGAAGGCTGCCCTTCCGTTGAGACAGCGATCATTACTTCGGTGCTCAGTGCAAACGGTGAATGGAGAGACACGTGCAGTTTCTGTCCCCTGGGAAACCGATTACATTGTCCTAGTCCTGAGTGAGCCCTTGTACGCTACGTACAAATGTTGCTCTGCCGCCACACAGGTTATCTGTCTGCTGGCATCACGGTTTTCTGAAGGCTTCCAGCTGTAACCGTGCGGAACTGAAAACCAATCGCTCCTCTCCCGAGAACCTCCCGATTTCTGCTCCTGAAATGGAAATTGACGGGGGGAGTTGGATACAGCTGTACCTGATCGTCAGGGGATGAATTATTTTGTATAATTGTTAGACCTAATGAATGAACATGTTGTTTTCCACACCTGCGGGTTTGGGTAGTCCTGGCAAATTTTGTGCGCTTGGGTTTCAAGATGCGGGAGACTTGTCAGCCTGTTGACAATGAGAGAATTAATTTAAACCGCTGATAAGGAAGGGAAACATACCCAATGAATTAAATTTAACAGACTGAAAAAAATATGTTTCTCCTTACTGTTTCCATGTGGGACTGTGTCAGACTTCATTTAGCTCAGATGACTGTGGACATTAAGAACTGCTGCCCTGCAGCCTCTGTTGAAGAATTCTGCGTGGCACTTGGTCGCCTCAGTCATGGGCACTATTTTGGTGAGCCTTACCTCTAATGTAAAATGTAATGAGGTGTGTCTGGAGCCGAATTGAGAGTGCCTGGTTGTCAATGACAAATCTGACATCATTTCTGCCCACTCTGCCCAGTGGTTTTGTCTTTCTGCTAATGAACAGTGGAGTAAGGCCAGACCATACCTGGGCTCTGCTTTTCTTAGATTTTTAAGTAGATAGATCTGACCTCCGTGAGAGAAGGTAGAGTTTTACAACTAGGACCTCACCAAGAATAGCAGGTTTTCTTTCCATTTCCTGTAACTAATATGTGGCACAGGGAAATCTTCCCATACAGAGCTTGATTCTCTTTCCCTCTCTGTCTGCTTACTTTCTAGCCAAATGGCTAATAGGAGGGGTTCTAGTGGTTGTCGCCACTTCCTGTTTTTCTCTCATTTTATCAGTCATGACTTTATTGTTTCTGTGAAGTGTTATAAGCATCTTAAAAATATAAACAATTTAAAGACTTAGGAAAATGAACTTAAACTTTCAGTTATAATCATTACTATTATTCTAGATGTTGCCCGAAGCAGATAGGTAGATTGATAAAAATAAGATAAAAATAACTTTAGAATGTATAATACCACACATACTCTTTTAATGTTAACTTTTCAGTTGACTTTTATGTAAAGTTAAAAGAAGCTGAATACTGTAAAAGAATTGACATTCAGGTAAGTCCTTCACAAGAATATTGGAATCTGAGAGAGTCCAGTTAAAAATAAGAGTTAATGAAGAGTTTGGTTTGTTTTTTTTTTAAGATTTTTATTATTTTTCAGAGAGAGAGGAAGGGAGAGAGGCAGAGAGGGAGAGAGACATCCATGTATGGTTGCCTTTCACCTGCCTCCAGCTGGGGACCTGGCTGGAGACCTGGCTTGCAACCTGGTTATGTTGCCCTGGCTGGGGAATCGAACCTTGGGTTCACAGGCTGGGAGTTTATTTTTTAAATCTATTTTTTGTTTCAGTTGGAATTACACTGCTTATTATATCCTTGTTTAAAATTTAGGTTTTGTTTACTTCCTGCTATGAAAGATGAGAAAATTAACACAGTTTTACCCTTTATATCCCACCACCCAATATTTACATTAGTTTCATAATTAAATTTTACATGATCAAGTTTTATAACATTTGCCTTTTGCTGGGTGATATTAATCTCCATGGTTTCATAATTTTAATGGATGTTTAAATTAATAGAATGCTCAATTCAAGCCTTTCTACTACTAGTTTTCCATTTTTTTGTTTTTTAATTTATTCCACCTGTGTCATTTTGGACCTCTGTTTTATAGAATGGGTTAATTCTATTTCTTGGTTAATGTGACACAATCCCTCTTTGAAAAGAAATATTATTGTTGTTATTTTTATTCTCTAATGTCATTCTCCTCATACTGCCCCATATTTTATAATCATTCTGACGTGTTTGATGAATATCTCATGTGTTTGGTGCATATGAGTTTGCTTCCTTGTAAAACATGTACTATTGTATTTTACATAAATGACGTTGTGCCGACCTAAATGTCTTTGCTGCTTCTTGTACTCTGACCAGGGATTGAACTCGCAACCTTTTGGTGTATAGGACAACACTCAAACCAACTGAATCCTTGGGACAGGGCTCTGGTTAGGTGCTTTCATCTCTGCATAATATTCTGTGTAACTTATTGTCCAAAATGAGACATTTTTTAGGCTCAACAGGGCCCTGTTAATAATTAGTCAACACTCATGGGGACTGGCCCACTGTGGTGTGTGCTTGCATTATCTTTACTGTGCCTTCCCCACATTTTATATTTTCATGGCTGTGCTCATGGAAATCCAGACGGTGTCCAACTTCATGCCACCACTGACCGTACAGAGATGGACATGCTTGTATGAGGTCCCTCGTGCAACTGTGGGAGGATTTCTGGGGACCTAGTGCCTAGGGTTGCTGAGTCAGAGATGTGCCTCTGATTGATTTGTCGGGGGAGCCAGTCCGGGCTACCCCTTCTACCACTGACACTGGGCAGCTTCCCCAGCTTTTGTCAGTCTGATAGCTGCAAAGTAATGCTCAGTGTTACTTGAATATGAATTTCTCTCATAATGAATTTGAACTTGGCTAGCATTTGAGGTTCTTCCTCCAATGAATTGCCTATCCATGGATTTATTGCGTTTCATGGTTGGATTTTGATTTGGGGGAATTGTAGATGTAATTTCCTTATTGGTTTTAGACTGCAGGCAGCCTTCAGAATATTTTGTTATTGTTGTTAACTTTGCATGGGGTGTCCTTGGTGGAACAGAAATGCCTATTTTTATTTAATCAAATCCACAGATGTTGCTTTATGTCAGAGCTTATTGAAGATATCCTTCTGTATTCCTAGGTTTCATTTACTTTATTTTTTAATTCTTCATTTTGGTTGGAAATCCACTTTAGTATACACTGAATAGATAGATACAGTTTTGTTTTTCAACGTAGAGTGAGTTAACTTTCCTAACATTAATTGCTACACACGCTAATATTTATCAGTCGATTTAAGGGACCAATGTTATCATATAAAAAAGATAAATGATTATTAGCCTCTTTTTCTTGTCCCAGTACCATATTGTATTTATTACTGACTTTGTTTTTAAAAATATCTCTCACTGCAAGTCCCTGTCTTTGCTTTTATTCTGTAGTGTTGAACTGTCTCTTATTGAAGCTTTTAGTGAAATTCTAAAGTAAGTTTTAGATTGAACTCATCAAAATCCACCAAAATCTCAGCTGGAACTCTGATTTTAGTTGCTTTGAATTTTAGGTATTTTTTTCCTTAATATTAAGTATTCTCTCAATCAAGAGTATAAACATTCATCTGTTATATCTTCTTTTAGTTCTTCAATAGTTTAAAAATATTTCTATTTATGGGACTTAGGGATTTTAAAAAAACATTCAGATACTTCATAATTTTATTGTTATTATTAGTGATCTCTTTAATTTTAGTTATATTTTCTAGTAGTTCATTGTTGTAAAAATATGCTATCATTTAATGAGTTGATCTTGTATCTGTCAGCCTCAAAGAACCCTCTCTTTAATTTTAGTAGTTTGTTGATTCTGTTGGTTATTCTATTTGGGCAATTACATCATCTGTAACTAATAAGGATCATTTTTTTCTTTCTCTCATCTTTCTGATCTTTAACGTCTCTTTTTTGTTTGTTTGTTTGTTTTCTATGGTATGGGCAGACCTTTCCCTACAGAAGCAGGGATAATACTACTCAGTGGTTTTAAGAAAAACTTCATGGAAATTGTCTCCCCTTTGTTCTTATAAGCTTGAGAATATTTTTCTTTTCCTCCAATTGGATGATTCTAAAGTTATTGTAAAGCCTTCAGTTTTCCTTGAAATTCTGTGGACTATTGCACTACCATATAGTAGTGTGCATTGCTTTGGATAAATTTGAGATCAAACTGTATTTTCCTTTTTTAAATACCTCTCCCCACTACCTGCTTTTATTGCATATCTAGTTAATATTTTTTCTTAATCTTGAAGCTCAGTGACTTCCTACAATACGTTTTGGCCTTGATCTTTCTGTGCATTTTTTTTTTTTTTTTCTAGGAAAAGATCTAGAGACTCAGGCCTTTATTTTAGGAATTTTTTCCTATTATATCATTAAACTTTTTCCCCTATCTTTCTTCCTGTTCTCTTCTTTCTGAATGCCAACAATGCTCATTTGGAATTTTACTTATTTTCATGTGTTTGCTCATTACCGTATGATGGAAATATCTTTGCTAACTTCTGTTTTCTGTATGGTTTTCATCATGATCCTGAATTTTAGGAAAATGTGTATTAATTCCAATTTTGTAACTTTTAATGTTTCTTCTCCTTTTACTTCCCTGAGCTCTTCCAGCTTCTTTTTTATTTCCTTACATTGTTTTATATATTCTTCATACTCTTGTATCTCTTCCTTTCCTTTTCCTTCTAAGTTCTTTTCTTTAGAACTAGTACACCATCAATAATATCCTAGAGGCAACAAAGAACTATCTGAACTTCAGCAAACCCTCCATGATTCTCCACGATACCTAGTTGTCATTTACGAAATCATCACCTGCTTTTCCTGTGCATGATCACAACTTGAGATCTCATTACTCTGATCCAAGGGTCTGCGAATATCCCTTTCAAGACTCTGTATGTAAATTGGAGAATATCCGTGTCCTGTTTGATGCCTGCTTTGCAGAGGATAGATCTTGGAAGGGCAGGGGTGGAATGGGGTGGGTGGTAGGTGGACTAATAGCAATCATTATAATTTTGAGATTAGGTGACCCTGCCTGGAGTAGGTTGATGGGTGCAAATCAGGGTAGAATTGACTGAATTTGGGCTATATTGAACGTAGAGCCAGCAGTATTTGGTGATACAGTCAATGTGAGAAATTAAAAAATGGAAAGGAGTCCAATTTCAGGGTTTTTCATGGCTTAAAGCATGATATTAAGAGAAGCAATACTATTTATTTGATGTACGTAGTATATTAGTATGTTATAATGCAACTTTGAATCTATTTATAAAAGTATCACAAAAAATATTATCATATATACATCACTACCACCTTTTCTTCTTCCTCCCCCTCAGGCAGCAAAAATAAATTCTGCAAAATTATTTTTTATTACTCCCTTAATATAAATAGAATGAGTAGTTAACTTTATACTCATATTGTAGAAATGAGAATATCTGAATGAAGGCAGCCATAGTTAAATTATTCATCTGTTGTTTTCCTATTGAAAGCAACTGTCATGTGAAAAGGAAATGTCTAATAGCATTTTGAACTTGTTTATTGCGCTGCATTTTGTAATGCCTGACCTTCACTCAAAGTCATCCTACAGTTTTCAGGTTGTTTTATGAAGCAGCATTCATGCTAAAACCATTTCATTTATTTCTAAAAAGAACCAGTATCTACGTTCTGGAACATTTTCCCTACCCTTTCTATGTACAAGCCTTCAGAAAACATTTATTTTCACATGTTGGCTGAAAATGACTTTAGAATAGATAGTTTATGATCCAGATAGGTGCATTCTGTTCCGTTTTATTTTTTGGTTGTTGGTAAGTTGCCTAAAATGACCAAGAATAACTTTTTTAAAGGCCATTTACTTGTTTAAAGGCACAAACACATGGCGATCATTCTCCCTGACTTTCAGAAGATGTGTTCCTCATGAGAAAAGAAAACTGTAGAATCTTCTAGGTCAAAACAACATGGTTAATGTTGCGTATGAGTCACTTGGTTAGTGACTGGTGGTCCCACCATCACTACACTGTTGCTCATGTCCGTGAGTCCTTCTATGTTTTTCTTGATCTCTCCACCCCCTAAGCTCTATTTCCTTTGTGTCTGTTTCTAGTCTTAAAAATCTCCTAAAAATGTCTAATTTATTATTTGAACTTTTATCTTAATAATTGCATACTTATAAAAGATAATTATGTTTTTACTTTTTTCAGGTGACTCCCATAGTATTCTATTCTTATTCTCTGGTGACGTTACTTTCTTAAGAGTAATAACTCCTTTTCTGATTTGTCTTTCATTGCCATAATTATGTTCATTCAGCCAATTAAATTTAGAGTGTTTTGGTGTGAAATAGGCTAGCAAGTTGACCCTCAACCCCTGTCTTCACCCACACTGTTTTCATAGGCAAATTACTTCCTTTCTGGGGGGGAAGGTGGGGGAAGGTCTTTATTTTGGTTTGTCCCAGGGTGAATTCTGAGCTGCTCATTGTTGGTGCCTTCTAGGTTGGAGATGGGTGATTAAGGATTGGTGTATTTTTAAAATGATGCATCTTAGTTTTTATTTCACTCCCTACCTCTCCTGTTTCCCAGCAGACTCAGTACTTGCTGGTGTTGTGAGTCCTCTCCAGGAAAACTGGCTCTTAGCTTTGTAGCTAACACCAGCTACTGAAAATATTTGGATACAAAAAGCTTTGGACACATTTCCTCTAATGTTTCAGTACTACACACATGCATGCACTCACATACTCATGCACACACAGGCACACACCAATTTGGGGCCCTTAACCATCTGTTTTGCTATCAGATAGCTTAGATGTAATCTGTGACTTCGAAAGAACTTCAGTTGCCTAGTTGGGATGTTTTGTCTCGTTATCAATTTTAGCTTGTAACACACCTATTACTAATAAGTGTGTTGGGAACCAGTAAATGACAAGTTTAAACACATTAATTTACTTGTTCTACAACTATGTATTATGTAAACTGTAAACCAGGAATTCTGTGAGGCTCTGGTGACAAAATAATGAAAGATGCTGTTCCTGAGCTCAATGATTTTGTACTTCCCTTAGCGAGACGTACAGGTAGAGTCATGATCGTCATAATGCATATTCGCCAAGCTAGAGGGTTCTCAGGACACGATGCCAACACCGGGCCACATCGCTAGATAAACTGGGGGGACCGAAAGGTTTTTGGTGAGCTGCTGGATTGAATTTCAAGGACATTAGCCAGAAAACGGGAAGAGAGACCTGCAGCTCGTTTATTGGGGTGCGGGTGTGGGCTGCAGAGGGAGGAGGAGGAAGACTTGAAGAGCAGGCAGGACGCAGGAGTGCCACTGTCACGAGCCATGTGACATGGCAGCGGGCTCAGAGTTCCTCCTGAGGAACTGGTGAGAGACTGAACCCACGGGAGCGCCGTGATGAGAATCGCACTTTCGGAAAGGCCACCTGGGTGCCCTGTGGAGACTGAGAATCAGTCCCTATTGTTGTGATGCTGCGGAGGACTGGCTGGGTCCTGCTGAGGTCCCCCAGCCGTAGTGAAGGGCCCGCTCACCTCCTCCTTCCAGTTCTTTCCGAACGGGGAAAATCCTCAGCCGGTTGGTAACTCACACCCTCTCTCCAGAACCATTTCTCGGGGTTAGGATGGGGATGGTGAGACATGTGAAATTATGGCAACAATTTGGGTCTCCTTCTTTGCCAGCCTTTTGCAAAACTCTTGGTATTAAGTTGACATTGGCCTTTATTTAGTAGCAGGTGGTAATGTTGTGTTTTACTACTGCTTATACATTTTTCTTTATCCCATTATCCTTGAAAGGAAGCAATGCCTTGATTTTAGTTTATCTCCATCTTTCCTTAGATGGATGGCATTCTCCATTACAGTGGCCACCAGTCCTGGCACTTGAAATAGGACTAAAATGAATGGAAATGTTCCATTAATGTAAAATACACACCAATTTTTAAAACTTAATAAAACAATTAGAAAATGTAACTTATTTGGGGGTTACATGTTGAAATCATAATGCGTTGACTATACTAGGTTAAATGAAATTAATTATTACATCATTTTCCCATGGGTTTTTTTTTTTTTAATTCCTTTTAGTGTAGCTACTAGAAAATCTAAAATTATATTGGTGGCCCACATTATATTTTTATTGAACTGCACCCACTCAGAATATTCTGTCTCATGCATGGAAAAATAACATAGTAACAGCATTTAAGGCATTATAGTTAGAAAGTAAATGAATTTAGTCATAGAGCAAGTTTGTATTGAGTAGACAGAGTGTCAAACACTTTTCCAGGCATTAGTGCTGTGGAGGTGAATGACAGTCCTGGCTGTCACGGAGCTCACCTGGCAGTGGGGGAAGCAGACAATGTAGCAAGCACGTGGCATTCTGCAGAATGGAATTCTGGCTGGTGATGACCCAAATGACCAGGTAGGATGAGGCAACAGTGTAGAAAATTTCCTGAGTCCCTGTCAGGGAAGATAGAATGGCACATAAGCAGGGGATCAGGAAAAGCACCCTGGAAAAGATGTCACTGACCCGGAAACTAAGTGATGAGGGGCAACCAGCCTGAGCCAACATCGAGGGTCCAAGTGCCACCAGCAGGAGAATCTGCATGTGTGGGTGGTGCCCTGAGATGGGAACCAGCTTGGTGTGTTGGAGACGTGGCATGAACATCTTTGTGGCAGGGCCAGTGTGTGATAGGAGGCACCTTGGGAAAGTAGGCAGGGTTCTCAGAGGGTGCTTCCCAGAGCTCTGGGGGTCCCAAGACCTTTCAGGCACATCTTCAAGGTCAAATACATTTTACTGTGTTAACATTTGCTCTCCTGATGGGAAAGCCATGATGGAACCCAAGTACCTATCAAGTTGGGAATGTTAAACTGTATTCTTTCTTGTTACTCAGGATCTGCCCACATCATGCCAAGTTCACTTAAGAATGACCTTGCCAAAGCACTGTATTTATTTATTTTTTAAAAAGATTTTCTTCATTAATTTTAGAGAGAGGGGAAGGGAGGGAGGAAGAAAGGGAGAGAAGCATCCATGTATGGTTGCCTTTCACCTGCCTCCAGCGACGGACCTGGCTGGAGACCTGGCTTGCAACCTGGTTATGTGCCCTGGCGAACCCGCGACCCTCGGGTTCACAAGCCAAAGCTCAATCCACTGAGCCACACTAGCCAGGGCAACACTCTAATTATTAATCATGTTAAGCTGGAGCTGTGGCACACATCTTTTTACTGTTCTTTGTAATGAAATGAGAGGTACTGTATATGTTAAGGAATTCTGCAGCAGAGTCCAATAGTATTGTTGTCACAAAGAGCGGCACTAGTACACCTGATAGTGAGCTGAACTTCCAATGTTTTAATGGAACATGATTGCTTTACTTGAAGTAATGTCTTGTAAATTATGGTTTTTCAGACCTAGGTATTTGGTAGACATTTTCCTCAAAATGAACCTATCACTTTGAAGGTGCACCTCTCATTTCAAGGGAAACAAATGACATTTTGTGGCTGATGATAAAATTTGAGCTTTCAAGAATAAAAACAGAATTTCTGGAAAACCTGTATCAGCCTCCATGACAGGTGTCTGATACTTAAAAGACTTTACTGACGAGATTGGTGATGATATTAACACATGTGATTTTTAAAAATATATTATGTAATAAAATATGTCAACATTTGGTGGTTCTGGATAACTCCATGAATTGATAGTCTGCAATGACCAATGCATACAATCATGCTTGATTAGAAGATTCATTCAAAACATAGACGAGACCAATGTGTTATACCACAATACCTTACAAACCATTCATTGATAAAGTTCCTCATTGTAGCTAACTGTAGAGACACTACTGCTCATCAAGTTTGCATGTATACTGAAGAAAACTGTCCACAAGTATCTGAAAATGACATTAAAATATGTCTCTCTCCCCTATATATTTGTGGAGAACAAGGTATTTTCATATCCTTCAGCCGACAGAACATATTGAAACAGATCAAATGCTACCAATCTGTACTTCTCTGTCCCTTCACCTTTTTCACCTAGTCCCTCAACCCCGTACCTTCTAGGAACCATGGGTCTGCTCTCTGTGTCTATGTGTCTGTAAACTGAAATTCAAAAAAACTTTTTAATTTAAAAATAAATGTAAAAACAAAACAGATCAAATGCAGAAGTGAGATGATAATCCAGCTATCTTTAACTACTAAGCCAGATATTAAAAGTGTTTTGCAAAATATAAAACAATGTCATTCTTGTCACTGATTTTTTTGAAAGCTAGTATAGATTTTTTTAAATGTGTTACTTAGGTTAACTTGGATTTATTATGGCAATTTATAAAACTTAGTAAATTAATATTTTTACGATTTCCCAGTTTTAATTTAAACTAAAGTAGATATCAGTGTATTTAACCTACAACAGAAAGCTCTTTCTAATCATAAATAATTTTTAGGAGTTTATTTGTTGCCAATGATAAGAGTTGAGCTCCTGAGGTCAGTTGGAAAACTGATGATACAGAATTTGGATTTGTAGTGTATTCTAAAGTATAATGAGAAGTGGTCGGTAGAATTTAGACATAGGATGTGACAAGATCTCATTTATATACAGAATATACTCTGACCTAGCTGGAGTATGCAGTCCTTCAGTGCATATGAAATGTGTTTCTTCCCTGCACCAGGTGTGAATGCAAGTCAAACCAGCCCTTGGGATTGACAGATAACCCCAAATGGAAGCCTTAGACCTTCTTCTTAATTTTGTCTTTCCACAAATGTTCTGTATCTCATCTGTCTCTAAATCCATTCTTTCTGTGTCTAATGGGTCTTTCAAATCTATTCCCTTCATTCCATTTCCAATAACAGTTTGGTCATCTTCTGTACCATTACAACAGCATGATGCTTGTCTGCCCTGGCTGTGATCTTTCCTTATTGATAGCTTCTTGATTCCCCAGCCCCACCCCCCACCCCCACTAAGCCTGCTTGAAACACAATCCCTATTTTTAAAACCATTACTGACCAGGGCTTTTCAAATCAGTATGTAACCCAGAATTACCTGGAGTCTCGTTCAAATGCAGGTTCTGATTTAGCAGATGTGACGATTCTGCATTTCTAACAAGTTCTCCAGGAACCCGAGCTTCTGGTTCATTGACCACCCAGCATCATCCTCCTCCCAGCTCCTCAGGGTCTCCTCTTCAGAGCCCCGTGCAGTCCTGATGGGAAACTAGACCCAGTCTGTTTTTAGCCCTCTCTCTCTGCCCTCATCATCGCTCTAGTCCTTTTTCTAATACACATTCTCCTGGCTTGGTGGCAAATTGATATTTGGAAAAAGGGGGTTTCCCTTGGATTAAACCATGTTTTACAGGTGTCTCTCCTTGCCTTTCAGAAATACTGCGGCCGCTTTGGTTCTTTTTCAAGTCGTCACTTGTGAGGTCATTCCAAGCTCAGGCTTGAGTAGGGCAGTGTCTGAAAGTGTCTCAGTGTGGTTGTCCCGGTGTCAGCTACATAATGTGAATTCCTAGCGATTACATTAGGCTTTGAACTCTTTCTTACCTGTATTGCTCCCTGGGCAGGGCAGCAGGGCGGCAGGGCAGGCGGTGGACTGGGATCCATGAGTGCCCTTGCAGTCAGGACCGTCCCCCAGCTGGGACAGGGCCATTGGCCGATCCATGGCGTCTTCACCGTAAACAATATGGAAATGCCAGCTTCCCTGAGAGGCCAATGGTCTTGGCAACATCATGCTTTTGAGTAAGGAAGTTAGACCATTTCATTTTTTCCATAAAATAAAAGATACACTTTCCATTTTCACCAGTAACTTTATTGATCTGGATATTTTGAGTACGGTGGCCATCTCCTGCTCTGGGCTTCTAGGAGGTAGAGGCAGGGGACTGCTACCAAACATCTTCCACTGCCTAAGACAGACCCACAGCAAAGAATGATTTGGCCAAAACATTAATAGTACCAAGAAACTTCTCAAGCCAGTGTGGACACGTTCAATCAGCCACAGCACCTTCTCCCTACACTGCGCAAATCCTTTTTTGCATTTCAGTTGTGTTTTTACCTTTCTCGAAATAATAAAGCATAATACATGACCATATTATGTATTTTCTTCCATCTTCAGTATTTAAAAAGCTGCCCAGAAATTCATCAGTTTTGGTAGGTTTTTTCAAGTGCACGCTGATAGGACAGCTGTCACAATACAATCTAACAGAATTGTTTTCAAGTTAAAGACAACTAAGCGCTACTAAAGCCATGTTATGGGGGAAAAAACCAAACGAACTTTTTGGCCAACCCAATAGCATGGTGGCCTGAGGCCTCTGAAGCTGAAAAGAAAACCTACACTGACGAGTGCAGGGGACTTGGGGAGCCCAGGGGCCTGCTGTAGGGATCCCACCCTTCCTGGACGCAGCTGAGAAAGTGTGTTTCCTCCTGTGTGAAGTGAAGGCTGTATTTGCCCTACCTGCCTAACCAGGGGTGCTCTGAAAGCTAAATGAGATAAGAAACATCCCCGGCATTCGGGAGCTCATAAAACTACTTGTTTATTATTAAGCCACTGGGAATGGTGTCGATGTAAAAATGTTCCAACCCGCAGAGAATTTTTATAAAAATGTATTCGCACCAAACGGAGGATACACCTGGAAGCAAGATATCAACATACTGAGATAAGTGCTTCCAAGAATAACAGCTTGCCATTACTTTTATGCATTTAAGATGAAGGAGGGAACATAAGGAAGATGACATGAAGGTGGGAGAAGGGAAGATGGGGATCAAGTCAGAAGGTAGCTGAGGTTCTGTGCTCTCTGGCATGTTTTAGAAGGAAGGGCCTGAAACCGGGCATTTCAAAGGTGTGCTGACCTGGATACACAGAAACAATGCACAGGACTTAAGGCAAAACTTAGCCTTTTAGCAAAAAAGTTGTAGCCTTGGGCCTAACTACCCACTGTGACCTGCCCAGTTCAGAATTTATGATTGGATCACCCTGTAAGGTTCATTCTGTAGAACCCTTTTTTTCCTCCAACCACAGAGGAATAAATAGCTACTATGGGCCAGCCTTCATTGTTGGGACGATGTATGTAGTCAGTAATTTATGCTGTCTCTCTCCTGAGTCCTCTTCCCATTTAAGAGACAGACACAACTGTCAGGTATCAGTTTTATTACAGTAAAGAATACAGCTGACAACTGTATTCTTCCAAACAAGGTGGTTCCCTCTTTCTCACTATAAATCATAACTACCTGCAAAAACGAATGAGTCAGATGAGTAACCACAAGTCGTTCCAGATACCCTAGCCCTACTCTGCCCGCAGTAGTGTCAGGGCCATTCCAGCTGGATCCAAAGAACAGCCAGGTGACCCTTTGAGTCACCCCTTTCCTGTGGACAGGAAAGAATTGACTTACAAAAACCTGATGGCTGATACTCTAGTACTCCTGAGAGGGGAATTCCCATATGATGGGTCACAAGAGATAACCAGTGAGGAGAAGAAAAGGCTTCTTTCACACACACAGTACTCCCCTGAATTCTTTCAGCTGCATGTTGATATACACGCTGCTTTTCCAATGAGCTGAACAAACGTGCTCAAGTTCTTTCAGCTAGTGTGAACATGCAGACGTTGCATACCCTGAACTCTGTCGTCATCGTGAAGGTGTGGGGTTGGTGGACTCCATTAGCAAACATAGTTTGAGACTCCGGGGGTGCTTGGCAAGGAGGCAGTTCAGAAGGAGAGTGTTGACAGAGGCCCAGGATGTGTTAAGAAGGGCTGCGGAAGGGTGAGAAAATGCTCGGACTTCAGAATGGAAGTAAGAGCTGGAAGGGTGGAGGCCTGGGCTGCGTGCAGGGTTGAAGGGGAAAAGTTGTGTGAGCATAAATAAGACCTTTCCTTTCAAGATGAACTGGGGAGCTCAAGTGTCAGTTTGTGGCTTCCTTCCCCGTGGCAATTGGATGACGTTGTTTGCATTTGAAATGGGAGCTGAGTGGAGTGAAACTAAAAACCTCTTCATTGGTGCTTTGATTCTTCAGGGGAGTGGGGACAATGAGGGGACTGAGTGAGTCATTTTGGACCCACCTGGGAAAATCCTTGGACTGTTGTCAAGGCTTCCATGTTATTTACTTAAAAACAAGTTTCCCATTCCTCAGAGTTTCAAAGATGATCCCGCGTGTTATTGACAAATAATAATTTAATGGACAGCCTGACGAGATGGGCACAATGAATTAGCTACCCGCCTGACAGCCGCAGAAGCACGCTGGCCTGTATCTGTTTACTCAGCACTGGGTGAAATGCAGAAGTCTATAGAAAATCAGATTTCCATGCTGCTTTGTCAAAGCAAATTTAATCACAGCCAGAACATGTGGTATCCATCATTTCCACTTCAGAAGGCATCAGCCGGGACAGGGCAGCAACCAGGAGTCAGGCTGACATGGCTGTCCTCCACCCACAGCAAAATTAAATTTAACTATACATCCTTGATCAATGAGGCCACCGAAGCCATCAAACACGATGACTAAGTGCCCAGGATTAAAGCAATCCCCCAAGGCCCCCAGCCTGGACAGCAGCACGGACTCATTTGCTCTGGCCTTGAAGTCTTTGCACACATTCACACCTCTGCTGCGGACAGATGAATACGGCTTTCGCGGGAGTCCTGGGATTATTTCTCTCCAAATCTTTAGCGGGCCTGCGTTTCCAGAAGGTGCTGTTCGAGCATTCCCCATCACGTACCTCATCTATCTTTTCCTTACGTACCTTTTGCTTTTCTCCTTGTTCTTTACCCTCCTGAGTCATTGATCATCCAGGCCCGAAAATGACTATTGGATCCTGGTTGTTTTTCAAATGCTCCTTCTCTGACGTCTTAGCTACTCCCTCCCAGGCTCCCGCTTATGGCTAATAGACTTTAGATGTAATTTTGTGAAAAGCCAAGACTGGGAGCTGTTTGAGGGCCGGGGCTGTAGTCTTTCATTTATTTTTTTATTCCCAGAAATTACGATTTGACACGTCAAGTCGGCTTGATTTATGAGGGAGTAAGTAAACTTTTATGAAACTAGGCTGAATGCTTTGGTCACAGGATTAATAGCCACATGTATTGCATGTATGTATCTACGTGTAATCCGATGTATGCACTGATGGTATTATAAAATATCTCAAGACAATTGTGTATACCTACCTCTTTGAAGTTCAGTTTTGATAACTAGTTAGCTAATTAAACTGACGGCTATATGCCTCCATTTTCTCATGTTTTAAGTCATGTGTTGAATCATAGCTACCCCACGTGGCTGTTACGAGATTTAAATGCAATGATTTATGAACACAGGATAGCGTAGGCCTTGTCACATAAGCCATGAAGCAATACACAATAGTTACCATCATAGGTACAGCATCATGGTTATTTATTTACATGCTATTTGCTCAGCACTGATCCTGGCATCGTTGGGGAGGCAAGAAAAGTCAAAAACTTGCTCTACAGTAGGAATTTCTGAGGGCCTAGAAGGACCAGAAACAAGACACATATATAGGAATGCAGAACAGAAGGCAAATGCATATAATTTCACACGTGGGCCTGTTTAGGTTTGTATGGAGGACTGTCACTCGGTGGGACAGTATCCAGGTCCTGGGGGGCAAGCCCTTATGGCGAAGCCCTGGCTGATATGGGCAATGGAGGTGGACCTGGGAGTGGGCCCAGGCCAGTATTAAGGACACTGGCCTAACTAGAGTAGAAGGCTTGAGTGGGGTGGGAATATAGTGCAAAATTAAGTTATATAGTTAAGGGTGGAACTAAATAAAGGGGACTCCTAAAAGCTACAGAGGGTTTAAACTTGTGGCTTGCTATGTATTCAGAGAGATCCAGCTTAGGTCCTTTCCCAAGACGTTGCATGCAAAAGTGAGTTTCCTGAGCCATGAACATGGACTGGGTATGAGAGGCTGGCGTGTGAGAAGTGAGTGACTCAGACTGTGCAGAAGTCAGGTGTGCGAGCAGGAAAGATGAGTGAAGGACAAATGAGCATCTCTCTGCAGCTCTTGGAGGAAGAATCAGTGGGTACAGGTGACTTCAGTTTCTATTGCTGGACGGTGAGTAGCACATTACTGGCAAGGAGCCACCTCCTTTCCTGGAGTCAGCAAGGGAGAGAGAAAGATGAGTTTACCGTGCCCCAAACTGATTGCCTTGCTGGACTAATTTTAAGTGTTTGTCATTGAGAATAACTCTACAGCCTGAGAGCACTCTGCATGTGGAGGTATATTTATAATTCCTCTTCACCTCATCAAATGCCAATTTAAAAACTTATAGTCAATAATTGAGCGCATTTTAATTCCCCTGGAAAAATTACGGTGTAACGTAAGCATACCCCTGCACTTTAATTTTCAATGTGAAGCATTCAGAGAGAGTTAGTGCTAAATGAGTACACTGTCTACCTTCTTAGCAGATTTACATAGAAATTATTCAAAGTTGTTAGGAAATTGTTGATGCATTTTCCCAGTATCTCTTGAAAACACTTAGAAGCACTGGCAGAAATCATTGTCTTTGGTCTAATCATACGTTTCCAAAGGCAGTTTACAAACATGTTATTTTGCTATTTACTAATTATGTTTACTTGATACACCAATCACTTAATAGCCTCTGGTCGCATTTACAAATAATATTGGGAAAGCTCCCACTGTTACACTTCTAATTTATTATAGAGAACTCAAAAACAAGATGCTCTCTCTCCACATGTATAACACACACAGCAATGCTTTGAGAAAAACTGTCCAGATCCTGATAATAATTGAAGGTGTTCATCTCTTTCTAGACAGCTGGCCATGGTGTGGCTCTTTACACCATGCTTGGGGAAGGGAGAGGCACAGTGATACCTGGAATTCTGGCTTCTGTAGCCAAGCAAGGTGGGAAACTATGGTCACCAAAGGACAGAGTGAGTGGTGCTTGCCCTCCTGTCGTCGGACAATCTGAAACAGACAGGCAGAATGTGATCTTAGGGGTTCTCAAGGAGTCTGTCATGAATAATACTTCCCCACGGATGATCGTGCAGAAAAAGGCTGTTCCAATGGAAATAACCCAAGTTGTATGGTTTCAGAAATATACCAGTAACCTACTTTTAGGTGAGAGAGTCTTTTATTTACCTGTATTTAGTGCTCCGCCTTTTAACCCTCTTCTTGTTTAAAAAACATTTTCCTTAAACGTGTAATGACCCATTGAATTTATTTGAAGGAACCTGAAACACTCATTCAAAAGAACATATGCACACCTGTGTTCACTGCAGTGCTATTCACAATAGCCAAGATCTGGGAGCAGTCCAAGTGCCCATCAGTAGATGAGTGGATAAAAAAGCTGTGATAACACTTACACAATGGGATACTACTTGGCCATAAAAAGGAAGGAATCTTACTCTTCGCAACAGCATAAATGGACCTGGAGCACATTATGCTAAATGAAATAAGCCAGTCAGAGGAAGTCAAGTACCATATGAATTCGTTCATATGTGGAATCTAATGAACAAACAAACAAAAGAGAGAAACTCATAGAGATCAAGCTGTCAAAAGGGAGGGGACTGAAGGGTGGATGGAGGGATTGAGCAAAAAAAGAAAAAACTCATGGACACGGTCAACAGTGTGATGACTGCTGGGGGAAGGGACTGGGGAGGTGGAGGAGGGGACTGGGGACAAATGATGGTTGATTCAGACTTTACTTGGATAGTGAACACTGTACAGATGATGTGTTGTAGAATTGTGCACTGGATAACTTTGTCAACTCAAATTCAATTAAGAGGAAAAAATTAATGAAAATAAAAGAAATAATTTAGCAGGCCCTTGGCTCTGTGTATAATGTGAGTTCATCCTCTGGTAGTTAGACTAAAGCACTTCTCTTCTGCCTGGAAAACCTGAGGAAGATTTTCTAGCATAGACCATGGTTGAAAAGAGGTCTCCATTCTCAGTTACATCTATTAATACTCCCACATTCATCCCATTTTGGGCATTTATTTATTTATTTTTTGTGCTGCTTCCTTATTCAAACCATTCATTCTAGTATATGCATTTATTTATCTTCATATAGAATATACAATTACAAACTTCTTTCAGGGCCACATGTTTCATCTACTTTTATATTTTTGACTTATCTAATGACTAGTCAGTCAGGTGCTATTCCTATAGTTAAATGTTAATTATAATGGCTTACTCCTCCAGGATTTCTCAGCAAAGTGTTATTCAAGAGAGAAGGATACCCAGCCCATCTAAGAGATAGAGAGATGGAGAGAGAGAGAGGTAGAGAGACAGAGAGAGAGAAGAGGAGGGAAGAGGAGGTTGGTATAAAGTAGATGGTTCATATTTCTGGTGGAACTGGTTCGGGAGAAAAGGAAATTATTGTTATTATTATTTTAAAAGATTTTATTTCATTATTTTTAGAAAGAGGGGAAGGGAGAGAGGCAGAGAGGGAGACAGACATCAATGTATGGTTGCCTTTCACCTGCCTCCAGCCACAGACCTGATGGAGACCTGGTTTGCAACCTGGTTATGTGCCCTGGCTGGGGAATCAAACCTGCAACCTTTGGGTTTGCAGGCCGGCGCCTCATCCACTGTGCTACCAGCCAGGGGGTAATTATTTTTTTAAAAAAAGCTTGTACCAGTTTATGTTCAATCCTACCATTAACTGTTTTCCTAGTTTTCTCTATAAATTTTAACCTGAGATCAAATTTGTATCTATCATGACTGACAGTGATTACAAAATCCAAATCAATGAAAACGTTTGTACAACTCGAGTGCTTATTTTAAAGTCTGTTCAACTTCAAGTGGTTCTTCATTGTTTCCTTCTGTTTAATTCCTAGAACTGATGGTTAATTGGCTGATTCATAACAGATGTTGAGTTCCCTCAGGTAACTACTCCTAGGTTCACGCCACACTGGTCCCTTTTGTATTTTGACACATCCACTCATTCTCCTGATAGCCTGGATAATATTCTTAACTACTGCTCTGATCCTGCGTTTCCCACTTTCCATTCACTCAAACCCTCTCCCTATGGTCTCCACCATAAATGTGGCTGGTATTTTCCTGTAACACAGGGCCTGCGCCTTCTCCCAATGAGAACGAACTTTATTCCTTTATGCTCCAGGTCTTTCTGGAAAACATCAAGAATGTAGTGTTGGGTATAGGTCATTGACCAACTTGATGAGTGGGACAAACACAACTGTGGCTGCCAGCTAACACCCAGTTTCCGTGAAGAATTCCTTATGGTGACATGGCATTTAAAACTCATTTTTGAGATGGCCAGGCAGAGTTCTGCAGGTTTCCAGCAACGGGTTCTTGCTGTGTGGGGGGCACTGTGCTAAATCTTATTATAGTGTGGGCTCTTTGACAAACTCAACCTGGTAGCATTTCCTCCCTGATCCTTTCCAATACAGGCCTTGGATGTATTTCTTCGAAGCCAGTTTTTAAAACTAAGTCTACCTTTACTCAAAGGTTTTTTTTTTTTTTTTTTTACAGCACTTGGGTATGAAACATGCTCAGCATTTTCCAAATAGCTATCACAGGCTATCATTATTCACCCATTTCTTTCTTTTTCAAATTATCCCTTCACTTCAATGTCTGATTCATTTTTTTTTTCCCTGCTAATTTATAAGTACAAAAAGGGCAAGAAACATTGAGGGATGTTTTTAGGGTCCCCCTATCTAACCTGACATCTCGAATTCCCCCCCTTACCAAAGGCACCTTGTCAACATTGTTTAAATTTGGTTAATGGATTCCTTGCTGAGGATAATCTCTTAAATTGACGTTTTGAGGTACGCCATTAATTGCTAACTAACATGCTCTAAAAGTCGATGCCATTCCTGTCACTTCACTCGGCAAACCGTTTTTGTTCTAAAATAAATCTTAAGAAGGGACCACTTCTCTTTGCTTAGCTTGGGACATCTAAATTAGCCCTAGGCGTTCCTATTTATTTCTGGCCCTGAGGACCTTACGGGATTAGATGTGACATGGAGTTCTCCGCAGGGAGCTGTCACCTGGCAAGCACCAGGATAGATGATCGCTGAAAAAGTGGCAAGTAAGAGTAACCTCAGGAACAGATCAATCCATCTCTCTGCTCGGATTGCGTGTCAGATACATCTCGCAGAGAACTCTGATACGTAAAACCAGAAAATCTTAGGGCCGAAGAGGATATGAGAGGCCGTTTCATCCAAAGCTGACATTCTGTGGAGGAGAAAGCTGAGGACCAGAAATAAGAAATGACTTCCTCTAGTCCAGAAGCCAATTAGTGGGGAAATCAGGAGGAGAACCCAGGTCACGGGCCTGAGAATGTACACCGGCTGGAGCAAGAAAGCGTTTTAGCTCTTCCTGCAGGTTTTAGGGCTTCACACATCAGGGGACTTGAGGGGTAACTAGCAAAATTGAAATGACTGTAATAAATTAACAGTGTGTAATGCCTGGGAGCCATGATTACAGGGGGTATAAAAAATGCAAAATGTAATGAGAATGATAACTTTACTGAGAAGCCTGTGAAAACGGGATGATAGGAAGTTGGCCCAGGGTCCAGATGGGAGGTACTGTATCTAGTTGACTGACACCATGTGAATTCATGAATCTATGGGAATATTTGCCCATTATGCTGTGGCTGGTAACTGGGATGCTCAAAATAGTCACCCAGGAGCCTAACATGTAAAGTATCCTTATCAGCGCTAAATTATTTATGACATGATTTTCTTAATATGACTACACAACACATTGCATCATTTTATTTCGCAATTCATCAATTGCTTTTTGAAGGTCAATTGCAAGTTAAAACTGTGAAGGTAAAATGTGACATAGTGTGCACTTCCTTATATATTTTTGTTTTTACCTTTTTTCTGAGTATTGCTAGATCAAAATATGTTTTACCTCCTGTGGATTATAGATGCATATCTGAAAACTTTTTGAATCAAGAATCCCAGGCACGAAAGTCCTCTTGGACAAATACTTAAGAAATTGTTTGAACAATAACACAAGAAAGATGGTTCCAGGCTCATTAAGAACAAGATGCTATCAAGTTACTTCCTTGTATTCATGGGTGGGATTGTTGGACTGGCAGGTGATGTGAAAAAACCATCAACTAGTAATCATAGATGCAATATATCTTGATTTCATTAAGATAACCAGCATCATTTCTACCGACATGGACATGCTTGTGGTAAGCAGGGAGAAGTTGCATAGGGGTCATGGCATCAGATGGGCCTCTGAGACTGAACGCCTCTATGTGAAGTGTTAGTTCATACTACCTTGAAGAAAATCTGAAGTAGTCCCATTTGGTATTTTCACTCGTGATTTTCTAAATGTATAATTAAACGAAGTAACCGTCTCCCTCTCTTTTAAGATTCAACCTCTTTTGGCACACTGGGGAAAACGGAGCTTGATTTCATATTCTTAATGCAATTAGGAGCATTCGCTTCACTCCTGGTCCCTTTTCTGACAACTCTTGACCTCCGTTCACTGTAGATGCTCTATCTTCCTTGTCAGCAATCTACCCAGCATGCTGTGGGCTTTTGAGAAAATCTTTTCCCTTGTACTATTTAAAAGTAAACCTTGTTAGGAATTCACACATGTATTTCTTTGAAATGAAGCTTGTACTAGAAGAAATATTTGAAATTATAGCAATAAGGAAACTTATCTCAAAATTGGTATGCTCGAGAGACTCAAACAGATCTTCGTTAATTAAGAAAATGCAAAATGCACTGCTTGCCTGGTGAATATATAATAGAAATGTTTAAGACCATCTCTCTACACCACTAGGTCTCACTGGTACTATTTATTCACCCTGCATGAGCTGTGAGAAAGTTGTGGTACGCTCCATGCAAGACTAAAATGTGTTGTTCCTTGGAATTAATTCTTGCTCAAATTTCTGCTACTCATTTGCACTGTGAGTTTGATAACACTGCTCATTGTGCTCATGTTCTACCATGTAAGAATGAAGCCAATATTTCAATTTGCCTCATCAAACCATTGTGAGCAGACCTCTCAGCTAATCATGGTCAAGAGAAATTAAATGAAATTCTACAGATGGTGCTGGCCTATCTAATACTCTTCTGTACTTCCTGTGCAGTCACAACTACTGTTTTGAAAAGCGTAGGAAATATTTTAGAGTTTATCAGAAGTTATATTCAAACTCACCTCATTAGTTATGGGAAGGAGAAGAATGGTGTAAGTTAATACTTCTGATGGCGATCAGCCTATTATTATCCTAAGAGCAGTCAGGATAGTGGGTGTAATGCGTATTTCAGGTGATTCTATGAAATGCTGACTAGTTTCAGAATTAATTTATTACCTGTGTTCTTATTGCTGTTATAGAGAGTTATGAGTTCACTAGTTTTCATCTGTATTTGTAAGAAAATTAAAAACAGGAGTTCCAGGTAGGAAAATTCCAAGACCTACTTCAAGAACCATCTGATACAGGCAGTAAATATCAAGAAAAGATAGAACAATAGCTAGAACACAGGTAGTAGAAAAAGATTCCTACAAATATCTGCTGAGTTCTATACTCTGTAAATATAGGGCATGCCTGCCTTATTTATTCCTATCTCTCCAGGGCTTACCATAGTCCTGGCACGTAGTAGGTGCTCAAGAAATACTGGTTGAACTTGCTACGAATCCCAAATAGCAAGGTGACAACCTTTTAGCATGGCCTCTGAGTTTACTCTTCAATTTATTTAACAGAGATATTTTAAATTTCATGTTAGCCTAACAATCTGAAAATACTTTCAGTGTAGTAGATCGCAATCTGGACTGTCCAAATACCTGGGATCTTTTTAAAAACTCAGTGCTCTGGATGGCCACCCAAAACCAATTAAAGCAGACCTTCTGAAGGGTGGAGCTAAGGTGTCACTATGTTTTAGGCCTTTTCAGAAATTCTAGCGTGCCACCAGTTGGAGAAGTGGGTGTTAGAGAATGTGTGCTCCGTATTGTGAATTTCACCTGGTACCATTTTGTCTCCGGTGACATGGGCAAGAATTGGGGTCTGGAGGGGAAGAATTTGTACTGAGTTACTGAAAATGCAGAAGTATTTATGTAGAAGGAGTTGGTTGCTGTAAATTATTTCATCATTAATTATGCCATGTCTTGTTTTTACATTCATTCTCCTTTATAAATGAGATGAAATAGCTTTAGAATGTGCCTAACATCACTTTAAAATGCCACATAAATTCACTCCTGTTTTTTATGGGGTTGAGAAATTTAAACACAAAAATAATTTGCCTGGCTTGAAGAATTTGCATAAAACCATCGTAGGGGCGTGTTAAAAAATTACTCTTCTTTCCTTTAATGTAAAAGTGCATGACAGGATGGAGGATAGATGTTATTCTTATGATACCCTAGGTGAATCTCCCATCTGCATATTAAACATTCAATTTAAAATAAACTCCCAAGTCACAATGGGCATTTACCTTAGAACACATATTTCTAAGATACATGTATTTCTGAGTCCATGTAAAGAAGAGTCCTAGAGAGCCAGCAATGTCCACAGTGGCTCCAGCTCCAAAGCTCTTGTGTAATTTCCCTATCAACAGTGGTAGGAGCAGAGTATGGCCTGGATCACCTACCCCTTATACCAGAGAGAAAACAAGAAATTATGGATGTGTCAAGGTCTCGCTGTAATCTTGGTTTCCTTCTTAAAGTCATGTGCTAGTATCATCCCAGCAAGTTGGGTTTTTTATGGGAGCAATTAGGTGACATTGGCTGTTAATACCAAGTGCCAGGGAGCAGAGCAGAAGTGGGAAGATATTGGGGAGAGCGCCTCTTGGTAAGGCCCCACAAATATTTTCTGGAAGAAATGAACCTGAGAGGACATCAACTAGGTACGGAAATCAGCTCGTAGCAAATTCATCAGCAATTCTGGCATCTTTTTCCTCCCCTGGGGGTTTGCCTAACCCCTACCTAAGTCTAGTATTTCTTTATTGCTTAAAAGACACTGGACCTGGCTGGTGTGGCTCAGTGGATTGAGCACCAGCCTGTGAACCAAAGGGCCACCAGTTTGATTCCCAGTCAGGGCACATGCCTGGGTTGCAGGCTAGGTCTCTAGCCAGGTCCCCAGCTGGAGGCAGGTGAAACGCAACCACACATGGATGTTTCTCTTCCTCTTTTCCTCCTTCCTTTTCCCCCTCTCTAAAAATAATAAAATCTTAAAAAAAAAAAAAAAAAAAAAAAAAAGACACCGGAAGCACAGGTTTACCATCAGTAAATATCTTCATTAGAGTCAAATTAGAAGTGTTATGTTAATGTGGTATTTATTACTTTCTCAGTATTGCTTTTGAAATCCATGCATGATAGAATAGTTTTCCTTAAGAATAAGCTGGGTAGGTTCCCTTGTTGGCAGCGAGTGAAAGGCTACCCTACAGAGAGAGGGGAAGAGAATTCAGCTGAAGCTTTTTAATTAATTCCGCCCTTTCTACAGTCTCAATATGGTACCTGCCACTCCGGTATTTTTGCCTCATCTTTATGCGTCGCCTGAGTTGTTTGGGGTTTACTGGCTGCGGTGGGGAAAGTGCCAGTTGCAGGTCTTAGTGCTGCTTGGTCTGTAGTTTGTTTTGGCTTTAGAAGATGTACAGCCTGTAGTTTTAAGGCCTGAGAATCCTTTTTTTTTTTATCCTAGAGATTTGCTAGAAAAATGAAGTTGTCACAGAAGCACCCAAGGAAGCCCTGGCAATTCCACTGCGGGGCTTTATTTAGGAGGAATGCAGAAAAGTGCAAAAAAAAAAAAAAAAAAAATTGCAAAGTTGTCATGTTTTGAGAAGAACAAAGTCAGTCTTTTTACGCGTTTGTCAGTGATTCGGTTTTACTTCCACTGTAAAACCTCAGCTCAGCTCCCCAACCCAGTCCCACTCTGGCCAGTGTCACTTTTGACTCGGAATATTTTTCCAGTGCTTTTGATTCTGAATGGGGTTCGCACTGCATCAGTGTGGGCCTGGACCTGGGGTCTCCAGACCCTTCCCCCTGCTGGGGGCTCTACAATTTCTCCAAATTCATCTTCCTCACACATGCAGACGGGTCCCCGTCTTCCTCCAAGACTACCAGGGACGTGGACACCGACGTGTTCAATTCCATGGCTCCAGTTGAACTGTTTTTTCCACCCCCTTCTCCACGACGCCCACCTGGGAACTCATGCAAGCTGGCCTACCCACGGTTACCCCGAAATGTCTTACCCTTGCTCAGCTTCTCACGTTTCCCCATGGTACTTCCCCTTCCTTACTACTTTCTCTATCAGTCAGGGTCCTTCGGAGGAACACAGCCAGTAGGAAATTATATACCAGTCATCTAAGGAGACTTATCACGAGGGATTCTCTCACGTAATTATGGAGTCTGGCCATCCCAGATCTGCAGACCTGATATCCCCGTTCAAGTCTGCAAGCTGGGACCTGGTGTAGACCCAAGCAGAGCTGGAGTTCTGTCTAGAGACTATCAGACAACACACTTTGTTTACTTAGGAGAGTCGGTCTTAAATTCCATTCTGATCTTCAGCTGATCAGATCAAGCCACGCCCTCCTCCCAGGGCAATCTCCTGCCCTTGGCCTCCTGATTTCAGTGTTAGCTTCCTCCCGAAACACCCTTAGAGAAACACCCCGAATAATGTGTGACCAAATATGGGGGTACTGCATGGCCGGGCCAAGTTGACACATAAAATAAGCCATCCCACTTTGCCTACAACATTTAAGACAGGTACCATTATTTCTCTAGAATCACAGCTTTTCAGCCTGAACGTGCCAGAGCTTTAGCCCTTCCTCCCACTGAGTTTAAGGTGCACCAGCACCCTGGTTGCCCCCCTATGAGCTGCACTGCACCTCGTCTGCTTTGTCGCTTATCCCCGACGGCTCATGCCCAGGAGCAGGGTGGTGTCCTCTCCTCCATTTCTCACAATTGAGCACATGCCCCTGCCTTTTCGGTTCTGCTTTCCCGAGGCACTTGACAGCACTTATTTCTGGGTGCAGACCCCAAATGAAAACCTCTACTGCCTCCAAGAACCATGGTTGATCAGGGGGTTGGATGCATATGTTAATTCATTTGTGTTTTTTGGTACACAGAGCAGGGGAAGGGGTGGTGTGAAGTTTGGAGTCTTTGATGTTAACCTTTGCGGAGTATGGGAGATCAGAATATTAAATCCTCATGACAGCAAGCCACAGCCTTGGCTCTGATTTGGTTCCAGGCTTACGTAGCAATTGTTCAACTGTTTTGTTTTGTTTTATTTCTGGAAGTAATCAAAAATAGCAATATTTGAAAAGAAAGTGCCTAATTAGACTTTGTCAATTATATAGTGAGAGGTTGGTTCTTTGAGTTAATAAGTATTTTTTTTTTTAAATCAACTTTAGCCCAGTAACAATTTTTCACTTAGAATACCTGCAGAAGCGTTGTTTATGCTTACGTAACAGTTTATTAGAAAACCTGGGGAAAATGCCGATTCTGTCACACTTCCTTACCAGCTCTGCTGAAAAGTCCTCAGGGTCAGAGCATGCCCTGTTCTCTCGTCTGCCTGGAATACGCTCTCCCATTCCACATGACAGTGCCATGGCCTGTCTCCCTGAAGGGGCCTTCGCTGGTTCCTGCAGGCAGGCTTAGACCTTCGTTCTAGGCAATAAAACACGGTATACATTTCTTGATGATCTCACACGTCACAATATGTGTCATGCTCTGTCCCCATGTTTATCTTTCTACATCACCCATTGCAACATGCTTATGAATGCCCCTGACATTAACGGTTCACTAGGGAAGAGCACAGACCAGCCCCTACCCTCACTGAGCTTCTCAAACATGATGTGAACCCAAGACTTGTCATATACCAATGTATATAAATACCAATGCCTATTGAATCAGCCAATAAAAACCTGACTCCCTCTATTAGACCCCCTCAAGAATGGAAACAGCATCTTGTGGATTTTTTCATTTTCTGCATCCCTCGAACTTAGCATAGTAAGTAAACAGCTCACACCAGACATGCAATAATTGTGTTTGAGTGAATGAAGGAATGATTAATTTTAGTAATTTCATTGTTGACTTTGAATTCTATATGAGCAACTAGCTTATCAGAAAAAAACCCACCTCATTTAAAGGCTCATGCTAATTTCTTTTCATAAATGCTGTTGTGAAGCTGATAATTTTAGGGGTAATGAAAATTCAAAAGTCAGGTCATCTCCCAGAAGAATGAGTCGGAGTCATATGACACTTTTTAGTAGCATGAGATGTTTAGACAATTCTAATCATAGTTTCAGTAATTACAAAATTATTAATATCAACTGTCACTTATATTTAGACTTTCAAGTTACAGTTTAACCTTTAACTCTGTGCAAATATGTCATGTAAACAAGCTGAATTAACTATGCTTTGATGTAAAAATACTAATATCTTACAAAGGTTTTAACTGTGCAAATACATCATGTAAACAAGCTAAATTAACTATCCTTTGAGATAAAAAAAACTAATATCTTGCAAGGAGTTTAACTGTGCAAATATGTCATGTAAACAAGCTAAATTAACTATCCTTTGAGATAAAAAACTAATATCTTACAAGGATTTACTCAGAGTGCGCTAATTCTTTGAAACCTCCTGGAAACCAACTTCAAATTCAAGACAATTAGATGTTAATAAATTGCTAGTGATCAGAGGGACCAATACAAGGAAGATTAATATTCTTTCTCAGGCTTTAGAGACAAGCTTTCAAAGTGATAAAATAAAATGTTGCCTTTGAAATGGACATTTTATATTACAGTGCTTGGATGCCCTCATATATTTAGTTATTGAGCAAAAAAAAAAAATTTTTTTTTTGAGCAGGAAATAGGAGCTAAGTGAGCATCCTTGAGGGGGCATAACAAATAAAAATGTATTCATTTATCCAACAAATTTTCATTGACAAATGGCCACGTGCATTAGTCTTGACCCCGGGATTATGGCTTTACACAAGGCAGGCAGAAATCTTGTCCTGTCTAGCATTACCACTGGCAGGTTAGGAAATGCAAATACATAGGAAAACAAATAGAAGATAATTACAAAATAGAGACACAAGTATTTGCAAATGCTTGAGGAAACATTAATACTCTGTAATTCACATTTTGACATATCTTTGCGAAGGTATTTATCAGAACCCTGGATTAGCCCAGAGCTGGCCCACCCACGGTCCGCCCCCCTCCCCCATCACGCTTTCTCACTTGAAGAAATAAAACTAATGTTGGAAATGTCTGACTTCGGCTCTTTGCCTGCTCGGTTTTGACCTTGTATGTTCAGCTCTGTAATTTTAAGACTTCATAAATATAAAAAAATACTTGTGTTTTATCTTCAGTTTGGCTTTAATTTCTCTTCTCAGCGAGAATTGTAAACCTGCCAACTTTAAAGTTAGTTGATCTATTTATTCTGAGCTCCAGGAATGTCGAACAAGTCAGTTGTTAGTTTTTTTGTTTTGTTTTGTTTTAGAGTTAGAGCAATTTTAACTGATATCCTAGGGGGGGAGTTAATTGTGTGCATTAAAAATGAAATTTGGTTTATTTCAGTGGCTTTGGAGCAATTCAGAGTGCATGTATTTATTGCTTAGATACATGCCATGCACCTATTACAGGGATACAGCAGCTGAGGATGATAGTTTCAGTCTTTCCTCTTAAAAATGTCTCACTTTTTCTGAAGTAGGTTCTGACCACAGCCTTCCCAGGGCTCCTGAGGGCACATCCCGCCGGAGGATCCCAGCTGCTCTGCAGGGGCATGGTGTTTTGCTGAGTGCTTTTGGGTTCCCTACAGCTGGCCGTCTGCCACCTTGTCATATCTGTGGCCATAGTCAAGTCAACTAGAGCAGGAACACGTCCCTAATCCAGACCTCCTCACCTGGGTGCACGGGCGACACTGTGGACCGGCACCTAGCTGCCTACTCTGGGAGCCAGTGGTGGGAGCGCTGCCCGAGCAGATGTCCAGGCCAGTGCAAGGGAGACCTCACAGTAAGGGCCACTAGGACATGGGGACGAGTAGCAGTTGGAGCTTGACGGTGGCTTTACAGGAGGCGGGCACTCGGCATCAAGAGAAGCTTCAGCAGGTGTGGCGCACTGGGCCGAGGTTCAGGTGTAGAAGTTCATGCTGCAGGAGGTGTGAGGGCAGCACTGAGAAACCCTAGCTGGAATCCCAAGCTCAGGGGCCTGGGGACCGGGAAGAAGAGTAAGGCATAGCCATGAAGCAAGGGATCCAGACACCGGAAGCGGAGTATTGTGTGGAAGAAGAAATCAGCCCCATTATGGAGGCTGACCCCACGGTTTAGGACAGGAGTTGCAGGGTTTGAGTTGACAGTTCAGCTGAAGGGTCAGGAACAAGCTAGGGGCCAGCAGAGGAGGAGCCTGTCAGTGGGTCCTCCCTGGGGTGTGGACATTGGGGTCACTGAGATACTGGATTTCACTGAATTCAACGTGTATTTGAAGGGGTTCATGTGACGATTACACGCTCAGCATATTTCCTTCTCTTGTGTCGTTTCTTCATTGGGGTCTGTAGCACCCTTCCCTCTTCCTGGGAATTCAAACACCTATCATCTAAAATTTAACCTGCGCTTACTGAGCTCTTACTATGTACAAGGCCACATTCTGGATGCCCTGAGAGTTGTCATGGCCAATAAGGCACAGTTTCCATCTCCAGGTGGCGACACTGGTGGTGAGGGTACAGATGGGGCAAGTCAAGGGTGCGTGTCAGGGCTGTGGTATGACAAACGGAGTGTCTCAGCAGGTTAGGGGCAGAAAAAGTGTTTCACAGGAAGCACTGAAGACTTCTCCGTGGGTTTCTTGTACGAGCTGGCCCCTAGAGGAGGGTAAAAGTTCCATAGGTGAGGGCACTGAGGCTGAGGAAAGACCAGGTGAACAGCTCAGGAAGTGTCCTGTGGGCGAGCTGGTATTTAGGAGAACAAGGAGACGGAGTGTCCGAAAGGAAAGGGAGCCATGTGCAGGCACGGCTGCGTTTGGTCCCGTCTGAAGTGTCTGATGAATTCCACTGAATTCCACCGAAGCGTTCGGTGGTGATGCCAGGTTTACCCGATACTTTGTGCATAATCAATGGGATCGAGAGGTGCTTAGTTTTGTGCAGAGCGAATTAAATGGAGGTTTACAGAAGGTCGTGTCAGAAATCGTACACAGTTGTGAAGCCCCTGTGATGGTAACAATTTGGTGGAAGGGACATAAAGAATCAGAAGTGGCTTCAGGTTTGGATCGGATTGACTCACGAATGTGGGTGCAATAAATAGCACCAGGGAAAGGAGAAGGAGGTGTCGGTGCAGCGTGTGGACGTGCGCGTGTGTGTCTGTGCACTTGACTAGGCTGCGTAATGAGACTGAAGTGCAAAGGGGTTGATGAGGCAGGTGGCTGGAAATAGATGTGAACGTGTTCAGGTAATTAGAACGGGGTGCCACAGCTCAGGAGACATATCAGGGATTAGCACAGCAGAGAGGTCAGCACCTTGGAGTTCATACTCATTTAAGGAACAAAAGAAAAACGAGAAACGATAGAAAGCAGCAGAGAAGGGACCATTCAAAATATGTGAAGCCTAGGAAAGTGGGTTACCAAGCCAAGAGATTTGAGTTGCATTGAGCAAGTATTTTATCTTGCTGTCCGTTAAAAAAAAAAAAATATATATATATATATGCACATGTGACTTAAACATATTTGGGTAAATTAACCACAATGAGACATATGTATATATGTAATAATAAAAGTCAACAAGTAAGATGAATAAGACTATAATAGCCAAACAAGTACATACACCCATTAATATTCATTTTCAGAATGAATATAGCCCCAAAAGAAGTAGCTGACAGAAGTTCCCTGTCTCTGAGATAATAAAAGCAGTGTTCACTGCACAAATATCTTTTTATTTGGGTTCTCTGGGGAGGAGTCTGGGCACAGTTTCCTTATGTGTGGGCCTGAGATCAAGGACAGAACCCCATAAAATGACAGCAAAGCTCATTCTCATCAGCCTCTAGGTGTAGGAGCCTCTGTTTCATGAGCTGCCGTGTCTTCTGCCCAGCACATAGCCCAGCATCATGGCCTTCTCCCTTAGCTACCTCCTGCCCTGAGCTAGGAAGAGGCACTGTGGTATTTCATGGAGCGAGGTGGCTGAAGAGTGAGATGTATTCCATAGAATGAGGTGAGATGCTGCGCGGATATTTGTAAATAAATGGTATCACACCTCATTCTTTTTCTGTTATTTCAAACAACCAATGGAAACAGCCCGTGGTCAAAGAGTTCATGATAAAAGAATAATAATGGACTGAGTGAAAACCTTCCCGAAGATATATTCCATGAGGTTCAAATCAAATACGATAATTTTTAAGGAAAACAATGAGATAAGATGGAGATGATGATGTGGGTAAAATTGCAGCGTACTGGCAGGACTAGACCTAACAGAAGCTAGGCAGTTGTATTGTATTCTGTGTTATCAGAGCTCATCTGCGGTGACCTTGGTGTTAGCAAACGTGGCTTCCGTTGCGTGTGACTTCCTTGGGTACGTATATAAATACCACTTCTATACTGATGGAGAGTTTCATGTTAGGCTCTGCCTAAAGCTCTATGACTGATCTGTTATTAGAAAATTTATGATCTGTAATTTGTATACAAGTCAAAACTACACCAAAAGCAATTAAGTCATTTTAAGCAGATGGTGCTTAAAATTAAAAAAAAAAAAGTCCCAAGTGGACCACAGTGCAGTGAATTAGAGTGAAGAGGCAGTACGTCCTTGTCTGAAAATCTTCGCTGATAGTTGTCAGTGATTATGAATGCCAGACTGAGACAATGAAGTCTAGATATTTCAATGAGAAGATCGCCTCAAATCATTGGCTCAGAATTTCAACCACCTGAAGCTAGCGACCAGAGGTCATAATAGCTTGCTATCTTCCTGGGCATATTGATAAAGGGAAAATGAAAAATTGCAGTAAGGGTCTGAGGTCAAGAGGGCTCTGTGCTTTGGCGCCTTGAGTATAGACCATTCTTAGTACAATGAGTATTTGATCACCCGGCTACTGACCATATGCCGTCTTCTGCTACTCCTGAATGTAGAAAGAGGTACAACTAGACCTTTTCTGGAATTTGAGAAGACCGGGCCTGTTATTCATAAAGTAAGACCACCACTGCTATAGTTTTTCATGCCTCAATATTTATGTTGCTTTAAAAACATTTGGAGGAAAGAAATATTGGTTTTAGTGCTGGTTTTTGTACTTACTAGGTCATTTGAGTTATGGTCCCATTTTTTGTTTATTCGTGGGTCTTTTTTTTTGTTTGTTTGGTTTGTTTTTTGTTTTTTGCTTTAACCTAAAGCTTTTATGCTTTCCAGCATAAGCAATATTTCATATAGATGCTACTTCTGTTCTTGGTATCCGTTTCTATAAATGGCTATCTAGAGTTCCCCAGCCACTGTCAGATTTGCCCAGAATGTCTTATCTCTAAATTTGTGCATTGGAATTACCTTTGACTATTAAAAAATCCTTCCTTCTTGGGCATACATTTGGGGTAATTGAGAAGATTGTTGGACTTGAAGATACGAACATCTTTTAATCCTGACTGGTGAGGCTTGGTTGGGCAGTACAGGTGGGTTTCTTCTGATTCTGATCCCAGTGTGTTTGTGGATTCCAAACCATTCTCCTCTCTGAGAAAAACGGACGACAGTAACTGTGTTCCCAGCACCGGCGAGTCATTAGTCATAAAAATGACAGAAAAGCAGCTTTCCAATGCGAAAAGTGACATTAATAATATATAATAATGGCCGGGATATTTTGGCTGCTTTCGATGTTGTCAGCAGCGGCGGCTAGAGCCTATGCCACCGTTGGGTGAGCCAAAAAGTGACGGTCCTGTGTCTGATGTCACCTCCAATAGTTGGAACTACTTAATTCAGGTGATTTATAGGTCGTCTTTAAAGTCGCGATGGGTTCACCGGCCATGAGTGTCTAGAGACAGCTGTCCCAGCTGTGTGTAAGTAATGTTAGCTGTGGATGTCCTGCTTCGACAAATGTTTATAGACTACCAGATAGTTTTACAGGTATAATCCCGTTGCCCCTTTCCTGGCAAGCGGACACTGAGATGCTGATTTTTATAGACGGAGCTGTGCTCAAGGAAGTTAAACATCATGGGGGTTAAAGGTCCTGCCAGGAAGAGTGGTCCAACCCAATCCAAGCTGGCCCCAACCCCAGAGCCAGTCCCGAAGGCCTCTCAAAACACCTGCTGACGTGTTCACGGGAATGGCAGTGCTTACGAGCCAGGGGGGCAAAGAAGAGCCCAGAAAAAGCCGTCAGAGATGTCACATTGAGATAGAAGCCTGCTGACCGCTGCTGCCAGCTCTCCGAGACAGGCCTCCCCGAACTTCCTGTGAAAGGACCAGCCCATGAGGCCGACGTTTGAAATGGTGTTCTGGGGAAATTCAGTGTCTTTCAGCCACCACCACTCAACCGAAGCTGTCCCGTAACAGCCTTGGCAAGGGCGCAAAGATCAGCGTCTACATTCTAGTCGTGGTTCTAACCTTTTAGTGACCTGCTGCGTTGGGCTGGGTAGGCGCAAACCTTAGCAGGTTTTGGTCTTCAAGACCAATGTCCCCTAGCTGAGGAACTGAGTATTTCCATACCCACTCGACCTCTGCTGCTGTTAACTGCCAGCTCAGGCCAGGAGCAGAAGAATGCAGGAATGAGACCATAGACTCTGGAGTCAGAAAGCCAGGATTTGACTCAGCTCTGTCACTTCCTGGCTGTGTGATCTTGTGTTAGATACTTAACCCCCCTGTCCCTTGATTGACTCCTCTGGAAAATGGGGACAATGACAATCCAGCTATCCCACAGGGTTATCAGGAGGATTTAATAAGTACATAAATACTCCGTTTGCTTTGGGCCATTCGGTTGTCACCTTCAGGCCGATGCACTGACATGGGTAGGTACCATTTTTCTTTCCATTCTTCTTTTTTTTCTTTCCCTCAGACTTTACATTTCCTGCTCTGTCCCTGTCTCTGTTGCCTCCCAGTGCTCTTTTATTTCTTATTTTACAAATGAGCAAGCTGCTGAGCCCATGCCCCACTTAGTTTACACTAACAGTCCTACCTTTGGAAAGATGAAAACTGCATCCTCCGCTTTAATCATCCTGCAGGTTCTGATGGCGCTCACACTGGGATGCATATTAAACAGGTTATTTTTGAGAACGCACCACTTGCCAAGTTCTCAAGAGCTTCTCAGACGTGCTGTTTCATTGATTCCTCTCAAAGGCAAGCGTGTTGTTATTTTGATATTAAGAGAAAGTTAAGTTTCAAAGAGATTGACTCACTTGCCTTAAGTTTCCCAGCAGGGGGACAGCCGTTATCACTGACTGCTGCCTGCTTGTGGCAGGCAAGAGTTCATTTTTCAACAAACCACTCACAGGTTCATTTACAAAGCATGTAATAATGTTCTGCAGAATCTGGGTTAGGTGGCCAGTGCCAGGGAAGGAGAGGCTTTTAACTTAAAAAAACAAACAAACAAAAAAAACAGAACATGAAATAAGAAGCCCAGGACCAGCTTGAAGTTCTGGATAGGACTCCCCTTTTAGCCATTGAGACTCAATGCCTCCTTAGGAAAGTCATCATCTTTCTGAGCCTCAGTTTTCTTATCTTAAAAATGGGAATCATGCCCTGGCTGGGGTGGTTTAGTGGCTTGGTGCCAGCCGGCAAACCCAAAAGTCGCTGGTTCGATTCCCCAGCCAGGGCACATAACCAGGTTGCAAGACAGGTCTCCAGCAAGGTCCCCAGCCAGGTCTGTAGCTGGAGGCAGGTGAAAAACAACCATACATGGAAGTCTCTCTCCCTTTCTTCCTCCCTCCCTGCCCTTCTCTCTGAAAATAAATAAAATTATTTTTAAAAAAGGGAATCATAGTGTTGATGGAAAACAGACATGGAGCTAAGTGTGTACATTTTATGTCCCAAGGGAAATGTAAGCTGTATTGATGTTATGGTTCATATTTCAGACTTTTCAAGTTGCCCAATAGTTTTCAGATTTTTACAGTCCCACCTGTAATGTTATATGTGGATTGGGGAATATTAATTAACATTGGTCAAGATTCATTCTGAACGTCTAATGTAATTTTGGCCAAGGAAAGATTAAATATAGTGGGTTTGTGCTTTTTAAAAATTGTGTTCGAACCTTAGAAGGCAGCTCTATTAGTGTCGAACTGAATTATGGGGCCATTTGGACCAATTTGTAAGTGAGGATATATATAGTCAATTAAATTATATTAGTCAATAAAGCTATGTATCATTCCGTTCCTCTATTTCCCAGCCTAGTTTATTGCACTTATATCTAACTGGCTTTTGAAAATTTCCACCCTAATGAAAACTAGGCCAGAGGAAGACTTGTGTAGATTATATCTTTGGTTCATTTAATGGGCCAGGAAAAGAGGGTGTAGTTGTTTCTTTAATCAGCAGACCTCAGCCTGTTTCACTGAGAATAACCCAGGTGCTGATCACGTTAATGACAACACTATTTTTAAAAAAGCATTTTAAACACATTATGCTGTAGCTTGTTCTATTTTTTTTTTTTTTCCTAATGGAACTGTCCTTGAAGGACCATTATGCCATTTCTTTCAGATGTTTAATAAAGCACGAGATTATAATGATCATGCTCGAGAATAGGTTTTATGCAGCTGGGAATTGCAGTACAGCAATCTTCTATTAAATCATCAAGATGCTAAAATGTATCTTTAGTGGCATGCTGATGGAGTTTTATTAAATTGGCCTCATCAGTATTCCCTACTATCATTCATACACTTTTGTTTTTAATTATTATCATCCTTATCAAAAAAGCATGTGTTCAAGACTGTTTTGTGCCCATTCCCAAGTTGAGATCTCTGAGGGTTTCGGGCCAGGCCCTCCACAGGCTTACAGTCAGAAACAAGCCTACAGCATGTTTTTCCTAGTAAACGAAGGACGGATCCATTATTCTTGTAGATGTGTTGGTGTGGGAGTGGGAGTGTTGGCCCCTGGGTGTACTTGTGCGCTGCCCTGATGAGTGGCCATATGTCGCATCTGTTACTTCCTCACCTCTGAGAACCGTATTACCTTGTGAGAAATAGATGGATCAGCTTAGTTGTGTTCAGTTGACTCTCAGCTCAAGAAAGGGTAGCTCTTTAAAAGGGAGCAGGTATCTCTGTTTAATCAGTCATTGTAGCCTCACTTCCACACAGTTTCTAAACAGTCTTTATTATTTCGCTCCGGGCCATTCAGATTTTTGAAATGTAGAGCAAAGCTTTTCAATGGCCTAGCAAGTTGAACCTCTTTCAGGACCCTAAGGGGAAAAAACAAACCTCCCTGGCCATTTAGCTTCAGGAGGATGATCAGCTGAGCCTGTCCTGTGTGGGGCAGGCAGCAGGGGGTGCGCCTGGGGCAGCATCTTTCACCCGGAGGTGAGGAGGTGGGGTCCCCCTGGAGCAGGAGCTGGTTTGCTTGGGGACTTCAGGCATCTCTGAGCTCTGGACGATCCAACCAGTACCTCCTCCATGGTTCACTGAGAAGCAGAGAGAGAGAGAGAGAGAGAGAGAGAGAGAGAGAGAACAGCAAATGCTGAGGGATCCAGACTGAAACTCTCAGGTCAGGTGTCTGAAACTTGGATCCAAAAGAGGATGCAGGATCCACCCCTGGGAATAGGGTTGGACTGAGAGCCAGGGAACCATCTAGAAGAAATGGAAAAGGAGCCTCAGCATGGGAAGCTCGCTAGCAATCTAAGCAATAAAATATTTTCTCTTAATCCCAATTTAATGTTTTCTAATAAGTCAAACTTCCAGCCATCTTATATAGAGATTTTCATAAAAGGATCCCATGACATAGGTAGAGTTCTTTCTCGAGTTCTTTCTGTCACATTGTCTGAGACCCCACTTAGATATATTGTAAGGAGTGAAAAAAGAATCCATGAAAAGAATTAACCCTCAGAGCAACAGCATTTGTTTTGCTCGAAAGTTCTTATTTTGATCGCTGCTTTTTTAGAATGAACACTCATCAATCTTAAAAAAAAAAATTTTTCGTTTAGAAAGCTGCCCCGCCTTCAGATATTTACTTTTGTCCTTGAAGAACATTTGTAGACATGGGACAAATAGTTCATGTTACACCTAGGAAGAAGAATCAGAAGTACGTAAGAAGGGAAGGGAGGGCCAGTCGTGCTCTGTAGACCTCAGGGGCAGAAGCCCCAGCGAGTGTGCGGGTGGAGGGGACCTGCGCGTGTCCCGCAGAAGCAGTTCACTCTGTGTACTGCTCTCAGGTTTGGAAAGTTGTGCCCTTCTCTTTAGCGATGATGACACTTAGGAATGAACTATAGAAATGATCCCTGAGAGTGTAGTCTTGATGATGACACTTAGTTAAATGATTGGGGTTCCTCGTGTGGTGTGAAAGGTGGGATTTAAAGGAACTCAATTGTGCAGCCTTTAAGCGTGACCCGTTGTGTTGCCCAGGTTCAAGAAGTGTATCTCTTCACCTTCAGGGAGTCCTTGTGGAATGTATATGTATAATCATACTCCTTTGAAAAACTAAGATGGAGTGCCTTGCTAATGGCCATGTTCGGGGGATGCACTCCTGAAGCCAAAATTTATCGCCTTCCCTTATGCCGTAGCCTCCTTCTGGGTTGATGAAGACAACTGCCATCCCCACCCTTCCCTGCCCATTGCTGTGGCCCCCAGCCGGACACCCATGCACATCAGCATGGCCAGCCTATTCGGAGACACCATCTTGACTTTTCTCTCACACCTGGTGGTTGCCCGGCAGAGAGCGCAGGAACTAATCTAATTGGCTGCGGCCTCTTCAGCTAGAAATGATAATGCTACACGTCCAGTTTATGACCTTGTTGGCGTTTCACTGCCCCAGAATTGGAAAAGGAGACTGCGAGGTTGTTCCTTGCCGTTGAAAATGAACTAACAAGTTCAGCAAGGGGTGTAAACCACCTTTGGAAAGTTTCTCTAGAGCATGAGTAATTGGGCAATTTAGCACAGTACTTCTGGCTGATACGTTCAGTAGAACTTTCCTTCTACCTATTCAGGGGCTCTGGGATTAACTCAGACTGCACGCAGTTTGTTTTTAAGTGAGGAAAGTGAGGATACTGCAGACTTGCTTCTCTTTTGTCTTACAAAATTACTTAAGACTGTTTTTTCCTTTTGTGGGGAACAGCTGAGATCGCTCTTGGAAAATACTTTTAAATACCAAAGCGGAAGGTCTATCTCCTTCACAGATCATTGGGTGCTTTCTTTGCCTTAGCGCCTTGTATAATGAATGTCTCACTGGTGTACTGCTTAAGCATCATTTAATCACAAAACCAGAAGAAATTCCCTATTTGACCCGCAGTGGCTTTTTGAAACCATAGCAATACACATACATATAAAAACAAAAGGAAAAGAAAGCACAAGGTTATGAGACTTAATGCAGGGATGCTTTCTCAATGGAATGATCTGGGCGAATCTAAAATAAAGAGCTCTTAATTAAATTTATAGAAATGACAGACTCTCTCATTACACAGAATCTTCCCTTGTCTCCATCCCTAGTTTTTTGGTTTGCCAGGCATGTGCCCTGACTGGGAATTGAACCAGCGACCTTTAGGTTCTCAGGCTGGTGCTCAAGCCACTGAGCCACACCTATCCCTGGTTTTAAAACAAGTTATTTATTCATCATGAACCTAAATAAGTACCTCTGTGACTGACCTGTAGGGTAATGCTCAAACTTATCTAGAATAGAACAAAAATAAAAACCAAAACACCCAAATTATTTAAAGGACACACAGTAACTAAATAGCCCACTAAATCCATGGGAAAGATCCATATCCTTGTGCATTTCCAGAATAAAAGCCTTTTCTCTCTCTGACTGTTTAATGAGAGAAGAAATTAGAAGTGCTATTGTGGGTGATATGTTAGAGGGACAGGTCGGAGGCCACTGTGACGTTCCAACTGCACCTACAGTAGCTAAACCAGCATGTGTAATGGGCGAAGAGGGACTTAAGTATGGGGAGCTCAGGGCTTCTAGTTGATGTCATGGGTTGGCCACACGCATCTGTCTTTCCGCTTCCAAAACCTTGTAAACTGAGAATAAAGGAAATCAGGAAGCAGGATTCCTCCAGCTTTGTTTTTGTTTTTGTTTTTAAAGACTGCATTGTTTATTTAGGGTCTTTTGTAGTACAATATGAATTTTAGGATTCATTTTTCTACTCCTTTATAAAAAAGCTATTACAATTTTGATAGAGATTGTATTGAATCGGTAGATTGCTTTGGTAGTATGGGCATTTTAATAATACTGTGTTTTGCCATCCATGATTGTGAGATATCTTTTCATTTACTTTTGTCTTCTTCAGTTTCTTTCATCAAGTCTCTTAGTTTTCAATGTATAGATCTTTTACCTTTGCGGATAAATTTACTACTAAACATTTCATTCTTTTTGGTGCTATTGTAACTAGAATGGTCTTCTTAATTTCTTTTTCAGATAGTTCATTGCTAGTGTGTAGAAATACAATTGAGTTTTGTATATTGATTTTGTATTCTTCAACTTTATTGAGTTTGTTTATTAGGTCTAATGGGTTTTTTTAGTGTAGTCTTTAGGGTTTTGTATGTATTAAGATTGATGGTGTCAGTTTAACTTCTTCATTTCTTTGTTACAAAACCATAGTAATCAAAACAGTAGGGCACTGGTCTAGAAACAGACACATAGCCCAATGCAACAGAATATAGGGCCCAGAAATGAACTCAAACATATATGGTCAACTGGTTTTTGTTAATGGTGTTGAAATACACAATCGAGAAAGAGTAATCTCTTCACAATGGTGTTGGGGAAACTGGAAAGCCACATGCAAAGGAATTCTTGTCTTAAGCCATATACAAAAATTAACTCAAAATGGATTAAAGGCTTAGATTAAGAACTAATTAATCTTAGTTATAATGATATAATCTTAGTTATAATATGAAATTATAAAACTCCTAGAAGAAAATAGAGGGGAAAGGCTTTTGACATTGGCGAGTTTACTTGTTTGTTTTGAATGTGATAAAAGCACAGGCAATAAAAGCAAAAGTAAGTATTGGGGCTTCATCAAGCTAAAAAGCTTCTACACAGCAGGAGACAGTCAACAGACTGAAAGAGAAACCTATAGAATGAGAGAAAATATTTACGTACCATCTAGCTGGTAAGTAGTTAATATCTAAAATACCTAAGGAAATTTTACAGCTCAATAGCCAGAAAACAAGTAACCTGAGTAAAATTAGACAAAGGACCTGAACAGACATTTTTCAAAAAAAGACATACACATGGTCAACAGGTAAATGAAAATGTACTCAACATCACTAATTATCATTAGGACACAAATCAAAATCATGATATTACAAGATATCACTACATACCTGTTAGGGTGGCTGTCATCAAAAAGACATGTGATAACAGTTGTTGTGGAGAAGAAAGAACCTTTGTACACTGTTGGTAGGAATGTGAATTGGTACAGCCATTACAAGATATGGTATGGAGGTTCCTTAAAAATGTTAAAAATCAAACGACCATATGATTCAGCAATCCTATGTTTAGGCATAAAGTCAAAGGAAATAAAGTAGTATCTTGAAGATACGTCTGCACTCCCTCGTAAGGCATTATGAGGCTATGAATATGTGAAATAACTTGATTGTGACTGTCATTTCACAGTGTATAAGTATATTAAATCATCATGTTGTACCCCTTTGAAAATCATGTTGCGTAGCTTAAATATATACACAAATTGTGTTTGTTAATTATACCTCCATAAAACTGGGAAAAAAGGAAATGAGAGTAAAGGGATGAAAGAACCAGCATACATAAGAAAAACTGAAAAAGTCAATAGAAATTTTAAAATATTCCTGATAGAGAAATTTGAGCAACCAGCACAAACAGGCATGTTTCAGCAGGAGAGAGGGTTACCCTGGTTAATGAACATACAAGAAAATGGTAAAGTGTAATGTCATTGAGCACCTGGGAAGTACCAATGCAGACAAAAATGAAATGCCATTCCCTGCCCAGCAGACTGGTAAAAGTGAAAATGCCTGTACGAATGTGGAGTACCCATTTTGGAAGGTAACTTGGCAGCATCTATGAAAACAAAAAGTGCACATAGCCTATGACCCAGGAGGAGTTCCACTGCCTGGTCTCCAGCCCAGAGACACTGTCGCTCACATGCCCCGGAAAGCATGTCCCTTAGTGTCACTACAACATTGCTGGAAATGCAAGATAGAGACCTTGTTAGATATTCTCTGATGTGTTCATACTACAGCATTTTTTTTTTAATGAATACTCCAATTTGGTTTTGTGAATGTTTATACTCAAGTGCCTGGCTATTATGATTACTTCATCGCACACTTCATTTTTAGAGAGTAATATAATATTTACCATTTCAAAAATAGGCCATATCTGAGAACAGTGGGTTTGGCAATGGGTTATACATGCCGCATGCCGTGTATTTTCATCTGTAGCAGCTGTGATTCTGTTTTGGTGTTATCCGATGTTTACCTTGCTAAAGATTTTCTATGTATCTCACATGATTACAGGTTGCAATTTATTGCCATCAGAAATGCCTCGGTCTGCATTGTTGAGTGTTACTTCCCTCAAGGACAAGGTCAACGGAGCCCATGACAATCAATTTATTGTAAAAATCATCCTTAAGTAGGAAGTGTAGAAGTCTGGAATTTGCTCTGTTCTAGAAGTAAGGATGAAGTAACACCATCTAACCAACCTGGAAAGGGGCCCAGGGCTGAGTTAACCTCTCAACAAGAGGGAATCTGCCCTGCGTTAAGATTCTAATACAGGGGTACTACATTTTCTGAATTCGTCACCACCCTACCATGAAAGACTGAATGGGTTTTCCTTGATACTTATTTTCATTGCATCACTAACAACTCCTAGCATTGTATTGGACTTCTACCAGGCGTTTACTCAATAGCTATTTGCCAAACAACCTTGATAATATGACAGAAAGGAGAAGATGCTTTGCTGAGCTATTGGCTGTTAATGTGGAGGGACACGATAATGTGTTCCCAGGAGATTTGATTTAATGAGTCTGCTCTCCCATTATAGTCTCCATTTTCCCCTTGACCTAGAACAGCAGTTCTTCTGTGAGTCAGGATAGGAGACTGGCACCAGGGTGGCAGGGCAGAGAGGTGGAAAGAACCTCACTCCCTGATACATTTTGCCCAGCCCTGAGCCCATTGACACTCTGGATTGTCTCTGATATAAAATGATGCTTCTGCATGAAGTCACTTGAGACTGGAAGTATCCCAATGGATACGATTTTAAAATAAACAGACTTTGCAGCTATCAGACATGCTAAAAATCACACATCAGACCACCAGTAGTTTCCTCAGAATGAGGAGTCACAGCAGGGCAAACTAATTAAACAAACCATAGAAATAGAAATGGTTGAATATTCAAATCAAAAGGAAGTAAAGATAAATTATTCTAGCCCTTTTATTTAAACAGGGGATATTAGGCCTAGAGAAATACACACCCTATTCAAGGTTGCTGAGCAAGTTTGTGGTGTGACAATATTACATTTTAGGGCCAGATCGGCCACTTAATACTGTCTCTGTATAATGTTAGCTTCAAAAAAGAGAATGTTTAAAGAGAGAGGAGGCTGGTGTATTAACACAACTGATACCATTTCTGGCTGGTCACTAATGCCTGCCCGTCTGAAACTTGACAGGATCCTCTTTCAACTAGATAATTAACTTGAAGGGATTGTGTAAGATTGAAGCATTATTACTTGGTTCTTCATTTTCTAAAAATACTTCCAGTGTTTTATTATAAATAATAATTATACATGTTTTAGGGAGTTGAAATATTTTTAATTCTTTTTAGAGAGAGAGATAAACATAGATTTACGCTTCCATTTCCATTTATTTATACATTCATTGGTTGATACTTATTTGTGACCAGGGATGAAACCCTTCATCTTAGCATATCGGTACAATGCTCTACCCAACTGAGCTACCCAGCCAACACCTGAGGATTATATTTTTAAAGCAATAAATGTGTTTCTGTTTTGGTTTTTGTCATTTCTAATTAGTGCATGACCTCTGACATTTGCTTGTTTCATCCTGTTTCAATTGCGAAATGTTAGCCTCAATTTGGACCCTAAATTTTTACACAGTAGTTTCTTTATTCATGCTTCTGTGCCTAGTTAATGTTTAATACTATTTGTATTCTTACACTTTTGAATATTAAGGCACAGAAAGGCTCTCCAGTGATATAAATTATAGCTTCCATCAAAAGTGCTGGTGGAATTAATATCCCAGATTAATGTGAGGCTGAAATCTAACCATATAGCATATTAAAAGGGTGAACAAAGATTTATGCACTCAAGTTTGCAGCCTAAATGAAAGGTCAGGGAGTTGAGACTTTGCATCAACACACTATGTTTAGAAGAGCTTTCATCTATGCAAATCTAATTACCTATTATATCCTGATTGCCCATTGGTTACTCCCTCTTTGGTTCAATCAGTCGGTCTTTCTCCAACACCTACTCTTTGTCTGATAGTGTGTAAGAAACTAGCAGCCTATTGGTAAGGGTAAAAGTGTAAGAGACAGGTGACCAAGGAATAGTTGAAATATAATAAGGAATAGCACAATGCCCTTGACCACAGGAATGGGCATCTAATCGGCAAGGTAGCTAATCAAGAAATTGCTGCAGATTATATTCAGTTCTATAGTACTGGTTTGACCAAACTACTGTAAATTAAGCCTAGTGGTTAGGAAAAAGACTGTTGGAAGCAGGAACCAAAGATAGTTTAAATGTGTATGCCAACCACATATCAACAAGGATTTAAGGCATGGAACACAAGTACTGAGCCATGAAACACTGCCAACAGTCCACTGAGGGGAAATCCGGAATCCCGGAAGTCCATGAGTATAGGCCCATATTGCATTGAGCATATATGTACATATAACATGGACCTTCCTCTTGGGGGCATCATGCACAGAAAGTGCTTATAGAGCCTCAGCAAAAAAAAGAAAAAAGAAAGAAAAAGGCATTAGTGTTTACTGGCCTCACCCAGAGCCCTGCACGCCGTCATGGAGAGCATATGGAAGAGCAAAGCATGCTTAGCAAAGGTCAGAGGACAGAGTCTAGTCCAGCCTGTAGCGCTTACTCTGCTAGACCTTGGGCCAGTCCCTCTCCCTCTCAGTCCCCTCCATGCACAGAGCTCTGGGAAGGTGCGAATTATTAGAACATAGGCATGGACTTCCTGCGATGAGTGGAAATACAATGGAGTATTATTACAATCATTATGGCTTCTTATGGTAGTGAGAGTATTATTACTATGGGACTTTTTGACCATTTTACTAGAACTAAACTAAATTTTACCTTCCTACCCTCTTCAGTTTTCCACGCGAAGAATAAAGTGCTGAAGTGTTTTTTGAGTCACTTCTGATATGTGCATGTAAATAACTTGTCTTCTCATTACAAATGAGTTTTTCAGTTATTAAAACAAGCCCTACAGAAAAAAGAAGTCCTACAGGACTTATGTAGTATTTCAGTGGTTACTTTTATTTACTTGAAAATAATTGGTTTGTATTTCTTTAAAGTGTTTGATTGTAGACTTGTGTTTTACTAATTCACTTGTCTCCACCTTATACCCCATTTCTCCCAAATGGCCTGAATCAATGACGTCTTAGTGTATGAGTTCAGCCAGTGCTGGACACAACTTTTGATTCTGAAGTCTGAGTTATTGGGGATTCCTGGGTCCCATAATGAACTAGTGCATTAAAGGCTAGTGAGTAAAACACTAAGACATTGGCAGTTTATCATTCTGCTTGCAAAAAGCAATGATAAACTCATTGCACAACTACACCAAATAAGTAAAAAGTCACCTATATCAAATTGTGTAGTATGCTGTAAAAATCCCTTTTCCATGTTTCAGTGCAACCTCACTCTGAAGACACAACTCAAGGTCAAGGTGCAGAGGAAAGAACCCTAGACCAAAGGGCTGGTCTCTTTTCTGCCACAGATTAGCTGTGTAACTCCAGCAAGGCCTCCCACCCCTTAGGGACCCCACTTTGGGCATGGCTATTCAGATAAGGTTGAAAGTGAGAACTTACCACCAATTTCCTCACCCTGCCCCTGCTCACTGTCTCCTGGTCTGTACTTGCTGGGAATAGTGTTTTTATATTTCTGACCAGAGATCCTTTTAAGTCTCTCTCACACGTTCTGAGAACAAAGAGAATATTTAACTTTGCCTTTTATTTAAACAAAGAAACCCACATGCCAACAAGCAAGATTTTTAAAAATTTATTATTTTTAGAGAGAGAGGGAAGGGAGAGAGAGAGAGAGACATCAATGTGTGGTTGCCTTTCATCTGCCTCCAGCTACAGACCTGGCTTGCAACTTGGTTATGTGCTCTGGCTGGGAATCGAGATATTTTTTTTTTTTTTACTATTTTTAGAGAAGGGGACGGGAGAGAGGGAGAGAAACACCAATGTATGGTTGCCTTTCACCTGCCTCCAGCTACAGACCTGGCTGGAGACCTGACTTGCAATCTGGTTATGTGCCCTGGCTGGGAATTGAACCAACAAGCATGATTTTATTGGAGCAAATAATCAGCTCAGCTAATTCAAGAAATATGGGTATATTTCTGAAACCGGAAAGCCTACGTTTTAGCCCTGTCTCTGTCACTGATAAATTGAGTGAACCTGGGTGTCACTTACCTATTGGGTTCTCTTATGATATTTCTTGAGTGACAGGTCTTAGACTCTCATTACAATCCTTTCCAGGTGCTAACGTGATATGATGCAATTCTATGCAAATATTCTGGTGTCAGTAAAGTTTTGTCCTGGGTAATGAACAATAGAGGCTTCCATGGAAAATTAAGGGCTGCTTTCATATTTGTTGATCATTAATTTTCTCTGTTAAGTGATGTTACACATTTTCTTTGACTTTTATTCATGAAATAACATCTTATGATTTAATCTAATGAGAAACTAGTGCCCTTATATAAATACTCTTCTCCAAAATTCTTCTCTACTGCCTCCAGTCATTCAATTTGACTGTTTTTCTTATTTGATTATGAATAAGTCATCTTCCAAGCCATATTATGTGTAAGTTTATAAAGAAAGCAATCCGATATTTCAAATGGCATATTAACATATGAACCTTTCCTACAAGATTTGTCTATACTGTTAATTATTTTCATCTTCCCACACTGAGTTTATCATGGAAGCAGCCAAGCCATGAGTGTTTGCTGCTTTACTCACTACTTTGAATTGTGTGTGCGTGCGTGTGTGTGTGTGTGTGTGTGTGTGAGAAATGGTTGCATGGTATGGAAGAGTTCTCGGCAGTAAGCTCATTTAAAATTTGTCATGTCTCATGATCCTCACAACACAGCAAGAGGAGCTGATTGAGGAAAACACAGATTGTTTGCTCATCCCTACTGTGAGTGGATATCTTACTAATTATTTTTTTACTTTGAATGTTTTAACAAATTTTGTTAGGTAATTATTGTCTGGAAAGAATGTTTTGATTGAGGAAATATGGGTTTTTGGACCTCTCTCTTTATATAGTATTCTTTTTAAAGGTATATGACTAAAGTAAATTATTTAAAACTCACTGTTGCTTGCAAACAGTTTAAATGAATTTTGAGATCTACTCACATAGTTAGAATTTTTTTCTTAGAATTCAGGCTTCTCATCTATTCCCTTATGTTTATAATAGATACAAAGCCAGAGAATGCTTTATTTCCTCAGTCAAGCCTTTAATACTTAAATAATCAGCCTTCTTAAAACGATGGAAAATGGGATCTCTGAGTTTTAATATCCTAAGAAGTCAGAGCAAAATGAACAAAATTTTTGGTTTTTATTGATCATAAAATCAAATATATCTGTGGAATAAAATGAAATAGTATAGTTTAATAGAGAGGCCTTATTACATTCCTTTAAACAGGAACTTTAAAAGAGCAGGCTTAGTTTCAATTTCTTACATTCTATTTCTTAAAAGCATTGATTTCGGGAAAAATTACCCAATGCTATTTGTATACCATTCATAAAAGGAATAAATTCTGGCCCAGTTTCTTCTTTATATGCCGATTAGGCTGCAGCATAGTTATTTCATGCAACGACTACTTTCTGAGTCCCTTTGGGAGGCCCAGGAATGCTGGAAGAGGCAGCAGGGAGGGCTGTTGTCCTTGGAGTGCTGACAAAATAGTCTGGGTGAGAGTGACCAGCACCCAAGAAACACCCAGAGAATATATGCATGTGAACTTCCAGAAAGAAAATCAAAGTCATGAACAATGCTGTTGAGATTGATCAGAAACAAGTCGTGGTCTAATAGCCTTTTTTTCTTAATGTTCATTGTTGAACCTTTGTTCCTTTATTTTCATTGTTGACACTATGACAAATGTCCCCATTCTCCCCCTTGGCCTGCCTCCATCCAGCGCTCTCCCCATGCTCCCCACTTCCCTCTGGACATCCCCACACTATTGTCTGTGTATGGGTCATGCTTGTATATTTGTTGGCTAATTTCCTCACCTTCTTCCATCCATTGCCCCCTTTCCCTTCCCTCTGGCCACTGTCAAGTCTGTTCCATATATCCATGCTTCTGTTTCCATTTTGTTTGTTTATTTTGCTCATTAGATGCCACATGTAAGGGAGATCATATAGTGTTTGTCTTTCAATCAGAAACAATTTTAAATAGCAGATCAAAAAAATGTTTTAAAATATGGTTTGAAGAATTAGAAATGGGCTCTCCTGGCTATTGAGGGTGAAGGGACAGGGAACAAAACCAATTTATTGTAGCTACTGGCCCAAATGTTTGAACCAAAGTAGGAACAGGAAAAGAGTTTTTAGAGGTCCCCAGTGTTGCTGGAGAGGCATTTGAGGTGACCCACTTCCAGTCACCATGTCAGATGCCAGCTAATTCACCTAAGCAGGTGAGAACTCACATGTTCTAGCTAAAGAAGAAAGTTTTATTCAATGGCTGTTGCAGCCATGAGCAAATGCAGATCTGGTGAGGCCATGTCTTCAGATCTTTCCAGTGCAGCCAGCCACACAGAATTTAAAGAAAATGCTTTTAGTTTTAAATGTTGAGTCAAACACAGTTAAACTATGATGTGTAAGTCAGATTAAAGCTATCTGCTGGCCTAAGACTGCCTAGGGATGACCAGCCAACAATCTTTACAATGATAAGGGATGTTGGAAGTTTGAACCTGGGAATTACATGATGATAATCATGAACAGAAGATACTCGTGATCATACAAAAAAAATCAAGATCCGATCTGGACAAATCGATATATGGAAACTGGAAAGAGGAGGTCTAATTTAAGAGAAATTACAAAAGGTTGACAGGACTTGGAAACTTTATGAGTTCAACTGTGAAAATAAAAGCCATGCAAGAAGCCTACTCTTAAGATTTTGAATTTGGGTTTCCTGGCTGATGGGTTAGAAAACAGCTTAGCAGGCAATGAGAGCCAATTTATTATATATTTTCTTGCTTTCAATGAGGTACTGAAAAGGGATCACCTGAAGCTAGTGGAGATTTTAAACTAATGAGCAGGAGATATAAATGTCAACATCGATCAGGTATTTAATTGATCTCCCCTATAAACAATATCTGTTTGAACATATTACCTCTTCCACGTACAGACACCATTCACTTTTATTTTTGAACTTGAGAAAAATAGCAAGTGGCTCATTTTCCAAATGTATGTCATTCTGTGTTTACCTAGGCAGATATTCATTGATTCATGCATGCGCAGGGTTGCTAGATTTTGCAAATAAAAATACAGGATGCCAAGTGTAATTTGAAATTCAGATAAACAACAGACAATTCTTTGTATAAGTATGTCTCAAATACTGCATGGCTCATAGTTATATAAAAATTATTCACTGTTTATCTAAAATCCAAATTTGGCTGGACATCCTGTATTTTATTTGGCAACTGGATGCCCAGGATTCTATTGCTCTTGAGTCACGACTGTTGTCTTCTTATCCTATCCACCCCCTTCTTTCATCTTCTTTTAAAATCTGATTATGTCACCTTCTTGCTTAAAAAAAAAAAAAAAAAATTTAAAGGCTTTTCTTTGTCTTAACATAAAATTGACTCTCCTGACCATGACTTGCAAGGCCCTACAGGAACTAAACCAAGCCCAGCCGGCCCACCCTTACCTTGAATGTACTATTGCTCTCCCTGGCTCAGTTCAGCTCTTTTCCTTCTTTGATTTCTTCAACCCCCAAAGTGGTTTGCAGCTGAGGGCCCTGGCACATGTTCCAGAAGCTCAGAAGGCCCTTCCTCTAAAACTTGGCCCACCTGGCTCTCCCTCTGTCATCATCCAGGGCTTAGCTCCAAGGAGACCTCCTCAGAGAGGCCTCCCCTATCGCTCTATCTAGAGTTTCTCCGCCTCCGCACTATTGACATTTGGGATTGGATAATTCTTTGCATTGAAGTGGTTCAGCAGTATCCTTGGCCTCACTACTAGATGCCCTCAGGTATGACTATTAAAAATGTCTCATCAGAGGTCCCCAGGGACAAATCACTGATTGAGAACCACTGACGCAATCAGCCCCTTGACTCTGTTTCTGTCATACTATTTCATTCCCCTAACTTCATAGCACTTTCACTATCTGCAGTGTTTGTTTGCATTTACTGGTTGCTTGCTTATCATCTCTTTTCTCACTAACAGAGAAGCACTGTGTGCAAGATTTGGTCTGTTTTATTGACTGCTGTATCCTTACTGAATAGAACTATGCCTGGCACATAAAGATGCTCAATAATCATTTTTTGAACACAGGCCAAATCAGTTCCAATGACCTTTATCGGAAAGCTAACATTCCCCAGGCACTGTAGGCTTAAGTGGAATAACAATGAATAAGACATTATGCCTGGTCTCTTGTCTCCCATCTCTTATAGAGCAGCCTAGTTATGAACTCCTGCCCATATTTAATAAGAATTACAGGCTCTACAGGCTACAGGCATCTTGTGTAAGATCCTGGGAAGCTAACCATGTTATAGTACATAGGTCAGTCCATATAACAGACTAGTCCTGCCCCTATGAGAATATTGTCCCTGAGAGAAAACTGACTTGAGCCAATTATCTCCGTGTGATACCTCCATGTGGTTTTAATTTGCAGAGCTGGGAGACCATCATTGGGCACAATCTAAATGGAGGAAAATCAGGGCAAGGCATTTCACAAATGAAAGCTAGGTTACCCAGTAGAAGAAGCAAGGGTCAACCACACGTCTTTTATGACAGCATAAAGGTAATAGAATAGGGAGTTACTGAAGCCTTTATTTGACTATGGAGGCAGGAGAATTTTATTTAAAATATTTATATAATATTTGTGGTATTACATTAACTGTGATAAAAATATAGTTCTTGCTAATAATCATGGCATAATTTCTTCAGTATTGTTGGTGCTTAGGTGGACTTTTTGTATCTTTCATAGTGTTTATCTTCTCAATGAACTTTTTGAAAACATTTAAGTCTATCATACCTACTAAGAAGTTCACAAATCATTAGCATGTAACTCAATCCATTTTTATAGTAAGAATCTATTCATGTAACTACCTCCTGGATCAGGAAATAGCTCATGGCTCACACTTCCTGTCCAGTCACTGTCCCCACTTCTCTCCCTAAACAACCACTATGCTGAATTGTCATCAGAGTGCTATTGACAACCGTTGGCATTTATATAAATGGAATTATACAGTTCATGCTCTTGTGTTTGCTTTCTTTTGCTCAACTTTATGTTTGTGCCATTCACTCGTATTATTTTTTAATCACATTTATATTGTTATTATATTATAGTTGCCCAACTTTTTCTTCCTTTGCCCTCCTCTGCCCATCCAATGTTCTCCTCCTACTCCCACAGTTCCCACACTGTTGTCCAGGTCCATGGGTCATTCATACATGTTCTTTGTCTAGTCTCTTCCCATTCTTCCCACCCTTATACCTCTCCCCCTTCCCCTCTTGTCAGTTTTTAGACTGTTCCATGTTTCCATGCCTGGGGTTCTATTCTTTTCATTACTTTATTTTGTTCATTAGATTATTCTTATAGGTTAGATCATATGATATTTGTCTTTCACCAACTGGCTTATTTCACTTAACATAATTCTCTCCAGTTCCATCTATGCTGTTGCCAAAGGTAGGAGTTCCTTCTTTTTTCTGCTGCATAGCATTCCATTGTGTAAATGTATTGAAGTTTTTTGATCAACTTCTTTACTGATGGTCACTTAAGCTGTTTCCAGCACTTGGCTATTGTAAATAGTGTTGCTATAAACATAAGAGTGCACAAGTTCTTTTGAATTGGTAACTCAGGATTCTTAGGATATATTCCTAGGGCAGAATCACTGGGTCAAAAGGCAGCTCCATTTTCAGTTTTTAAAGGAAATTCCATACTGTTTTCCACAGTAGCTACACCTGTCTGCATTCCCACCAACAGTGCACCAGGGTTCCATTTTCTCTACATACTCTCCAGCACTTGTTTGTTGATTCGTTAATAATGGCCATTCTGACAGATGTGAGGTGATATCTTCATGTGGTTTTAATTTGCATTTTTCTGATGGCTAGTAATGTTGAGGAGATTTTCATATGCCTATGGGCCATCTCCATGTCCTCCTTGGAGAAGTGTCTATTCAAATCCTTTGCCCATTTTTTAATCAGATTGTGTGTCTTCCTGATGTTGAGTCATATGAATTCTTCAGGTATTTTGGAGATCAAACCAGTATCTGATGTATCATTGGCAAATATATTCTCTCATATTGTCAGTTCCCTTTTCATTTTGATGATGGTTTTCTTACATGTTTTTGTAGCAGTAAGTAGTACCAATTTTCATTGCCTGTATCAGTGATTCAACTAGTGTACCATGATACACAAGCATGCCATAAGAATCTGTGAAACATGCACTACTTGACTATTTAGTCAGGGGCACTGACTTCTTTCCCCTTAGCTTGTCAAATAAAAATGACGACAGCCAACACAATCAAAATTATACCTAATTTTTTTGTCATATTGGCAAAAATATAATGTGTGATATTTTGGTGTGCCACAAAATGTTAGTAATTAGTTTATGTCTGCCATGAGATGGAAAAGCTGGAGAATCACTGGCCTGTATTATACCATTGTGTTTATTGATTCCATCTGGGTTGTTTCCTAGTTTGAGCTTTTACAAATAGTGCTCCTATGAATATTCATTTGCATGTCTTTTGTGGGTTTGTGTATGTATTTCCATTGGGTATATACCTAGGAATGGAATTGCTGGGCCGTAGAACATGTGTATGTTCAGCTGTGACAGATACTGCCACTTTTTCAGCATATTTGATTCAGTTCACTTGTATGAGTGTTCCATTTGCTCTACATGAAGATACATTTATTTTGAAGAGGCTGGAACATAGAATTAGGATATGATGAGAAAAAAATAGTGTTGCCTTAAAAGAAACACTGCCTACTCTGGAATCATTTTCTGTATCCTTGGCATACTTCAGTGTTTATAACAAAGCTGATCCCTTTCTATTTTGAAATTTTACCCATTTGCCTACTTGAATCTACTTCAGGCCAGATAACGATGACAGGATCTACTGAGTCCAGGAAATTCCAATTATTCCCCGAATATTGGGGCTACAGGAATAACTTACTCTGTAAAATGTCTAGTGTTCCTTGCATCAAAACATAAAAATCCTTGCTGTGTAACATGAAAAGTTGATGAGGTCACATGAATGCTTGCTTACTATGCATATGGCAAGAGTTGTGCATTTCAACTAAAATATAGGAGCAGTTCTGGCTGTAAAGAAGGAGTTTAAGAAATCGAGAGACTATAAATGGCCATCTGCTCTCTTCTCCATTTTTATTTGCTGAATTAACCCAGTGCAGTATTTTAATGACTAATGGGTTGGTATTCCATCTGCTCATTAATTTTTTTACTATACAATAATCCATCATTTTTACTGAGTGGAAACTGTTTTCTACTTTGTAAAAATATTTTTAAAAATAGAGGCAGTGGGTGTAATGCAGCTTTCATTTCAGCTGTATTTAAAGATGGAGATCCTGAGATCAGGGCGCTGGGGAAAGAATTTCAGCGCTTTGGGGTGACTCCGCATAGTGGGGATGTGGATGGAATATAGGCACCTTTGGTCTTACTTGAAAAGAATAGAGAAAGAAGCTTTCTCCGCATGACCAAAGGTTGCAGAGATGTAAATCGCATCCATGATATTGTAACACTTAGGCAAAAAGTGCGGAAGGATCAGTTCCTTAAAAATACTGTAAAACATATGTCACTCCCAGAATGGAGCTTCTGGTATTCCAACTCTGTTCTCCATGCCATGAATCTAAAGCAAGTGGAGCATACTAACGTGTGTGTGCATGCATGTGCACACATTTACATTAACATTTCATTTAAGCATCTTCTTAATTTGTTCCTCTTTCCTTGCTTCTGTCTTTTTATTTCTCTTAAGCTGGCACGGCACGCTATCTGCTGCCGGGCCATTAAGGTTCGTGTGTCCAGGAGCAGATGTCACTTTAATGGCATCTTTAATGCCTGCTGTGCCTCTTCCACCAGGAGAGTCCCTGAAGGAGGGTTTGGCTAGAGGGTACAAGCTGACATTTGGAGAATTGATGGATGAGGTGAGAGGTGGAGAAGGAAAGGACGGGGCTTTAAAATATTCCGGGAGTGACGATTTGTAATATTTTTTAAAAGGATTTCTACCCTATTTGCCAAATATTTTGCCTCTCTCCGTGGTTTTCTAGCGCCATTTTAAATAATTTACCAACACATTTTTTAAAGTCTCCACTCCATTGCTTATAAGGTCCTGGAACCTATCACTAGAGATATATTATTCTCTTCAAAGATAAGGGCCATGTTGTGCTGAGGGAAGAGAAAATAACTAGTAACACTATTCCCATGGATTATAGGAGCCCATCCTATAATAATATTATTTTGAAATAACAGGTCCATTCTGAAAAATGCAACAATGCACTAATCATCATGTCTCAAGTACATTAACCATCTTAGAGGCATATATTTAAATCCCATCAGATTTCACTTATATTGTCTTTCTGTTTAATTTGGTAAATTAAAGCCATGGCTTTCTATTTACTCCTTAGAGCTTGTCTAGGAAATAATTACATACTGTATTTTTTTAAGGCTCTTGGGCCACACACATTGTTCCTATCACCCAGTTTTCCCCTAGATTACTAACTGGATAGTATGATTGGTACTATTCCATTGCAATGCATAAAATAAATTATATCTCATGAATTTTTTTCCCAGAGAAAGTTCCATTAAAATTTAAAGACCAAGCCAAAAGGAAACTCAAAAACATTAAACAGCCCTAGCTGGTGGCACAGTGGATAAGGCACCAGCCTGCGAATCCAAAGGTTGCTGGTTCAATTCCCAGCCAGGGCACATAACCAGGTTGCAAGCCAGGTCTCCAGCCAGCTCTGTAGCTGGAGGCAGGTGAAAGGTAACCATACACTGATGTTTCTCTCCCTCTCTGCCTCTCTCCTTTTCCCTCTTTCTAAAAATAATAAATAAAAATCTTTAAAAAACAACAAAAACAAATTAAACAAGTCAATATTTTAAATGGTCCACTATAAGAAATCAAGGACTTCTATTTGGTCAGATACGACTGTAAAAATGTCTGTTTGGATAGCACCCAGTTCTAATGAGAGCCTGTGTTTTTGTTCTGTGGGTTTTTTGTTGGGGCATTTTTATTATTTACATCTTTGTAGAATTTGGTTTCAAAACAGACTCCAGGGATATCTTTGGGAACTGGTGTTCAGAAAGATGACATGGCCAAATGTTTCCATGAGCCTCAAACCATAGATAATAGATGGGTGTCTGTGGAGAGCTTGCCAACTGAGGCATGTATATAATTCACATCTCCTGGAGGAGAACCCGGCTCACCTGGCCATGCCAGGACCAGAATTCAGCTGCTCCTGTCGCACAGTATATGCCAACAGATTCATAGGTAGGTCCTCTTGAATCAGTGTATGTATTTTCCAGATTGTAAGGACATTTTCTTCAATTACAAAGCTGGAGTGTAGCAGGGAAATAAATTGTGATGTCTTATGAAAATTTTCCTGTGAATTTAATGGAAACAGTTCCATTGGCACATACTTGTGTTTTGTTTTGTTTTTTTTTTTTTGGAAAAATGATTTTTTAATTTAATTTTATTGTTGTTGTCTTACATCCATCCCTCCCTTTTTTTTGAGATATACAATACTTTAATGTTTCTAATAAAATGTGAAGATTGGCAATGACCTAGGAAGGCCAATTATAGCTTCTCCTTAAATGTTCAGGCAATCATATCAGCCAAGTGCCGTTTGCCTTTCTCACTCCTGGAGCTCTTAGGGAAACTGCATGAGAGTAGTGGCCGGTGACTGTGCTGATCATCACTAGTGTTTCCCTAGTGGGTGCACAGTGCAGGACATGTGGGCAGACAGACCTCAAGAAGTAGATAGGAACATAAAGGTATGAGTATAGGCACGGATTCATGCTTCAGAAGATGTGGGTTCAAATCCCAGCTCCTACAGTGAATGACTCCCGTAGCACCGGGGAAACTACTTCATCTCTTCCAGCTTCAGTATGTTTCTTTAGAGGGAAAAATTAGCTACCCTCTGGGTTATCGTGAAAATTAAGGTTTTATATACAAATTGTTCAGTTCCATGCCTGGAAGAGTTTCTGCGCAATAACTGGTACGTATTTCATATAATGAAGGTGGTGATCTTCCTGCCCCACATAGAATGTTTTATTTATGTTTAATAAAGTGTTTGGGAGTTTTATGTATGAGTGATAAAAATGCTGGAGGATTTCTTAGGCCATTACTGATTTTCAGTGTCCCCAATGTGATTTATTCTGACTGGCACCCAGAAGAGACAGGGACTGGTGTTATTCATTTCAGTAATCAATTGATAGCTAATTTATAAGTTAATGTTAGGTTTTTCCTTTGATTCTTTAGCCCTAATTGTATACCTTAGTGTTCAGAAAAGGGAAATAGTGCCAGAAGCTTGAAATCCCTCAGAGAGTAAAGTATATTTAACAAAATCCATAAAGAACGTTCAGTTATGCAATCTGTTCCCATGAACAGGCCATTGTTGACTCTCATGTTAATTAGAATATCTTCCACTCCACTGAAATGTTCTATACAATCAATGTTTACTTCCTAGTGTCTCAAAGCACATAATTTGTAGTTTTCTGAAAAGGAAGAGACAGTACCAAATCTTTGCATTATACCTGGTTCCTCAGAGAAGCCAGTAGCTGGGAATTAAAAACAAAAAAGAATTTAAAAAAGAAAGAAAAAAAACCCTTAAGACATATTGCTTGAACTATATACTGTAACGTAATTTTTTAAAAATGTGACCTTATCATGTAAAGCTCACAGGAATTGCCTACATGATCAGTCAAAGAGATGTTGCTAGTTTTATAAGCAAAATAAAGCCAGAGACACATCAATGTTCCCTTTCATTAGTCCTTTCCTTTCATTTCTTCTCCAATTTACGTATCAACATTTTATAAGTGAAGATGATTTTCAAAATAGTTATTTGATGAAATGCAAATAAAATGATGAAAGTAACCAAATTTGAAGAGAGCACTGGGTTTTCATGTCAAACGATATTTTAAGAGATATAAGTTTTTTCAATTTATTATTTCACCAAGAATACGAATGCCCAGTTGGTGCAAGCATTGTGTTAAGAACTGTGTTGAACAGGACAACAAACAGCCGTTTACATTAAAGTGCAGTGAAAGTGTGTGTGACAGGAGTACAAAGCCCAGTGCCTTCTGCCAAGAATTATCAGAGAAAGTTTCCTTGGAAAGTAGGAGTTCTGAGTGAGTTCCTGAAGGATGTGACCTTTTGTCACATTGTCACAAGGGGAAGAAGCACTTCCAGGAGGGTACCATGAAAAGTCATCAGACTGTCATAGTTTGGGCCCATCCATGGGTCAAGCTGGGCTGCAGCAGAAAGAGCCTGGAAATAAATGGACAGAGACAAGACTAGTGTCAACAAGCGAGTCCAGGGGTCTGGGCTTACCCCACTAAGTAAGCAGGGGCCCCTGCAGACTTGTGCGGAGAAGAATACCCGCCTGTGTTGGATGACACTTTCTCTTCGTTTGCATGACACCCACCTCTGTTGACAGCAGTTCCATCCTTGCCCAGGCCTGGGTGAGGACCTTGGAATCATCCTGTGTCACCCCACATCCCTCATTTAGGAAATCCTGGGGACCACACCTGCAAACTACTGTAACCCACACCTGACCACTTCTGTTCTCCTCTGCGACCAGCTTCACTGAAGGCATGTCATGTCCCACCGATGTTCCCTCACTGATCTTCCCATTTTTACCCTGGCCCATCCCTCAGGGTCTGGTCTCTACAGGCAGCCAAGTTACCCTTCTCCCTCAGCATCCAATCCCGTCCCTTCCGTTGGAAAGCCTTCAGTGGTTTCCCGTCCCCGCTGGAGAGAAGGTGCCCATTCTCCTTTTGAAGGCCCTACACCTTCCATCCCGTCCCCTTCCCCCTCTCCTCGCTTCATCCACTCCGGTTGGTCTGCTGTGGCTTTTGCGCCTCTCCAAGCCCATTCCCCGAATCAGACTGCCTTCCTCACGTGTTCGAGTGGCAGCTCGAAGGCCACATGGCCAGAGAATCCTTCAGCGAGAGGCCACTTTGTATAAATTAGCAGTGCCTTCCGTCCTCTCGCTTCTTGCTCCCGACTGCTTTCGTACCGGTTGTCACCTCATGACCTGTGACATAGCTGTTCTGTGCCTGCCTCTTTTTGGTAGAACGTTAGCTCTTTGATTAAACTCTTGTATTAAGAATGCCAGGCAGCCCCAGCCAGGTGGCTCAGTTGGTTGGAGAGGCATTCTGTACACCAAAGGGTTGTGGGTTTGAGCCATGCTTGGGAGTATAATGGAGGCAACTGATCAGTGTCTCTCTCACATCCATGTTTCTCCCTCTCTCCTCCTCCCCCTTCCCCTCGCCTCTCTCTCCTTTTCTCTCTCATCAATAAACAGGTCCTTGGGTGAGGTTTTAAAAAAATGCCATGCACTCTTTAGTGAACTTTAGAAACATTAACTTGCAACAACCTCCTTACATGAGTAATATTACCCCCGTTTTATAGACTAGGACCTTGCAGCAGAAGAGTCAATTACATCACATCTCGTGGTGCATCATGGTAGGACTTCGATCCAAACCCGGGTAGTGGACACTCTTTGCCACCACTGAGCTTTGCTGTCCTTTGGAAAGCAGAGACTTTGTTCTAGTCATTGTCATGCTGCTTCTCTGGCACCTAGGATGTGGTCGGGCTCAGTAGTGACAAAATAAATATTCTCTGGCTCTGTTAATATGAGGTAGCTGTACAGCATCTCTTTCCTGTGTTCAGACACTAGTGGAAATATAGAAAAAATCAGAAAGTTTGATTTTGGTCAAACATCCTATATTATTTCTTCTGAGAGTCTCACTGAAGTTGTTTTTTTTTTTTTTTAAAGCTCTTTAGATGTTTTTATTAGCCTGCATGACTCCATTTTCTATTAAAACACTGTTATTGTAAACTCAGCAGTAAATACTAAATATTAAATACTTGACTGCATTTTTATGGTCATGTGCTGAGTTAAGCAAATTAATCAAAAGAAAGCTTGTCTCTAAAATGTCCTCCTTTTAATTGCCCTGCGGGAAATAGCCAGAAAAAAAATATTTGATGAGGAATGTTCACTTTGTGAAACTGAGCTCATGTTGATCATGGCAAGTGCCGAACACTGTGCTGTGAGTATAAAGACCTGCAAGGTAATTCTACATCTATGGAGTTCATAGTCCAGGAGATAGACTAGTAAATAAGTAATTTCAAAAATTATCACCAGGGAATCAGCAGGAACAGAGCTATATGTTGGAAAAATTGGGTAAAAAGGAGAGAGGTTACAAGAAAGGTTTGCTAGAGGTGAGGGTGTTAGGTGTCTTAAAAGGTTATTTTCAAGGCTGACTCGGGGTAGTGGCAACCTAGGTGTGGGGCTATGAGTGGAAATGGTGTATAGAAGGCTTTCCAGACAAGCAAAAAAGCATAAATAATGGAAACTTACCATGTTGTGAATCCTTGTTCAAGTTGGTCTTGCACAGGCATAAAGTCTGTCAATTTTTGAGAATTCAACTCCCTATTCTATAAACTGCTATAAGACCATTGAGGTCTCTGATTTGCACGTGTATAAAATTTGCTGACAGTAAATAAAATGACATGTTGTTTTATGAGTAGTTTATAATGTATTTCCTTTTAATTAGGTGAAAATGTGACGTTATGATTTCATTTCATCTCTCCCTTTTAGAATTGATATTTTGGAAGTTTTAGAAAGCAGCCAAATGTCTACAACTGGTGATTAAGTTTTCGATGAATTTCAGTTTTATTTCTATCTCAGATCTACTTTTGTAATAAGATTGCTCTCAACAATATATATTCACTGTATCTTTAAAATGCATTCAATCAGTTTATTGGTGGGTAAAATTTGGCATAGATATGTTGTAGTGTTCCCTACATCTTTGATAAGACATCTAGGTTTTTCTTTAAGAAATTTTCCCATAGTGAAGTTGAAGGTTTTATGATCTTGAAAATCTCTTACGTTTGCTTTAGAATTGACAAAATCTGCTGTTTTAACAGTTCACCTGCTTTAAATTAGTTGATCCTTACAGTAGTTTGTGGCTCAGACAAAGGATAGCTTGTTTAGAGTTCCATGTCCATGTTCTGCCTTTGCTTTTCACTTGCTTTTCAAATGTCCAGATGCAATGCTCTCAGATGGCTGTTGAGAGTGGAAATACCAAAGCAGTTGTCAGGGCACCAGGCAAGGTCATTGATCAAGGGGCAATAGTGAGAGCAACACTGATGGACAGTGAGTCATGCGACTAGGGTTCCAGTCATTCTTGGCCCTTTCATTACCCAGATGGAGACGCTGGACCCATCCCCAGACTTTTCTGGATCTCAGTAACTCATATCTGAAAATGAGTTGGAAGAGAAGGGACAAGATCATCTCCAAGGTTCCTTCTAGTTCAGATTCCTGAGACTGATTGTGAACTTGAAAGTAAGTGAAGAAGAGTAAGCATAACCATTAGAGAACTCTTGTAGAAGATTTTGGTGAAGCATAAAGGTTTTAAGACCTTGTGACACTTATGAAGTACGTTTGGACATGTCACATGCATCCTGCAAATGGGCACCATCTCTTCATATGAAATGTACTAAAAGCTAGTTTCATTCATGACTTTGGCATTTTTTTTATATAAGTGACCTGAAGTTGTATCCTTTAAGTGATCTGCTTCTGGTAGGAATTTTTAATTTTCCTTAATTATACTAAGTAATGTGTTCTGCTAACAACTTTAAAAGAGGACCAAAATAATGATTTCCAGATATTGCAGGTTAATAAAAATAGTTGACCCTGGCTAAAATTCTTTTTTTTTTTTCTTAAACATTATGTTTTAAGCCATCTGCCTCTGAAATGTGTATTAAAAAATGTGTAGACACTATTTTAGAAATAAACAATGATATCAAATGTTGGTATTTTAGAGCATATAGTTATTTTCTATATGCTCTTTTGTGTGTAAAGGTACCTGTATCCCATGATAATTGTTGGGAATCAGTCTTCTTGTATCCTGATCTATAAACTAGATAATTGACTAGAGATCAGAGTTAAGATTTATTACCACTAATGGTACATTTTCTTTAAAAAAAAAATGAACTTTTAAAAATCTTAAAGGCCATATTTTATTTCCAGTTCCTCAGAAAAATCAGTGATCCTTTTCTGAAAAATCTGTATTTCTATTTGTAAAGACTCCCAATTTCTTCTCATTATCTGCCACTGATCCCTATTCTTTAAACACTTCTTATGTACATACCAGTGCACACAAATGCTTGTGAACCACTATTCCTGAAAGCAGAAAGTATTCTATCCAAAGCCTATGTTTGTGATATTTCTCAGAAATTAGTCAGTTCTCTAATACAAAGATCACCACTTGAGAAAATTATGAACCTCTGACTATTTCTGTACAGAACTATCAGCAGCAAATCTTCATGAACCCAAAACTTGAATTATGTTTTCCATCTCCGAGATGACTTACTGGATAGTTGTACTAATTCTATTTCCTTTTCTCAAGTAAAGTAGGCAGAGAGAATACTATAATTAATTAATTCTTTGAAGGCTAGATCAGTATCATAATTTGTATATCTTTGGCACCTGGTAGGTGTCAGTAATTCATTGTTGAATAAACAAAGACCTTCATAGGCTTCCAACCAAAGGACAAATATATAGGATGCTTACTACAGAATAATTCATGAGATACTGGTGGCAAAAGGTCATCTCTTCTCTCTGTAAACATGCTCAATAAACATAAGAGTTCAAAGTGAACTGAAGTTGTCTGAACTGTAATATAGTTAGTGCTGGCATCTTAAACTAATTTATGGATGTGACTTTGGTAGTATGTCATAGTGATAATTTGTCTACAATCATTTCATGGGCATCACTGAATAGCTATTCTGTAATAAAAGTCCATCATTATTATATTGAATCAGAACTAAATACAGAATGTAAGGTGTACTCTGTTGTAGAATGCATTTAAATACCTTGATTAATTCCTACTCCTTCCATTTCAAGTGACATTTCATGCCCTTAGTCTCTTAGTTCTTCACACATCCCCAACTTGGTGGTTCTCTTCCCTTGGCTTCTCCCTGCATCCCTTGATTCTATTTTCTACCAGTTTACAGAAAAATTAGAGTTTTCATTATTAGAAAAATTTATATAAGTTTACATGAACTGCGGTTATTTGACAATTTTAGCGTGCTATAGCGAGACTAATTTAAATACATTGAATTTATCATGGTTGAATTGCATTTTTAGAATCTGTTTGTGTTTCCAACATAATCCTTCAGTAATGGTTTTTCTTTTCAGCACCTTTTGGATTCCAATCTGTGTGAATCCGGCTCAAGGCTTTCCTGAGGAATTGGGCTTAGCTCCATGTTCGCTAAGCTGTTGAAAGTAAACCTGAACTACAGTGATTGGGGTTTCCCTTGAGGAAGACAATGGGTGGACAGAATGCTAGAATTAACTCAGTTTCTCTAGGACAAAACTAGTGGCAAAAGCATGGTCCCGAACCAGCAGCAGCCACACCACCTGGGATGTTCTCAGACTTCACTCAGACCTACCGAATGAGAGACCCTGGAGGTGACATGGGTTTCAGTATAGACAAATGTGATCTTGTATCCCAACAAGCAGACCCCCAACTCAGCCCTCTAGGGTGACCAGTCTGTCTCAGGGTCTGCCTCTGAAGAATAATGCTGGCCTTGCTGGACTGTTGTGAGGATCAAAGATGAAAAACAACATCCTGGGATGCTTTCCCATGCTGCTAATGAGACTGGCATGTCAGACCTTCGCTCATACAAGTCCCTTCTAAATTATACTAAGTTTTCAACCAGATTTTGTATTTGAACTTTATATTCTTTTTCCTTAAGGAAGACCCGCAAACTGCCTTGGCTTCAGGCTCCCACAGAATCCTAATACTTAGCACATGCCAGAGCCTTCCTGAGTGTTAGTTCCGTTGGTATCAAGTCCGTTTGCTATTCCTGTCACTTCTTCTCATTTACATTTCAGTCCTGAGTTGTATTCTGCAACGACTTACCAGGATAGCCCATCAGCCAGATAATGAGTGCAGGATGCACATTTCTGGATGATAAAGAGTTTGGAATGTATTCAGGAAACAAAACTTAAGTTCCAAGGGGTACAGCCCCTCACAAAGCAAGAGTCTACTTGCTTGTCAGGCCAGCAAAAGAACACAGACTCTCCATTTACACGTATCTAGTACGTGTCAAGCAAAACGTATGGAGAGCTGACTTTTTATTTTTAAGGACAAAACCCTTTTTAAACCAACGTGAAGGTGCTTAAGATTCAAATGACAGTTCTCTGAAAGTCAGCTTGGATTCTTTGCCCTCTCTTTGACAATGATTATAGTAATTGAACAGAATGGAGTCTTCTCTGCTGAAGTGTATGAATGTAGACATTTAAGGTTATGTTTCCAAAGTAGCAGACCTAGGCTTAGCCACGTGTCTCGTCTTCATCCTGATGGTGTCGTGCGAGGTGCAAGGAAGTGCTTTTGCTCTTGGCTGGAGCAAGTACCCTGACGACATTAATGCAAGTATCCTTCAGCACCATTGATTATCCCATTTCTCCATGACTTCTTTTCAATTAATTTCATTCCAGAATGAAGAATTGTCTGAGCGGTGAATTTGTTTGGTGGGAGAGATAGTCAGGCTGGCATTTTGAGTATTTATCGAAAGGCTGGATCTTTTTGGTTGAAGAATTGGTTAGGAAAATGACTGTCAAGCTCTCTCTTCACCACAGTAACCAAATTTTAATACCTTCTTGGGGTACAGATCGTTATGTAATCTAACCCCATGGCACTGAGGTGCATTGTATGTAGTATATTTATGATTGAGCAGAAAGTTTCAAACAGCAGCCTGTGAAATTGGATTTTAGATGTAATGTACCGTAAGTGCTGTAAAGATTGCCTTTAATGCTATAAATCAGATTTTATTGGTTTCAGCTATCTCGTTCTGGTTATTGTATTGCCCACAAAATCAGAGGAAATCAAAGAGCTGGAATATTTTTTATTTTAATATCCCATATTCTATGGTAATGGCACATGTACCATAGAGCTCCCTTTTTGGGTGGGTTGGACCAAGTTGACAGGTGACAGCCCTAGCAACATATCAGTGGCAGGATCAGAGTAAACAACCAGGTTTCCGGACTTGAGGCCTTTCCAATGGTCCTGTCTGGGAAATAGACAAGGTGGCCGAATTGGCAGATCCCTGCCCTTCTTGAGAAGCTGGTTGTCCTGTTCTTCATGCGAGGCTGACAGCTGCTGAGATTGGCAGATGAGATTGCACTTGGCACCTTCCACAGAGCTGATGGAGTTTTGTGATGAGGCTGTCTGTTGGGGATGGGGGACCCATGCCTGACCTACCTGAGTTATTCAAAGCACCCCAAACCATTGCTGTAGAAGAAAGTTGTATCCTCCATCTCCCCATGTTTGATTTAGAATTATCCCCCTGCTCACACGCACACTCTTAGATATTTCTATTTAGCATGGTTGAGTCAAGAAAGTCGACATATTCGGCATTTGAAGGACTACTTAGGAAAGCATACTCTGGACTAGTAGAGCCCAGGACAGTGTGCAAATCCAAAGATGAACTGGTTAGGACTAGAACAATTTTCAAGCTATTAAAAATACAGTTCTGCTTGGTTTATTTGCAGTTTTACTCAGTGTTTTTAGCTCCATTAGATACTCAGAATAGCTTACCAAGGTCCTGTGGATATTACCAGCATTGCTCAGGTCCATGCTATAGAAACTGAAGAAGGCAAGAGGGAAATCAGGGGTTTCTTGAAACTGAGGGTATCCAAGAGCTTTTTACTTTATTTTTTTACCCCAACATTATACTAGGTACGTTCCCATTTGTGTCCCCACCTGAAAAAAATAACCATACCTAGCCATTAGGGAAGGCACCAAAATACTCTGTTTTGTTGTGGTTACAAAGAAATCTAACTCCTGCGAATGCTTGACTAATCTTGAACCTGGTGGAAATAAAAGCCATGTAGAAAGTTAATACTGCTAATGTTATGCTAATCCGAACTCAGCAATTATTTTTCTTTTCCCAGGATAGGAAATCTTGATGCCACCTTTACTGGCAGTGAACAAAGCTGGAAGAAGTAAGGATATTATGCTGATCAGGGCTTGACATTTAGGCCTGCCAGTTTGAGGCTGAAAATATGGCCCAGGAGCTCAGCTGGAGGCACGGGACGCAGCCAGATCCCAGAATGCACTTTGGCTCTTGTTTCAAGCTGCACCCAATTTTCCCAGAACCCCGAGAGCCACCTGCATTGAAAACGGAACTGTATTGGTTTGGAAATGTAAGGGCAGCTGCAGGCCAAGACACTAACCAGTTCCATGTTCTTAAAGCATAAGGGAGCCCCTTTTTCTCAAGACCAACCTTACCCCAAAAAGACCATCTCTGAAAACCCTCCCTGTTTAGTTGCAGACCAGCCAATAATTCTGCGGTATCACTGACCTCTTTTTTCGGCCCCTCTGTCTAACTCTCTCTTGTGCAAATGCTAAAAATAGAACCTGGCATTTTGGTTTGCTTGGGTTGACTTACCTTGTCTCCAGTCAGCCCGAGATCACCAGAAACCAGCGTTTACTCAGCCAAGTTGGCTTATTGCATGATTGCAGGGTGGAAGGCCGCTCGCCAGGAGAACTGTTGGGCAGCTTTTCAAACAAACTTAAAAGGCAGAGGTTATTGTGGGATTCTGAGGGATAATGCAGGTTAGGTGAAATTTAAATAGTGTGTAGATAGGCGTAAAGCAAAGCAGGGCTGTGTGCAAAGCGTTTAACATTGAGCCTGGACTATGAAGTGGATCTGACGTCTTGTTTCTTTGAAAGCTACAGTTAAGATAGATCTAGAATTTGTTTAGTCTAGAGACCCCATGTTTAGAGCTTTGTACCTGAATTGGAAATTGAGGGTGTCTCTGCGTCAAAGTGACTTAGATCATCTAGGCAAGAGTGGGATGTTTTTTATCTTTTTCTGATATGATTTCCAAAAATAAGAATTTTTTATAGTTAATGGTTTCATAGAGCAAAGCATCTTAGTGAGTAAAAAAAAAAAAAAAAGAAAAATCAGCAATTACCTAAAGAAAGTGTTGTTAAGACACTTTACAGCTCTGGTATGTACTTTGGACAAATACTGTTTTCTGTTCATTTCAGCTGTTTTATCTGTGTCTATTATTCTAGATGTTGAATGCCCAGGTACTTCTTTTTATTTCTCAGTCTAACTAACTTTTCCTTTCTTTCCCTCCATATCATTTACTAATTTACTATGATCATTTACTAATCATATTCATTTACCTTTGCTCAGAATCCCATCTTGCATTTTAGACTTTCCATCTCATTTTCTTCTTCCTGAAGCACATCCTTTAGTGTTTTAGTTAAGGATAATCTGTGTATGAGGAACACTGATAGGCTTTAATTCTTTGAAAATGTCCTTATATTGCCCTTGTTCTGGCAAGTTAGTTGTACTGGGTATGAAATTCAAGGGTGATGATTGCTTTGTCTCCATATTATACTCTGTTTTGTGATATTTATTAGGAATCAACCATCAGTATAATTGTTTCTTTTTAAGTGATTTTCCTTTTTTCCTCTGCTTCCTTTAAGTATCTCTTCTTTATTTTCAGTGCCACAGTTATCTGCCATATAGCAATTTTGGGCAGTGACTCACGATGTGATGGTGGTCCCATATAAATATAACAGAGCTATATTTCCTTGAAGGATTGGGAGGATATGTGGTTCTGGAGGACTTTTTTTTCTCAGTTGAGAGCAATGTTTGTGGAACTTGGCAGTGGAGTCCATCTCACTCACAGCAGCTCCAATTTGGGGGCACAGGCCCATCCCGGTCAGTCAGCTGCTGACCTGTGTCTGCACAGAGGAACCTGTCCCCACAGTTACACATGCAGAGGGTGCTACAGCCCCCCCAGGTCTAGCTTCATGGTCCTCCAAGTGCATTGCTGTTAATTTGTTGCTGAGAACCTAAGATTCTGTCGGAAAGACATAGGTCCACAGGAGCTACCTTAACAAGTGCCAAGCACCACTGCTACTTTATTTAGTAAAAACCTTCTCTGCCCATGCAGAGCCACCTTGTTTCATACTTTGGAATACTCTCAAGTTGCAATGTCGTATAGATAAGTTTTATATCTTCCATCGATTCAGCACCAGAGAAAGCATTTTGTGCCAGATAGGTTCAATGGGCCAAAGGCAAATTTTCAAAGTCAACATATTGAGTCCTCAGTTTTACGTCCTCTCTATGTTAAATATGCTTTTTTTTTGGATGGATACAACAACATCCCTTAAACTGATCACTGCCCCAACACGCAGTAGCCAAAACTACATGGCCATGACAATCCCCTACGTCTCCTCATCTCCCCTTCTTGATTTATTATTCCCAGTGATCCTCAGATCACCTTTGACTCTCTCCTGACAATTACTGTATGGTGATCTATGGTGAATCTATGTATGGTGAAGTATGGTGATCCGACCCACTCACTTCTCAATATTTCCAATCATAACCCTTGTTTATGGAGCAGAATGGACAGCTCCAGTGTTTGACTTCTAACCCTGTTGAGAAGAAACAATGGAGGGCTGGTAGGGCGGTGTTTATGAAGTCTGCAGTAGTGTGCCGTGATGCCCTAGGATAGCATGTTGGCTCACCCTCACTTGCTGACTCACCCAGAGAAACTGCCCGTCCTGCCATTCATGGTATATGTGCCATTTTTATGTTTTATGCTATACTTTACCTTTTCTATGTTTACACATTTAACGTAAGTACTTATCATTGTTATAATTGCCTATGGCATTAAGTACAGGAAGCTAGGCAATAGACTATACCATATAGCTTACTTGCACAGTAGGCTGTACCAGCTAGGTTTGCGTAAGTGCACTCTCTAGAGGGTTGCACAACAATGAAATCACCTCACAGCATGTTTCTCGGAAGGTATCTCCATCGTTAAGTGATGCATGACTATGTGTACTTCCACTTTCAATGTGTCTACTTGTGGATTTTTAATTTAGCCTGCTTTGAAATTATTAAGCTTCTTGGATATGAGTTTCGTGTCTTTCCAAAGTTGTTGAAAATATTCATTGTTGGCTTTTTCAAAAATTTTCTTCTCCCAGTTTTACTCATTAGTTCCCTTGAAACCCCACTTAGATGTATGTCAAACTTTCTCAGCCTATGCTCTCCATTTCTTTTCAACTTAAACAAATATTTAATATCTCTCTGGGTTGATTATTTCAGATTTATCTTCAAGTTCAGTAATTCTCTCTTTAGCTATGTTGAGTTTGCTGATTTTTTCTATTGAGTTTTAAATATTTTAAAAGTGTTTTAAAATCTTTTTATGATTTTGAGTTCTGTAGCATATTCGATATAATTGTATTCTGAATATTATTGTGTACTCAATATCTGAGAACATCATGGTTGATTTTGCCAGCTTTCATGTTTGGTATGTTATTTCTTGTGTGTGTTGTACTCTTTTTTTATTGCCATTGTCTTATTTTCCTAGAAATTATCTCTGAGAACTGTTAGAACTTCAGTTTGTTGTTGAGTTCATCCAGAGAGTATGTACAGGATTACTCCCAATCTGAGTGTACATTTAATTAATTCTTACCCTTGCAGTTTTTCAATATATACAAAAAGTATAAATGTGGGTCACAAATCCCATTTCCTATAGGGATTGCCTTGTGATTACCAGTTCTCAAGGAGATTTATTTTCTTCATACCTAGTGTCAAGTAATTATAGGCAAGTTCCCTAACTGCTTTGCTCAGGGTAAGGATTATTTCTCATTTACTCTTCTACTTCAGAATCTCAGCTTTCTGTAGGACTCTGGAAAGTTCCTCCCTCTAAGCAAACACCAGCTGCCACCTCTTACCTCTTAGGCTTCGACAAATCATCAAAACAGAGCGAAGGCCATAAGATTCAGCTGATGCCTGTGAGGTCTGGCTTATTCTTCATTTGGGGAATTCAGTTCATCTGAGATTCCTTTACTCCGTTTTTCTCATGAGTTCTGAGATAGCTTTAAAAGCTATACCTTAAAATGATTTTATTTGAAGATTTGGGGAGCTTTCAAAGAGAAATAGAAAATTTAGCTTCCCATACTTTCAGATAAGGGAAGTCCTCTGTAAATGGGCTTTAAAAGAATATATATATATATATATATATATATATATATATATATATATATAGTGCCCATTGAAATAGGGATATGAAAGAAACCTATTTTATTGCGTTTTACATTTTTTAGAAATGCAACTCATTTATAATTAGAAATCAGTGGTTTCAGTGCTCTTCAATGTAAAATCAAGGCAGAAACATTCTAAGTGTGCAAGTTCAAATGCATAGGAGGCAGAGATTATTGCTAATTTCCTATGAGGAAATAAGGGTTTAGAAGACTGGCTTGTCATCAGATGACCTGGGGAGGTAGCGGCAGTATTCCAGGCAGGCTCCTTTAATTTCCAGTGCAGGATCCGGCAGACACAGAATAGCCCATCTTTGCCCAAATGCTTCTCAGTTTTATGCCAGCATGGATTATGGATCTTCCTTCTCCTTTGTGCCTGGCTATCATCTATCAACCTTCCACTCTTTCGAAAAACAGAAGTTTTAGCAGCCTATGGTTTGGTTGAGATCAAAGGGCACAGTAATAATAAATGTTTTTATTAAAAGTTAATGAGGTAAACACGCATGTTTTTAGGGTAAATAATGTCATTTGTTTGGAAAAGGAAATGGCTGCTTATGCCATTTCTCTGTTGCGTTGCACCACTCCTCCCACCAGGCATCCTGTGGAAGGTTCTGTCATATTGGGAACTGCCTGCTTCTTAGTTTCAGGCTGTAACATCTTCCAGGTACGCGAAGGCCTGTCCAGGAAGTAGCAAGCCAGTGCCAGTATAATTAAAACAGGTTGCATGGCCAATACTTTCGGAATGGGCCCCATATACTGATATCCCGAGCATGCTGCAAAATTTTTAACACGCAGTTCATCTCGGTATACTTTACTTGTATGTCGTACTTCTTAAACACAAACTCCAGATTTTCTCCGGGTAGCTCCAGATATCACAGATTTCTAGAAAAGACCATTTCAGTTCAATATCATGGAGACAGCGCTTATTTCTTCAATACGATGGGTTTTGGAATCAATGCGGTGGGACTCATGACTATCCTCTTGAACGAAAACTAAAACCAAGGGACTAGGGGTGCCAATACAAAGTGGGGGGCCTGCTATTCGGCCAGGCCAGGGGGCGTTATCTGGAAATACAGCCCAGTGAGAGCTCAGGGTAGTTGAGATACGAGTAAGCGGGTTGCTCTGCGGTCGGGATCTCATGGAGAACTCTTCCAAGTCAAGAATATCACAAGTGGACAGTTAGTTGTTTGGGGGAGACTCCAGAGTATCAGCTCGTATAACTTTATTTCTGAGCATCAAAACGTCGTTTGCTTCCGACAGTGCAATTTTATAAACTACCCTCACCACGCAGTTCGGAAACGCCGACCCTTAGAAACACAGGGAATCTTGGCAGCCGGTAAGGACTTCAATGTTTGCTATCAGTGGAAGGACGATGGGCCGTCTGGTTGGCCACTGAGCCCCGGGGACAGTACATCACAGAAACAGGACCCAGCCCTTAGCAGCTTCCACGCCGAAAGCAAATCCGTTTTCCAACAGCCACCCTGTTTCCTTTTATTGTGAGTGTTGGTGACGGAACTTGGACGGTTCCGTCTGTACACCACACTAAGGATGAAGGAAAACACTGCCTCTGTCCATATGGTGCATCATCTGAGCCGGCCCGGCGAGCCATTAGGAGATGCAGAAATGTGGGCGCATGTGAATGGGATGCTCGCGTTGGCAGTGAAACCAGCCAGGTCATTTGTTTTGTGTTTCTCCTCTCGCTGTGCTGTGAACCACACTTGTCATCAGAGCCGCTTCTGCTTTCCTCTACTTTCCCGTTGCTCTTCTAACACTGGGAGCTGCAGGACTGGTGGCGCGCGTCTTCCCTGCGGCGAGTGGAAATTCGGGGGACACGGGGGAGAGGACTTAGGTCCCATTCCGTGGATCAGTCAGCAGGGGTGGGCGTGCTGGCAGGGGCGAGAGGGAGGCAGGCCTGTAAAGTGCAAGCATACCGGTGCGACGGGGGAGGCAGAAACAAACCGCCGCTGCGGAAAGCAGAGTACAGCTCAGCTTGGTTCAGGAACAAACAGTACACGGTTCTGTTGGCATAAAAATAAAACTCGTAGCTTCAAAGTCCTGAATTAGCAACCGAAGCCTTGGCAGAGCACTCATCCAGGGCATGTCGTCTGCTCCCAAGGCGTTAGACACGAAAGACTCGAGGAAAACTTTCAAGGCGTCGGGAATTTGGAAGTTCGGTCGTCGATTTCTGCAATCCAAGAACGAGGACATGGGGCCCCGCGATATTTTAGCGGACTTAGCTCGGGGCACTGAGCTGGGCAATCGAAGTGCAGCCCCTAGTTCTCAACGTTTCCTATCGCAGGCTGCTGACGCGGGCCCTCCAGTACACAAGTGAATGTGGCCTTGGGTCCTGCTTGTGATGAAGGGAGCCCTTCCTGCCTTTCCACCTTAGTGCTTGTGTCATCTGTCATTGCTAATGCGCATGGCAAGGGAAATGGAGAAGAAAGGTCAGTAACAAAAGGCTTGAGACAGAACGACCTGTTTGTGGCACCAACACTAAATAATGGCTTAAAAGGCTAGAGAGTTGGGCTCCTCTGAAATTCAACCTTCATCCAGCAAGTGGTACCCTCCTCTTCATACCGAAAGGTTATAGAGTCTCTGAAGACATGGTTTCATTCATTCATTCATTCGTTCATCACTCATTCACATATTTCTTAGATAATGTTAAACAGAAACAGTCCTCAAAGACTTCCTTTTGCCAAAGCTGTTGGATATTACTCACTATGAATTCTGCCCCAATGTGGCATGGACGTTTTCTTTTTACCTTTTCTATGAAAATCTTCACTGTCGCACCTTCGGGATTCCTACTCTTTGTCTCATATTCAGGTCTCTGAAAAATCTTTGCCACGTCATCAGCGGTACCTGCTCCCAGCCCACATCCTAAGTGGTGGTTTTTTTTCCCCAAAGATTCTCAGCTGCTGCTTTTGTCTGTTAGCACGTTCTTCATGGGAAATCTCATCTTCTCTCAAGGATGATTTCTCCTCCTATAAATGTAGGAATCACATCATTCATCTTCATCTCTGAGTTCAAAGTTCATCTAACCCAAGACCCCATGAGTACCTCAAGGTACCTGCTTCCTGCCTCCAACCTAGCTCAGTGCCCTTCTTGTTCTCCCTGATGAGTGTGTCTCACAGTTTTACTCGCAGGCTAATAACATGTCGTGTTTTCCCGAGATGATTAAAATTGCTTCCCAGTTGTGCTCCCTGTTTTCAGTCCTGCCCAAATAAAATCTGTGCCCTTCACTAGAGCCCTCGCTGAACTGCTTGAAACATGCACATAAGCCTGTTTCCCTTAGGGTTGAAATCATTCAATATCTCTCTCTCTCAAAAATGCTTGAGCTAAAAAAGTCCTTGGTTCCCTGGGCAGTGCCCACCTCTAAAGTTTAACATCCTGCTGTTCCCAGCGGGACCACTGACATTTGCAGGACAAACCACGGGTGAGTTTCCGCCCAGCCATGCTGTTGCAATGCCCTCTTACACATGCTGCTGCCCAGCCTAGAACTCTTCCCCTCGCTAATTCTTGACTTCGTTCCTGTTTATTTTCAGGCCCTAGTTCTGGCATAGTCTCTTCCCAGCGGTTTTCTCGGCTACACTTGCAGGGTCACACACCTGTCTGCTGTATCAAACTCTCGGGAACCTTGTGCTTAAGTGTTAGGCTGATGCATCTATGCCCTGAGTCATCTCAGTTCCTCAAGGGGAGAGGTGGACAGCCCCATCCCATCCCTGGGCCGGGTGAAGCTGCCTGACGCAGAGGAGGTAGCCAACAAATGTTTCTTGACCTGATTGCCAAACTCTTCGCTATGTGGCAGAAATACAGAGATAAACACTGTTGGCCTTGCCGCAGGAAGTGCATGTGGGACAGTGAGCAGATCAATAGACACAGTAAATCCCACTCCCACCCAACATGATATGAGGTGCACATGCGATGTGGAAACTGCCAACTCAGCCCGAAGGAAGGGAACAGAGGGAGGGACCAGAAAATACTCCCCAAACGAGGAGAACCTGCAGCCCTTTTCCTCACTTACCCTTCTCTGCACTTCTACTTCTTAAATGAAGGAGGTGCAATTCCTTCAAAACCTGCCTGGAGAGGCAGAAGGCTACCTTGTTGACAAGTTGACGAATTCCCGGGCTTTTCCTGGGAGCCGTTTCTTTCATCTGGCTTCTGTGAATGTTTAAGCCCAGATGAAAGTACACTTGTGTTTCCAGGGACGTGTGCTCCTGGCTGGCAAAACACAGAAAGCTTTAAAAAGCCAGAACATTGTACAGCCAGCACTGGCTTCTGATAATAGCAAACAGGCGCAGGTGGGTGCAGAAACTGGTAGGAAAAAGGCGTTTACTGCATAGAAAGTATGTGGCCGATAAGCGGACTACATGACTCTATTGCCCAAGGCCCCTTTCAGAGACCTACTCCACACCTACTTGTAACAGGACCCTTTAGTGGCGGCCCTCAGTTTTCATGGGCTCAGTTTGCCCGCCACCAGGAATGACTCTTAATAACAGAGTTTGGTGGGAAGGAAAGGCACTTTGTGTATTGGAGAGGTGTCCAGATTTATATGAAAGGTGCAATTCTGCTGTGAAATCCCCCTCCCTTTAAAAACACCCAAAATATACAGTCCTGCTCGATTAGGCCAGCTTTCAAACAGACAAGCAAAAGATACCATCTTTCAGAAACACAGCAGTTCACAACTTAGCGTTTTCCGGCTATAAATTCAAAATTCCCCGCAGCTGCTCTACCCAGTTAGGGGAGGGTCTTGCACACACGCCCCACAACTCTTACACCACAGGTATTTCCCTATTTCTGCGCAAGCTGCACGTCTCCCTTCCCCCCTTTGCTCCCCCCTTCTCAAACCAGGTGCATTCTCAGGCCGCGTGTTTGTCTGTAGGTCCACCCAGGGGGTGAACGAGTCCCTGTCTGCACGTTTATCTGGGGGGGGGGCATAGAAATTGAGGGCCGCCCCCTGTTTTAAATCCCCTTTGACGTAACATGTGCAGTAAATAGTTCTGACCACTGACAGAACTTTGCCCTGTACGCCTTTTCATCACTATCCCCTGGGTAAGGCCCCTCTTATCTTCTTGGAGCGAAAAGGACAGAGGCTAGTCCACCTGGCCTGGCCCCACCCCATCCCCAAACCGCAGAGTGGGGGATCCTGGCTTTCCCTCACTCGGTAACATAGTGACTTTGGATGAAGTTGCCTCTCCGCCGGGCTGGGGGAGAATTTGGATCCAAGTGGGCCGCTGGGCCAAGGTTGCAACTTTGGGGCACGTCAGATGGAGTTCTACTCTTGCCTCTCACTCCCTCTCGTGCCCAGGGCACAATTTTATGTACCTTCTGTGCTTTGGGCTCCCAGGGTTGCAGCAGTCCAGCCCTGAAGGGAAGCACAGCAGAATTTTTTCCAAGAGTTCGTATTGCTAGAAACTCAGAATAGAGTTGACACAAATCTAATGAAATGAGAGAGCTCTCTTGCCCTCCCCTGAATCCCAGAAAGCATTGGCATTTGGAAAACTGCATTGAAAACGAGTTGACAAGGGCAGGAAGAAAGTAGAAGCTAGCCAGGGCTTGGTATACATTTGAAATTTTCTGCTCTCCTCTTTCTTTTTGACCGAAGATAAATTGTATTCGGCTTGAGGGAGTTTCCTTTAAATATGCATGTACACTGGAGGAGTTTGTTAAAAGCGGGAGGAGGAAGAGAAGGAGGTTTTTTGGAGCTTGTTGGTTATGGAAAATAAAATAAAATGATAAAAAAGAATGAAAAGGGCTTCTTTAGTTGTCTCCTGGATAGAAATTGGAAGAAATAAAACATTGGCAAGCTCAATGGTTGTGAACTCAAAATTTACTGGTGCTTGGTAAATTCAGAGGTTACAACAGGTTACAACTATTGTAACAGTACAGAACTGTGCATTGATTTGTTTTAGTAATTAAAGAGGGACCCAGCTGAGACTGCCTTTATGCCAGGTAAAAAGCAATATTTAGCTTACGAGATTGGTATGGTAAAGTATTTTGGAAGCGTTGGGGGAACACTTGTTATGGACCTGATATTACACTGTGGCTGCAGAAGTATTTCTTGCCACGGATATGAGGGAGTTGAGAAATTACAGCATGCATTCGTGAAGCAAATAGAGATTAACGTTAAGGTCTTGGGCAAGTTCTTTAATCCCTCCCCAGTTGCTTCACCTGGAAAATGGAAATAATTACCTCAAAAGCTTGTTCTGTTGACTAATTGAGATACGTAATACCTGGGATGTTGTAAGTCGTTTATACTATTAGTTTGTATTGAAAATGAAAGTATCCAGTCAAGGCAGGTAGTAGATGGTGATTAAGAGCAAGACCTTAGAAGTTATGTCATCGTTGGTTCAAATATTTATTGAATAGTCATTTGCTAGTTGTATTGGCCCCATCCTACCTCCTCCCATAACTGCCAGACTACTGGTGTTAATGTGATTGTAACTGTCAGTTTTCCAAACTCCTGCACATCTGGGGGAAGGGGTGAGAGGAGGACAAGTTAGGGCACTGTGACACTTGCTTTTCTTAATGAGATTTATCCTTTAAATAATCGTCTATGAACTGCTGCCAGCTTTTAGCGAATATCTAAAAAAGTCCATTTTGATCATTTTTGTCAGTGTTTTCATTGTTTTTATAGAGAAGGTTTCTTGGTTGTTTCTGTCAGCATTTTTATGGGTGCTACGCCTCTCACTATTGAACAACTCAGTAAATGGTGTTTGTCATTATCAGTGAGCTCAACAACCTCATGAGATAAGCATCATATTATAAACAAGAGTGAAGCAAAAAAAGGAAGCATAATACTTGGTGTCTTTCACCTCCAGTACTGCATTCTCCCCATTTCATCTGCCACTGAATTCCTCATCAAAGCCTGTTATTAGGAAGAGATTTGCTATTAATCAACTGTATAGATTTCAGGTCATAATTTTCCTCTCATAGAAAAATATGTATTGAAGGATTTTTGTTTGTTTGTTTATTTTTAAAATCAATGTATGGTTGCCTTTCACCTACCTCCCCCCATGGACCTGGCTTGCAACCTGGTTATGTGCCCTGGCTGGGAATCAAACCAGTGACCTTTGAGTCCGCAGGCTGGCGCCTTATCCACTGTGCCACCAGCCAAGGTCGAAGATATGTATTGAGTCAAACCATGCATGTCTTTATTCTCTTAGAGGAATTTGAAGCATCCTGAGGAAAGTGGAATTTTGTTTTGAAAGCAGGAAAGCCCCCAAGATCCCTGAAATAACATCAGATGAGCAGGAGACCTTCACCTTATTAGCAGGTCTGGTTTAGAGTCTCCCACTGCCTGTGGGCATGGAGGTTTGCCAGCAACACAGGCCAGGTGACTAGGGCACTGCCTCAGGTTGCGGACTGCAATAAGTAGAAGCAGCTCAGGAAAACATTTGACATTCTAGGTGGGATGTAGTGAGGGCTGGCTTCCTAACATAGGACCCGCAAACTCCAAATTAGATGTGAAAATCAATAGCAGAAACCTGCGACTGTACCTTAAGGTCAGAAATGCCATCGGAGCATCTTCTTAAGAAAATAAAATTGTGTACTCGTTGCTATAGCAAATAGATAAACCATGCTTAGAAAAGAAATCTTTACCACTAGTTGCCTCTATGGAGCTTTCTGCAGAACCATGTGCTTCTGTAAATGGCACTTATTTAAAGGATGATCTCAAAGAAAAGTGTTTTAGTTGGAGGAACTAAATAACCTTATAATCTGAATCAGTGCTGTACCAGAAATACTTATTATTCAAATTCTACTATATGTACTTTGGTCACTGGATATATACCATGAAGAGATTCAGAAGAGTAAGACATTTTTTTTTTAAAGATTATTATTTTTAGAGAGGGGAAGGGAGAGAGGCAGAGAGGGAGGGAAACATCAACATATGGTTGCTTTCACCTGCCTCTAGCTATGGACCTGGCATGCAACCTGGTTATGTGCCCTGACTGGGAATCGAACCGTCAACCTTTGGGTTCACAGGCCAGTGCCTATCCACTGAGCCACCAGCCAGGACTAGAGTAAGACTTTTTAAAAAGAAATGTATTGATTAATAGGGTTTAGAGCATCATCAGAGGATTCAAGCATAGTTAACACTGTCATCATTCTTGCTGGGGCTAAATTCTCTCACAGTGCTTCAGGGAGTAGAACTGCAAAACTGGAAAATTCAGTGTCATCTCTGGTATAAACTAAAGCAAGTTCTGTTATTGTTGCCATTTTTGTTTTGCGTTTTTTTGTTTGGTTGGTTTTTTCTCTTTATTTCATTCCAGGAGAAGGAGAGCAAGACCTGGTGTTTACTTTTAGCAGCGTAACCTATACAATTATATGACTTAAGAAGTAGTTTTATGAAAAAGGAGTTGAGGCCCAAGGAGTTTGAGTGACTGTCTAATGAAATTCATGAGTGAGAGAGCTGTACCTTAACCCCACCACCATGATTTCCCACTCCGGTGTTGATTTCATGTTGCTACTCTACCTCACTCGTTCCACTTAAGTGAAATATAATATTGAGGTGGAAGAACCTGAACATACATTGAAAGCTCTATCAGTGTGTTTGACTTTATAATATGCACTTAGGATTCATACCAGCTGATGCAAATCCAGCACATTGACAAGAGAAATCACTTTGTGTAGACACTCTATTGACACCAATACAATCTGTACTGAACTGTATTCTTTTCGTTCATAAATAAAAACATTCAGGAACGATGAGTTAGGTTGTATTGGTTTCTTGGTTTCAACGTTAACTCCAATTCAAGTGAGAGAATTTGGGCCTCATTTACCAGTCTCAAGGGGATGAAACACCATGCAAACTGCTAAGAGAAGTTTGGGGTTTATAAACTATTTGGTAGTTTTCTTCATGTTTAGTTCAGCTTGCACAATGGTCTACTTGGAACTAATGACCTTTCAGATTCTTCCAAATCTATGAGTCTTGATTGGGTGCCATTATAAAAAGGATTTGTTGCTGCTAATATTCAAGAAGAGATTCAACAGACTCAGAAAGATGATCTCATACGAAATGTGGGATTTTCAATGATAAAAAGGAAGACACAGAGGGACCGGTCATGAAAGCCCTAGTTTAAAGGAGTGAAAGTAGGTAATGTAGCCATGTTATGCACTATGATTATAAACTGCTGAATTGGCGTGTACTGTGATAGGAGTTCTCCAATTTATTGGACGCATGTCATTGGAATCTGCCCTTTCTTTTTATGTGTCTTTCATGATGAATGTTGATGCTGGAAAATGAAGGGCTCTTACCCTTTCCATACTTTGCTGAATGCTGGTGAACTTGCCAGTTGATGCTTCTATAATTTCTGCCTGAAGGTCACCTGAGGGGACAGAGTCATTCAAACAAGGTCACTGACTATGGTGGAAGTTAAGAGTTGTTTCCTGAAGATGAAAGTCACCGAAAAATTAGGACACTATGGATGTAATTTCTACATGATGAAAAATGGATCGAGAGACTATTTTCATGTCATAATGCAATTCGTTTAAAATAAAACGTGATAAATAGTGCTTGGACAACTAAGGTCATCTGGTCTGCTCTCTGTAATTCAATTAGACATCTGAAAGCGACGAGTGCGTGGTGGGTGGGAGTTGTAAAAGCACTGGACTGTTAATAATTTGAGACGTTCTCATCCTTTTATGCGGAGGAAAGTGGATCAATTATGTGAACACACAGGTCTCTGTTGCATCCTCATTTCATGGACTCACCCTGAGGGAAATGACACAAGGACCCCAGGCCGTGAGGCAGCACGCTGCCTTTTGGAAGTGGTTCTCTGTCTTCAACTTGAATTTCAATCCAGGGACAGTGTTATAACTGGCTTTTTCCCCCTTTTTTCTTTTCAAATCATAATGTCCTGGGAACATAGAACTCCTTTGATTCAGAGCCACCACGAAGAACTAGGGCGCTGTGAGAAGACATTTAATATGATAGCAAGGTTGAGCTGCTCAGCCTCCCAGACCCAAAGAGCAGGTGGGTTAGACTTGAGTGCATTTTCCACAATGAATTCTTACACTTAAGCAGCCTTTTCTCCACCATCCGGCAGGCACAGGGGGTGGACTCTAAGTTTAATTCAGCCCAAAGCTAGTCTGCTAACAGTGTTCATGTTTCTCATAGGAAAAAATTAGAACACAGAGTTTGACAACTACAAATATATTTATGAGGATACTGAAAGTGTCCTGAACATTTCTAGAAATGTGATTGGCACACATGCTATATACCTTAATGCTAAACACAGCTTTAGAAAGTTATATGGCGTGGCTGATTGCTACAGCATATGTCTAATTACCCATGCCATGATTTGTATTTAAATAATGAAGAGTTAAACATACACTTTTGATTCCATTCTTCATCAATAAAGTGAGGGAGCATACACAGGCACAAAAGCAAATTGTCTGGTACCACCTTTGCCTAAGGGCTTTCCTTAGTACCAATGTAACATGTCTTTTTGCTAAGTGCAGTGCCTTGTGCAAAATGTCTGCTGACTTAAAACATTTTTTGAGCATGTCTAGGAAATGACATGGACCATTTGGAAAATTCAAACGGTATATGTGCTGGAGTAGGTCGATATCCTGATGACGTTTTATTTTAGGAAACCTGAAAATGGGTAAAATTATTCTGAAATAAGTCGAACTTCTGTGAAAGACTGGTGTCCATTTTCTGAGAGCCTAAAAGGAAACATTCTCACCTGAATCTGATATACTTTCACCTCTGAGGAAAAAGGAAGGGCAAGAATGGATACCTGCAACCGTAGTGTAATGATCCTCGCTTGGGGAACTGTTCTGGAATTTAGCATCTTACTTTTTCCCTTTTCCTTGGACATTTGAGTCCCACCCCCTCTGATCATTCACCCACATCCTGCCTCTAGTTTTCTCCTGTTTATCACAATATAGCCCAAGATTTCATCCTTTCCTATGACTTAATTATTGCCTCCATAGGGATGATTTCTCAAAATATATTTAATACATGTTTGTTTTGGCCTTTAGTTCTTGATTTCCAGCCGCCACTCATGGTAACGACTTCAAGTTGGCGCTTCAAAACCAGCCATGATGGGAGTATTGACCAGGACAATTGGTAAATGCCGCAACTTAGCATCCTCTTTCCTGCAGGAGGCTGTTAAGTATTTACCAACTCACCAATAGCTGCCACCTCAGCTTCCAAGTTCCACCTCAAACACAACATAAACCACATAGAACTGACTGATCCTGCCAGCCATCTTTCCCATGCTTAGATTTCTGTATTTCCTAGGGTGCAACACCATTCATTCCACTCGGTCTCTTTACAGTGGCTGCTTCCGGACCCAGTCCTTAGGTCTCTGTTCCTCCACCACATCTATACTTGCTTTTTTGATCATCTCGTCCTGTCTCGTGACTTTACATACAGTTTATATGCTGAGCACTTCCTAATTTATATTTCTATCTCAGACCTCTCGGCAGACCCTTCTATCTAATTGCCTGCTTAACACTCCCACTTGGATAGCGCAGAGATGTCTGGAGCCTGACGCGTGCTGAACTGGACTCCTAATTGCCCAAATCTGCTCCAGCCCCGGTTCTCACTAGCTCAGTTTATAGCAACTCCATCTTTCTGATCATTCAGGGAGGAAAAAATAAAAACCTTTTTGGCTCCTTTGTCTCTTTCACACTTCTTATCCAGTTTTTCAGGAGTCACTCCTGTTGGTTCTACCATGACATTCTGTCCTGATTCTGTCCCCTTTCTACCATCTCCATGGCTGCATCCTGGTGTGGCCCTTGTCCTGTCACCCTTGGATTAATGCAGGGGCCTCCTCATGCTTCTATCCTTGCTCCTGTGTAATGTTTCCTCGATGCAGAGTTAGAGCAATCCCTAAAAATCCAAGGTCTTATCGTTCCTTGACTCTCGTGCCCCCGTGGTTCCTATTTCACTTTGAGGGAGAGGCAGCATTCTTACTGTGGCCTGTAAAACCCTGTAAGATCTGCCCCAGAGTCACTGCGATCTCACTTCCTGTTGTCCCTCCTCCTGCTTACCCTGGAGTAGCTGCCCTGGGTTTCTTTCTGTTTATTGAACCGGCTGGTCATGCTCCTGTATCCCCTTTACCCGGTATGTCCTCCCTGTCGATACTCACCTGGCTGAGTCCCTCTGTCTCGTTCAGTCTTTGCTCATTCCCCCTCCCCAGGAGGCCTCCTCAGACAGCCCTGTACAAGGTGCTCTCTGCCCACTTCTTCCTGCAAAGCTGATCCCCCCATAACCTGCTAAATGCCTGCAAATGTGCCCCATCATTTATACATTCAGCGTGCCTGTTGTTTACTGTTTATCCTGAAATCAAGCTGCAGAGGGCAGGAATGTTGGCTGTTTTATTCCCTGATTTACGTCAAGCATGAAGAACTATGACAGGCACAAAGTGAAAACTCTATAAATATCGAGGAATGAATTGGCTTTTATTACCTTCCCACATCCAAACTGTACATATAGAAGTGCTTCCTCTTCCAAGTTTTTCCTTGGTGGGCTTACCTCCGAGGGGCTTAGGGAATAGGGTACATTCCAAGCAGGTGCCTCACCTTTGAGGGTTTTGTCCAGAAGCTGGGGCTGGGATGCGGGATATGTCCCCCAGAAACAAGCAGAAACACAGAGTATAAGAAGGAGTATTGCCTGTCATGTCAGGGAAGTAGAGCTTACTTTATGTCCAAGAGGCATGTGAAGACTTGCTTGGAAATAGGTGATAGAATTAAAGGGTCAGAAGACAGAAATATAAGGATGATGCAGGAGGAGAAATAAAGTGTGAAGACCTGAACAACAGCCAAAATAGGTCTGGAGGTCTTTGATGGATACATATCTGTATCTATCTATACCTGTATCTATATACAGATATACATCTGTATATACATCTATATATCTGTATCTATAGATCTGCATTATCTATCTCTGTCTCTCTCTTTCTATCTCTATCAGCATATAAAGTCCTGCCATGTGCATTAACATGTAATAGTAGTAGGTAGTTCTGCCTATCTGCTGTTTCCTCTTTTCACTTTATGCATTAAATTCCCACTATTACCTAAATTCTGTTAACTGGAGTCTGTGAGGCAAGAATAGTCTGTTTTTTCTGATATCTCTTCTCTAATCCAGCCTTTATTGCAATACCAGGTGCATCATCCATATCGCAGTGATGTTCCTGCCACTCTCCCTTTTAAAGTCTTTCAGTGTCTCCCCTTTGGCTACTGGACTAAGCCCTGACTTTTTAGTTCAGAAGTCAGGGTTTGACTCCAAGCCACATTTTAGAAATTCATTCTCCTTTACCTCCAAGCGATCAATTGTTTGTTTATTCATTCAACAAATATTTATTAAGCTTCCAGGATGTACCAGGAATAAGAAAATGTTTCTTATCCTAGTTGTACCATTCACCATTCCCAAGTCCACATTATATGGTTTTATCTCGACCTCTTTCTCAGTGACATTCTCTTCTTCTGGAATGTCCTTTTTCATCACACTTCTAAGTATAGAAATCATATTTCTCTCTGATTGCTTAGATGCCCCGTCTCCCACATGACCATCCCTGACTGTCAGTAATTGCACCGTCTTCCAATGTAGACTCAGGAGGTACCCTCACAACAGGTAACCATGTCCCTGTTGTCAGCCCTGGCTTGTCTCCCTGCTGCACGCTGCTCTCCGGGTAAGTGAATCTACGTGCCATTCCAGCATGTTCTACCCTCTTTGTCGCATGCCCGCGTTCCATTTCTCGGTGGGCTTGCAGAACTCTTCCTCCTCTTCCAGCTGTTAAAATGAGCACAAGAACATCTCCTTCAGACACATTTCCCAGCCCATTTCCATCCGAGAGCTGGGTCGTAATCATCCTTTCTTCCTTTAGTTCTCAGCATCTCATTTGATCTGTATCAGAGAATTTTTAATTCAGTGAGTTATATGCCTTTTCCCTCATGTGGCTTGAAGCTCATTTAGATTACAGAAACCATGTTCTCCTTGGTTTTCTACCCCCATAGTACTTGGTTCAATTTTATGTTCATAGCGAAGTCTTCAGTACATGTTTGTGGAATGAATGAATGAATGCATTCATTTGGGGGGGGTCATATGTTACTGTTATGACACACATCAGATATGTGGAAGCTTAATACCTAGTACATAGTCTTGGGCATATATATAGTATTAAATTCTATTATATGTAATGCAAACATGTATTGTAGTCTGTATATGTATATATGTATGTGTGTGTATATGTGTGATATAACTGATATCTATATACACATATATATGATGTATGTGTGTATGTAATTTGATATGTAATCCCTGGTACATAATAGAAGCTTGATAACATTACCCATTACCTTCCCTTGGGCTAAATATATCATGAAACCCCTCTTATTAATGAACAGGAAGTAGAAGCAAAAGCCTCATAGCATCATGGCTGTCTAGTGCAAGACATGAGACACGCGTGTGAAAGCAGTTACACATGGGTAGCATTGGCACAGGCCCCTGGATACCTCTTGGCACAGGAAACATGCTATGAATTGTGAGAGTGCTCCATTGGTCCCCCGATGGGGACCGAGGGCACTTTTCCAGTCATGGCCCTTATTCCTTTGTAACAGATGTGTGACACTGTCCCTGTCAGGCTAACCCTCCTATTAGTTTCCAACTCTCTTTCCATCTCGGGCATCAGCCACCTCTCAGGGAACAGTTAGGCCTTCTGGAATTCTGGAAAAGGCTGGAACATGCTAGATGATTTTTCTGGGTGGCAGACAGAGTTCCCTGAGTGCAAATGTGTCTACCCTCATTCCCTGTCCCCTTCTGTCCTAGGACTATGTCATAGATAACTTACTCCCTGCCAGACATCAGGTAAGTCTCCTTCTGAATCTAGATCTAAGAAGAGATGCAACCACACACTTTTCAGTTTCCTTCCCTTCCCATCCTTTCTCTTCCCTTCCCTTTCCTTTCTTTCCTCTGTTTTCCTGCTGTCCTCTCCATTCCTTTTCCCTTTGGGCCATCTGCCCATCTCCTGCTTTCTCCTTTTTGATTTTTTAAGTTACGACTACTTTTATGTACTTGGTACGTGCAATAAAAGGCACCAATGGTTAAAATCACTATTGTCAGCTTGTACTGAGTTGTTGACATACAGGCTTTTGGTTTGAAAGCATCTCACTTATCTGTTCTTGATTGTACAGCACATTCAAGAAAAAATTCTTAATATACTTCTTTGAAAAGAAGATTGAATTCAGCCAAACAAGTGCTTGGTATTCTGTGAAATGAATTATGTCTCCAATCTCTGAGGACCTTTGTAGGGGTATAGGTTCTAAAAACATTGCTGCAGTCGCTAATAGGACTCGTAATTACTCTAAAATTGTGTGTTTTAAAAGGCCTTACTGAGCCATCTTTGACTTCGTATTTCATTGTTCTCGAGAAATGCCACTGAAACAAGCTAGTGGTAGTGAGGAGGGTTTTCTTGTGCTATGGCAAAATTCTAATCATGTCATCATAGTCATCAATCAATGACCCAACTAGGATAATTGACTGCTTTGCAAGAAAATAGAAACTTAAAAAAAAAAAAATTAATGTCAGTGCTGTTTGTGGTCTTGTGTTTTCTAAAATCTTGCCTGAGTCCGGGCACCTTTATTATTCATCCTAGTCTTGAACCAAGAGGATTGGAAAACCCAATTTCTGTTCACAGTGCATGTTTGATTTTTAACTTCTACTCCCTCCCAAAGAAACGGAGGCTGAATAGTAGGCAATATATACAATCTTTTGAAAGTTTTATTTCTAAAATCATTCCTTATGAAAACAAATTTCTGACTGAAACAAAAGATAATTAGAGAGAACCAGGCTTTCTGGTTTATTTTTATAATCACATCCCATCTTTATCTTGTTTTACACATCCTAGATGTGCTCATTCCTAGTGCCACTGTTATTAAAGAAATGCCTGGAGTTAACATGTCTGAAGCGATTACTTAATTTGATAAGGGTGAGCCTATTCTTCCCCTCCAGAGTTTACATTATGAAATGTTGGAGAAGGAATCTCTTGGCAGTCTTGGCTGGCTCCTCAGCAGTCTCCATGATTTTTAAGGTGTTGATAAGTGGGGGGAAAAGATCACCCGAACCCTTAGGACATTGTTAAGTTTCTATTTTCTCTATGCCACTTTCCTTTAGGGGAGAGTAAAGTGAGCATTTTCATTTCTGACTTTCTGCTTTTTCACTTCCACTGAATGTCTCAGTCTCACACTCTCATGATGACAGGGACTGGAGACACTGTGAACCCCTGACAGCGGGTGTGTCATCAACTTCCCTTAAGGAGGCTAAATCAGGGGACATTGTAGATGTGTTAGACATGTGCTTCAAAGTCTAGTGCAGTAGGGAATAATAGTACCAATGCGCTTGGCATGCATGAGATGACTGCTGGTCTCTGGGAGGGTGAATGCAATAGGAAAGATCATTATTTTAATTTGTTACTCAAGACCTGTGGATCAGGTGTCAAAGAACGGACTGCCAGAGACTGGAAACAACCAGGTATTTATCAAATAAGCATAAATACAATAGAAGAGTAGACAGTGTTAAAATTGAATGTTAATGATAGATAAAATAAGGGGAGTAAGTTTCATAGACTTAATGTTGAGGAGCTCATTTTTGCTCAGGTTGTTTTCACTTGTCCCTATCCCAGAATTGTTAGTCTTCATGGAAGTACGCATGTAAGAACCACTCCTTTCATTTACAAACTGTTTGAAGACCCCCGGTACACCTGCAATGAGCTTCTCCAAGAACATTCTGATTATATGCTGAGGTACCTAGCACTGCTGCTAGCTGTGAGGAAAACCAGACATTGAGGATAAAAAGAAAAATGGAACTCTACCAAACACTCACAGATCTTGTCCCTTCCATACTAACCAGACACACACTTCGCTCCTGGAAGTTGTGTGGGAATGGCTGCAAAAGAGGGAGGGACAGACAACACTCATAGAGAATAGAAATGGGTCTCCTAACCTTGCTTACCTGTCACATTCTGTCGGGCTGCCCCCGTTGGCACCTCCTTAAAGGAAATCCCACATTACAAGAACAAAGGACTGAGCTTTGTTAATAGTGGTAAAAGATGTCACTCATTTTCATTGTTATTATGATTACCACAATTATAATTCAGAATCTGTGGTTGCCAAGAAGAAATTAGATAATGTATAAAATACAGCAAGAGATAAAAATCCCCTTGGGAGCTTCCAACTTAGACTAATCTTTCTGCATCTTTGTTCATAACCAAAGAGAATTACGAAGATACTCTTTGATCTACCTTTAAAGAAAGCATTAGTTAAAATAACTCATTTGATATTCTAAAATGCAAGAAAATAAATTACAATAATGGGCCTAAGATGCCAGGAAAAGTTTAAAGTTATATGCTGAGTTGAGCAGAGCAGATTATTAATGCAATTAGTAATTTATTCTCTAATAATGCTTCCCATCCCTGGTTCCTCAGGATGCTGTACCATATCCCCATTATGTCACATACCCTTTCATTTATTAAGGGAAACCTCATTTTATTCTTACCACAAATCAAAAGTTCAAGCTCAGAAGTTATGAGTGAGCTCATCTTCAAAAAGGTAGACTGGAAATGCATTGTTGGAACTAATTCTGACCATATTTCAAACTTATGCTCATTTTGCAACTGAAAATAAAGGCAGGGGAGTGAGAGAGGCCGGGAAAGCAGATGTAGTTGTAGGGAAGAGGAGTGTTGGGGGTCAAGGCTTTGGGCTCAAGGACAGTGATACAGTCAAGCTCCCCTTTGGCCGGTGCTTCACACTGAGCCCCTCTGCAATGGATTGTGGGAAAGAGGATGAGGGACAATACAGATAGCAAAGAGGTCCTGCTTCGAGTCTCACATAATTTGGCTGTCGGGAGAAACTAGTGCTGATTTTTCTGTGCTCCAAACTTCAGGTGGGTTCTAAATCTTAACTTTCAGACAGATTGATTTTACGTGTATTAGGCGTAGAACAGTCTTACAGTTGCTTTAAAGCTGTATTTGGAATGCCTCTCTACTGGATGCAGGTTTTCAAAACCTAGCTGTGTCATGGCCAAATGCATTATTCTGACTTTTTAAAATCATGTGTGAGTGTGTGCGTGTGTGTGTTTCTGGGACATACCTCACATGGCAAAGCAAGGAAAGAAAAAAGGTGAACTTCAGCCAGCTCTCATAGTTATTCAGCACAAACAAAAAACAGATGCATTCACTTCTTCTTTTATTTATTTTAAAGCAAAATTATGAGAGGAACAAGAATCATTTTTAAAAGCGAAAGAAGAAAGGCATGGTCTAGAACTCATGTACTTTTAAGATCTTGGCTGAGCCCGGGACCAGTGTATCTAAGAGCATATTATTCCTTAATCATTGTTTCCAAAGAAACGTTTTTGGAAGTTTGGAGAATGCCTTGCTGTGAATGCTGGTGCTTTAAGAACGCTTTGGTGGCTCTCGCAGAAAGAGCTTCGGGAAAGAAGCTGCCCAGCTGTGGCCATTCTAACGCCAGAAGGATTCCTTTGGAGTCTTGCAGAATCTCATCTGCCAGTAGAGGGAGAAAAAGATGGATGGAGGAGGATGGAGGCATATCTGTTCTAAAACTTGTTTTTGTTTTTTCTTTTTTAAGATTTTATTCATTATTATTGGAGAGAGGGTAAGGTAGGGAGGCAGAGAGGGAGAGAAACATCTGTGTTTGGTTGCCTTTCACCTGCCTTCAGCTACAGAACTGGCTGGAGACCTGGCTTGCAACCAGGTTATGTGCCCTGGCTGGGAATCGAACCAGTGACCCTTGGGTTCACAGGCTGATGCCCAACCCACAAAGCCATACCAGCCAGGGCCTTAAACTTGGCTTTAATGAGTAATAATTCAGTATTCAAAGATCAAGTCAGACTTGAACCTAATAAAACAATGAAGAGGCACCAGCCATAAGGAAGCACATTAAAACTTAAGCCACACCTGGCTTTGCAGTTACATATAACTGTCAAACACATCAAGATCAAGAACATTTCTGCATTCTAGAATCTTCCATTGTATTCTTTCATGCTAGAGGCAACATTTTTTAATTATGTTATTCTAAATACTCTTGATGGGGTTATATTGTATGATTGTTTTTGGGTTTTTTTTTATGTCTTGCTCCTCAACATTATTTTGTCTATGAGACTTACTCTCCTTATTTTATCTATCATTAACTTGTTAAATTTTTAATGCTGTCTACTCCTCTATTGTATTTATCTATTCTTATTTGATAAATATCTGGGTTGTTTCCAGCCTCTGGCTATTATGAATAAGGCTTCTGTGAACTTTTTTGTACACATCTTTTCAGGGATACATGTGCTTGTTTTTCTTGGGTATATGCCTAAGAGCTTGATAGCTGATCATAGTGTTAACATGTATGTCACTTTAGTAGGTAATGGCAGTTTTCTAAAGTTGATGCACCAGTTTAGTCTTCCTCCAACAGTATATTAATATTCCAGTTATCCCACATGCTTTATGATAAGTGGGATTACCCATCTTTTGGATTTAACTCTTCTAAAGAGGATGCAGTGTTGTTGCATAGCAATTCTAATGTTCATTTCTCTGATGATTAATGATATTGATTTTTACTAATTGTTCACTTGCATATTTTCTCTTGTACAATGCTTGTTTAAATCTGTTGTTCAATTAAAAACTAGGTTTGTCTTTTCATGATTGTTTTGTAGTAATTTTTGAGATACACTATACATAAGCTTTTTGTTAGATATATGTATGTGCGTATATATAATAGATAGATCTCCTTTCAGATTCTTTTTTCACTCTTTTCCTGGTATTTTTTGATAAATTACTCCTTAAATTTAATGAACTATAATTTATCATTTTTCTTTGATGTATAATGCTTTGTGCACTAATTAAGAAATTGTTTTCTATCCTATGGTATGAAAATATTCTGCTTCATTCTAGCAATTTAAGTGTTATTTTTTAACATTTAGGTTTATGGACCATTTTCTGTTAATTTTAAAATACAGTTTAAAATAATAGAACAGGCCCTGGCTGGTGGCATAGTGGATAAAGTGCCAGCCTGCAAACCCGAAGGTCATTGGTTCAATTCCCCAGCCAGGGCACATAACCAGGTTGCAAGCCAGGTCTCCAGCCAGATCCATAGCTGGAGGCAGGTAAAAGGCAACCGTACATTGATGTTTCTCATTTCTCTCCCTGTCTGCCTCTCTCACTACCCTTCTCTCTAAAAATAAGAAATAAAATCTTTTTAAATTAATTAATTAAATTAGAGATAAATAAAATAAAATAATAGAACAATATTTATTTCTTCTTATATACATATCTAATTCCTTCAGAACCATTTAATTTTTTTCCTAATGAATTTTAATGACATTTTTCTTGTAAATCAATTAACTACACATGTGTACATCTATTTCTGGGCTCTCTATGCTGTTTACACATAATCTGGTAAATTTCTTTGCCACTTGGTATATTATGGTTATATTTTTATGACAATACATATTCAATTTTTTAATGGATAGACAGGACTTAATTTATAGATGCACTAAAATGTATTTAATCTCTTATGGCTTGCAAACTCAATTGTTAAATTTATTTTCCCCCTTACATATGCTGAATCATTCTATACCCTTGTTCCACACAAATGCTGTAAGAATAGCTAGACAATCAAATTTTTAATGAAGAGAACCTCAATTATATAATGTGAGGTGCATTAATACAACATCAGAAGAACTGAATTCCAATCAAAATTTCGCCGCTTATCAACTGTACAGAATAGGTGTCAGCTGTAATATGGACACAATAATGCCTACCTCCCCGAATTAGTAAGAACAAAACATTAGGGAATGCTTTGAAGGTTGTAAATAGTTATAACAACATTTTGGTTATTTATAAATAATGAAAGTTTGACAAGTATAACATCATTTTAGCTTATTTGACAAGCATAAAATTAGTCTAGTAGTGAACAGGCCTTATCTGGGATAAGACTCTTATTTAGAAGAGACCTCTAGTCTTCAGTAACTTTAAATTGTTGTAGTCTTTTAATTATTAAGTACTAGCCCTAGCTCCAAAATTGGAGCCATCCCAAATCTGTAATTGTTGGGTTAATCAAATAAGTGATGGAAAACTTTCAAGAGGAACTCCCCTGTGGTTCTTAGCATCACCAAGGAAAACAATGAGACTACAACACTCCATAAATTTCCCATTGTTGGAGACAGATAATTATTAATTGCTTAAACCCTAGCAACTTCAGCAGTGACATTGCAGAAGGGTGATCCTCTTGGATATTTTTAAATGGTTTGTAGGAGACATAATGACCTTGATATCTTTAGCCTGCCTAAGGTTTAGATCAACAAAGATATGTATGTCTTTGCTCATTTCAAGGTTCACACTTAGCACCTTGGGCAGTTCTCAATCCTACCTACCTGAGATTCTGAGAAATATGGATTTATTCAGAGCATTGTTCCCAGCCCTGTGACATTTTAGTCAATACAGTGTCTTGCTTGATGTATGTCATCCAGGGGAAATGACCTAAATGACTTGGAAACAATGCATTTTCTAAAAGAGAATTGGTTGGAATTAGATGCAGAGGGATTTGTAGAGATAGCAATATTTTTTTACACATGTTTTGTAAGCAGACTTCGGGAGAAAAATTATTGGTGAACAAGGAGAAGGCGAAATGTGCACATATGATGGCTGCACAGAAATTATGAGTCATGGAATTCTTCAGATGTACTCTAGCTGCTGGTCTGTTGGTTCATCAGTCATTGACCTGGTGGGCAGTATTGTAAGCAATAAGAAAAAGGTACCTTCTCCTTCAATTCCAAGGAAGGAATAATATAATATAAATGGTAAAATGTTTTTAAATTTTTCTTATATCCTTAGAACGAACAGGGCATCTGAAGTTATCAGTGAAAGATAAAGTGGCCTGAAAAACTCAAAATCACTTATCTACATTGTTCCGGAATAGTTAAGCATTTAAGTCTAAAGTGAAGTTACCTAAAAGTAAAGGTATCCAAAGTTTCCAAAGAATATAGAGTTAAAAGTTCTCTATCTCATTATCTGTTCTTAGAACTGCTAGGTTAGTGTACCTAGTATCTTTACTAGCTTTGTCATTTACATCTTTTTTTCTTTGTATTGAATTTTTGGGGTGACACTGGTTTACAAAATTCTACAGGTTTCAAGGATACAAGTCTACAGCACATCATCTGTACACTGTACTGGGAGTTTCCTACCCTAAGTCAAGTCTCTGTCCGTCATGATTACCCCCATACCCTCCTCCCCTCCCCTTATAATTGTTGCACTGTTGTCCATGTTCATGAGTTCTTTCTCTCTGTCTCATTTTTTTTTCCTGCTCAGTCCCTCCATCCCCTCCCCAATTCCCTGTAATTTAAATCTTAAGAGAAAAAAATCAGATTGTCTTTGGTGTTTTGTGGTGTGCTCATGCTGTCTAGAAGAGATGCAATTTAGGCACAAAAACACAAATAAACCATGAAACAGTAACCATAATGGATCTGGAGTGGTTATATTAATATGAGACAATATAAACCTTATTATGACAAATATCATTAGAAACAATGAAAGATATTTCAGAAATTTAAAAGGGTCAGTACATTAGAAAAATATAACAATTATAAATGTATGTACACCTAAGGACAGAGAGAGACCCCCAAATACTTAAAGCAAAAACTAACAGAATTAAAAGGAGAAAAAAACAATTTTAAAAATAGTTGGAGATTTCAATATTCCACTCCAATAATTAATATAACAAGTAACACAACAGTAAATAGTTAAGGGTATGAAAGACAATGGCATTATCAACCAACATTACTTAACTGACAAAACAATTCACTCAGTGACTGGGAATGAAATATTCTCCAGGACAAAGTATATTATCAAAATAGATATACTTAAAATTGAAATCATGCAAAGCATGTTTTCTGACCACTATCAAATTAGAGATACACAACAGAAAGAAACATGTGCCAAATATTTGAGTGCTGATAGGCTTCTAAACAAGCCATTGCTCAAAGAAGAAACCAAAACAGAAATAAAAAATTATTTTGAGTTAAAAACAAAGCATGAAAATTAGGGAATGCAACAAAAACAGTGCTTACAACTCTTAACGTTTATAACACAAAAGAAGAAAATTTCTCATCATGGTACCCTAACCATGCACCTTAAAACACTAGATGAAGCAAAGTAAACTAAATCCAGAATAAGCAGAAGGAAAAAATAAATAATAAAGATTAGGGCAAAAAAGTTGTGTCTACAAATTACCAAAATGCACTCAAAAAAGATAGAAAAACAGAAAAGACCAGAACAAGTAAAAAAAAAACAGTAATTTTAATTCTTCTAAACAACAAAAACCCAGCCTTTCATGCCTTAATTAGTGCATTCTATTCAATATGTAAAGAAGTAACACCAACTTGTACAAACTCATAAATAATAAAGGAATACTTTTCACCTTATTTTTGGGGGGCCAGAATTACCATGATACCAAACCAACAAAAAGATCAAAAAAACAAAACTATAGGTCAACATCCCTCATAATGAGAGGTATAAACCCCTTAACAAAATATTAGCAAAACAAATTTGGAAGTGTATAGAAAGGACTACATGCTTTGAGAATGTGGGATTTATGTTAGGGACTCAAAGTTGCACTTGTATCTAAAAATCAGCCAATGTGAATAACCATTTAATAGAATAAAGAACAGAAAACACATGAACCATTTTGACAGACACAGAAAACATATTTGACGTATGTGTTTCTGGGCAGGACATGCAATGGTACATCTACTTTGGAAAACATTTTGGCATTTTTTCAAATGTCAAATATAATCTTACCACACGGCCTTGTAATTCCACATTCCACTTCTAGGCATTCATACTAGAGAAGTAAAAATATATGTTCACACAAAGAATTGCACATGAATGTTCACAGCAGCATTATTCAAAACAGCCCCAAACTGGAAACAATCCAAATGCCCATGAATTTCAAAATGTGGTATAGCCATATGATTAAGTGCTATTCAGTAATAATAAAGGAACAAAATATTGATACATACTACAGCATGAACCACAAAAACATTGTCCTAAGTGAAATAAGCAAGCCATATATGCACAAAAGCTCTGTATTATTTGATTCCATTTATCTGGGATGTCACATTTATTGAGATAGCAGATTTTGGTCCCTCGGTTTTGGGGTTAAACAGGATTGAGAGCAAACAGGGAAATTTTTTTGGCGAATTGGAATGGTCTAGAACTGACTTGTGGGGATGGTTGCCAGCTCTATAAAAATCATTTGTATGTGAGCAATAAGGAAATGTTATCATATGTAAATTATACCTCAACAAAGTTGTATTAAAGAGGAGCCACAGTTTCTCATCTGTCAATAATGAATATGCACCACATTGTGTGTGCATGTGTGTGTACATGTGCGGGTGCACACATGAGAAAGTGCATAGAGACAGCTTTGCAGTGCTTGATAGAGTAACAATGAGTCAGTGTTTATAGCAGTTGTCATCATCATCATCATCATCATCATCATCTTTATATTAAATGTAACCATCTGTCTTCAAGACCCTCATTGCTGAACTGTACTGCAGAAAACACTATCCAAGCTTGTAAATTTGGTAACATTCAAAATTCATAACTGAATGATGGAAGCTTCCTGGCATTTCTGCATCTCAATCACTCCCTCTTACATGTGAACACTACCTCCTACTTTACAGAGAATACCATGTTTATAAAGGGTTCTCCTTTGATAATATTTCCACATCTACAATTGCCTTTCGATCTTCTTTCCCACCACAATGTCAGAAATGTTCCTCTTCTTTTTCTTAGGCAATCCTTGCTCCTGTGGCTTGCACCAAGTCTTTTGACATCCTCAGGGACCCTGCTTCCTTTCCCTTGACTTCTCTGCTGTATCTTAAATTTCTCCAAATGCTCCTATAATTTTGGCATATGACAGGTCCTTCTTTTTTATGTTCAGTGTTTTGTCATTAATAAACAAAACCAGTAAGAACATTGGCCAGTTCAAAGCTCCTCTGCATTCTTTATGCATTCATGTATTCATCAATGTATCCAACAGACCTTTATTGAATGCCTATTTGTGCCAGATACCTTACTAGGGACAGGAGACCTCATGGTCAGCAGGAAGGAAACGGCCCTTGCCCTCATGGAGCTCACACTGTAGTAGAAAGATGGTAGTTTAAATAAATAGGAGGCTAATTTTAATTATTAATAAGCACCACGAAGGGAAAACAGGGTATTTTTTCCCTCTTAAAAACTTTTATTTAATTTATAGGAGTGACATGGTTAATAAAATGATATGTTTCAGGGGTACGATTGTATAATACATCACCTGCACGTTGAATTGTGTGTTCACCATCCCAAATCAAATCTCCTTCCATCACCATTTCTTCTACCTCCCTCAGCCCCGTTTCCCTCTGGTACTCACCATACTGTTGCCTGCGCCTGTGAGTTTTTCTCTTTCTCTGATTAATGAATTCCTTCACCTTGTCCACACAGCCCTGCAATCCTCCTCCCCTCTGACAGCTGTCAATGTGTTGTCTGTATCTGTGAGCCTGTTTCTGTCTTGTTGGTGGAATCTAATGAACAGAATAAACTAATCTCAGGGTATTAAGAGAACATATATTAGAAGCTTAGAGACAGTTCACTGGAAGACGTTGCATTTCAAATAAACGTGAAGGCATTCGGAGACTTAAGGTAAGAGCCAGGAAGGAGCCCCCGACAGAGAGAAATTCTACCCCGGGAAGGCAAAAGGCGGTTGACAGTGGTGAGTACCTGAAACAGTTGATTCTTGTATTATTATGTATTCATTATTGTATTGTTTGCTTCCAGGCAACTGTAAACCGACTTTTGCCCAACTTTGTGTATAAATAAATGTCTCAAGTCTAAAAATGTGAGTGAGAGTTCCACAGGTTTTGCACTACAGGCATAATCGGCATCCCAGCTCTGCCACGGACTGTGCCACGATGTGGTCATGAGCATTAAGCAATAGACTCCCTGAAGGTCCAGGAGAGTGACCTAGGCGTCCTAGGCCACACTGACCAAATACTTCACATCACCTGCCTTGTTTAGTCCCCACAATGGCTCTAGATATTATTATTAGTGGGATCAGAAATTCACAAGGCTTGATTCACCCATTGCCACTAACCAGTAATTGTTAAGACAGATTTTGACCTAAGTCTTTTTTTCAACAAATTGTAACTGTTGATTTTGCCAGATGGCAGGTTGCTCAATATTATTTTTCTTCTCTTTTCTTTTGCCCTTCCCTTTGATCTGACAAAACCGTCAGCAATTCATTAAAATATATCACATTTCTGCTGGCTTTATTTTTTCTGGTATATCTTTCTTTCCAACACTTTTGTTGGATTAGATTTTGTTAAAGTAGGGCTATGGTTCATTTTTAAATGGCTAAAGATACTTTCATTTTCTCTTTACCATCACTGCCATTTGAGACAACCACCATAATTGATGGCCACAGTGTTGAGCTTCACCCTCCTTATTTCTAACGTAAGTGATTTCATCTAAATAATAACTGTGGTCATTGTTACCTGTAATCGTCTGTGGGTATATATTTCTGGGGTTTCTGTGTAACTCGTTTTTAGAATTGTGCTTCTTTGTCAATGGTAGCTATATGTCATGCCTTCAAGAAAATAAGTAAATGAAAGTCATTCATGTAAGTATTTCACCTTGTATCAAGATACGTAATTTGTAGGTAGGATAGTGCATCTAGTTTGGTTATTTATTTTATCTAGAATAAATGCACGAGTCAAAACAGTAGAAATTCATACTATCAGGTGTTTAAATTGTCTTAAAGGTTTATATTAATAAAATTTAATTAAATAATGTCATCTGTGATGAATTATACCTACATATTTGCCAATTTTATTATTGCGCAGGATGTCATTTAATCATAGAATCAAAAATGTCTTTCTAGTGATAAGATAGTCATTCAAGTCACAATGAACATCAAATTCTCACATCTAGTTGTTTTATTTATGATACTCATAACATAGTATGACTGTGGATTGTGCAGAAAATAATTTATATTCTGCTAATGCCAAAATCTATCGATGGTATTGAATATAAAATAAAAGTACATTGCAAGGTAATATTTAAATAGAGAAATAGATAACAGAAAGTAGCAGACAACTTCAGGTAGATTTTTCTGTTATCCTCTAACTTTAACTCATAACAAAATCTTCTGAAAGGGTCAGTATCCAATTACACTCTTGTACTAAATGTTGAGTACAGGAGCAGTTGTTTCTCTACAGAAACTATGCCTTCTGGAAACTTCTATAACACATGTCATCTTTTGAGGATAAAAAGCACGTATTTTATCCTAGTTCAGAGATAATTGCTTGCCATTAGGTTGGTTGGAACGTAAATTTTACTCATTTCTGTCAGTTAGTGCGTCAGCTTCTTAAACTCCATTTCCTTCTGCCCCTCCAGTGACAAGCCAAATAAAGTTTTGCCTTTCCCCAAAATGATAATGATCCGTAGATGTAAATTTCATTGAAAGCACGTATGTGGAAACATTTAATAGCTTTTTTTTTTTAAAATAGGGAAATCAGACAGGTTTATCTTAGATCAGCAATATTATAAAAATATCTTGTCCAAACTCATTTGCTTTTCTTGTTACAATGGTGTGAACATATTATTGACTCTTTCCCCTTTTCTTTCCCTTCCAACACTCTCTCTCTCCTTCCCCCCGCCCCTCCTGTAAGCATTATACATGCGTCAGACATAATAGTGTACTAGTGTCCCAGGAAGGGTAGTCGCTATGCCTTCTTCTAGGATGGGTGAGACGGGTAGTGAGACGTGCCAGGATTCTTGCCTCTAAGCCTAGAAGAGGGACTGTGACTTTTATTAATTAAAGAGAAAAGCTTTTAACAAAACAGGTGTTACTTCTAAAGTACCTACTACGTTTTATATATTATGTTAACATTCGCCAAATCCATACCATTGGCCAAGCTCTGTCTTAAGCAGCTTACCGTATTCACGCATTTTAATCTTCACGAGAGCCCTTGGAGGTGGGTATCAGTCATGATGCCCATTTTGCGCAGGAGAAAACCCAGGCACAGGGAGGCCCCGTGCACACTCGCACATGGCTGGCGAGAGCCGAAGCCAGGATCTGAACCCAGGCAGTCGGGGTGGAGCCTGCCCTCTTGTCCTGACACGCTTCTAGCTCCTGCCATGTTACCTGTTCAGTCCTGAGCAAGACCTCCGCAGGCCGATGGGAAAACCGACGCTCAGCACGTTCGACGAGGCCCGCAGGTGCACAGAAGGGGCGCAGCTCATCAGCGGCCAGGCAGTGCCTGGCGGGGGCGAACGCGCAGACTTGAAATGCTTTTTGATGGCATCTCCCTGCAAATGTCGCCCTCCTTCAGGGGGCCGGCGAGGGGGGCCTCCCAGCACAGCTGCTGCTGCGTTCTGTCTCCTCCCTCCCGTCCCTGCTGGAAACCCGGGCAGGCGGCAGAACCTGCAGGCATGTACCCACTGCTGTGCCATCCCCGGTCTGGGGAGAAAGAGCGCTCATTCTTTTTGTGTGTTTGGTGTACTTGGTATCACGTACCTTCACCTGGTTCAGCTAGGCTTTGCCAAAAAAAAAAAAAAAAAAGCTACAAGGTCCTGGCCCATCAGTCTTACGGTTACCCTTGCAGATAAGAATTCTTGCTGATAAGAAGTGTGCTGCAAAGAAATGGGTACCGTGTCTCGAGTATTTAAGGATAAAGCGATAAACATGCAGATGGGGCCATTAATGAACATTAATTGCTTTAAATTAGGTTTTATTGTGCAGTGGGTAAATTGGAAAGTACACATTTGCATTGGTAATAGAAAATTAATTTAAATGCTTCAGGAAGCAAAATATCACCTGATGTGCTAAAAACCTGTTATTTGGGTAGACTGAAAAGGAAACTTGAAGGGCACTGTGAAATAAAATAAAAATAAAATGAAATAAATTAATTAAAGGGAAACAAATTAGCTGGAGGCACACGGCTATGGGGACACCTCCTGAGGGGGACACCCAGGACAGCTACTGAGCTTTCCTGAACCAAGAGAGGCCCCAGATGGTGACTGTATTATCACTGTATGGGCACGGTGCCCTGTGCTCTGTGCTGTCAGCGGTGGTTATGTAAGGGTCCACTGTAAATCCAACTTGCTTGGGCCCTCAAGAGTCCATAGTATCCTTCCTCCTCCCTCCAGAGAGGACGTGTTATCTTGACACCTTCCAGAGCAGACTTGCCTACCCAAGTCTTGTAAACGCTGGGAGGGACAATGGGGCCCTAGTTTCTTTAGTGGCCTGTTTCCAGCCAGGACTGGCCTGGACTCACTTGGAAGAAGCCCTCCCTCAGGCTCCATCTGCCTTCCCACTTGGCTTAAAGCTGTGTCTTCTCGTGCAGTTTCCGAGGAGTTGGTACCCGGAGGATATGCATGATTTCTCTGTTCAACTTTCTTACGTTTGGATAGAGCTAACCTCTTTTCTTCTCTTCACCACTTCATTTTTTATTAATATTTAGATCATTATTTTGTCCTGAAGAGGATAGTATTTATAAATATGAAACGTTCTCTAATAAGAGAGGTGCATGAGAAAGACTTTATGTCCTCGGGGTAAAGGTAGCAAGATATTGTCAGCATCACTGTTTGACTTCCTTAGCCAATCGTGCTGATGATCCTTGAGACAAGGAAGAATGGGAGAGGCGTGGGGCTTGCGGGAGGAGCAGGAAACTGAGGCGTAAACCTAGAATACACTGGCCTGGAGTTGAGACAAAGTGAGGCTAGAGGGTCAAATTTGAGACCGTCACTTAATGGATGACTTTCCAAGCCAGGCGATGAGTTTGCCCTGAAGAAAGTAAAGTTAATATAGAACACACTGAGCGTCAGGCACTTTACCATTTTGAGATTTGAAGAAAGGAGGATGAACCAGCAAAGAAGACTCCTAAGAAGCAAGGCCAGAGATGAAAAAGAAAAACATTAGGTGAACTTGGTGTCCTGGAAGCCAAATAAAGAAAACGCTTTACAAAGACAGGAGCCTCCAGCCGTGTGTAATGCTGCTCAGAGGTCATGTAAGAGAAGGTCTTTGTTGACCTTGGCAGCGTCATTTTTGGTGGTGTAATGGGGACAGGGTTCTTTCAGTGGATTCGAGAGACAATGGCAGATGAAATGCAGAGCTGGTGAATAGAGCCCTTCTTTTCAGGGGGTATAATGCAGAGAGAAACCGAGAACAGGATAAGAGCAGAGGGAGATGAAGAGGGAAATGTTTTAAGATAGGAGATGTTAAAGCAGGAATGTGTGCTAATGGAAATAACGCAGAAGCAGAAGGAAATGATGATGCCGAGAGAAAGGAAGTGCTGAGGAGGGGGGTGGTAGCTGGTATTTGAGTGGATGGGGGGAGTTTATCTGCAGTTGTTGGAAGCAAATTAGGTGGATGGGTACAGTTGGAAACGGTGTAGAAATTTCATTTATTAAATAAAGTAATCAACTTTTTGTATATTTGAGTCCAACTTTGTTTCAGGTAAGCACGTATTTTCTTAGGTCTCTGCGGGGCCCATTGTGCCAAATAGGCATTGAGCAGGTAACAGAAATGGAAAATGTCATGTTTTTTTGTGCAGCCAAAGATTTTATCAGGGCTTTTTACCTCCTTAGGGGTGCACCACTGATGCTCCACTCTGGCTGCCCTTTGGTCCCGCCTTCTAATCGCTGGGATCAGAGTCCTGGTACAGCAGGGAAAGCCAGGAACTTGAGTTCCATGAACACATGGGGAAAAGGGAAGCACCTGCAGACAGTAGCTTCGGGTTATGAGTAGGAGGCCTCTGCCCAAATCAGCTCCCCTCTTGCTTCCACAAGGGTTGAGGAAAGCTAGCTCAGCTCGTTCCTAGGAGCGCTCCAAGTGTTTCCAGACCTTAGAATCTAGGCCTGAGAGCCATCGTCCACTCTCCTCAAAAATCCTTCAGAACTCACACCTGAAGGAATGCTCTCCTCCCTCAACATAGTTCATTCTTCTTAGTCCTCTGACTTGTGCTGAAGAGTGCGAGCCAGGCTAGCCTGCGGGAGCTGAGTGGGGAAGAACAGACTTTCACTTACCCACTCTGCCTGTCCTGCCCTCCAGGGCCCGCCAGTGGACCCACCGTTCCTGAGTTCACACTCCCTGATTTAGTCTTGGCAGAAACAAACTCTCCTTCCTCTGGGCGGGGAAGAGGTTTAGAAGCACACAGCACCTCCCACTTTGGAGCTTTTGAGGGGTTCAGCAGTGCCCTCACCTGCTTGCTTCGTTTTGGCCCAGCACCACCCCCCCTTCCCACACACTACAGACTTGCAGTTCGGTGCTGCTTTCAGGAATGTGGGTGACGTCTCTTCTCCCATTCTCAGAACTCTTCTTCCTTTGTCTTCACATCACCTTTTCTCCGTGCGTGTCTGTCCCAATTCCCTGGAAGGACACCGGTGCTATTGGGTTAGAGCCCAACTCAATTGAATGACCTCTTTAAAGACTCTGTCTCCAAATACAGTAATATTCTAAGCTACTGGGGGTAGGAATTAAAGTGAGAAACTTGGGTAGGCAGACACAATTCAAGCCATAATAGGCTCGATGGAAGAGGAGCTGATTGGACCAGGAAACAGCTCTCAAGGTGCAAACACCATAGCTGATGCACACAGTGCAATGTTCAGCTCCATCACAGCTCCATTAAACAGATGTGCACTTATTGAATTACATGAAGTTGAATAACCCTAGATAGGAACCCTTCATGTCAATCGTAGGTAGTCCAAGGCTCAATAAATTTCCCTGGTAAATTATTTTCTGGGTCCCATTGTGCTCCCAAGAGACATAGGTAACAAATTTTTAAAAAATTCCCCATTCCCAGGTTGTGAGTCATCAACCTCAGTGTTTTTGGAGCTAAGTCATAATTTCCTAAATGGTTTATGATTGTGTTCTTCAGAAAAGGCCAAGAAAAGTTGATGCCTTGTGAAGTCAAGATAAATCAATGATACCTTCTGCTCCCTTTCATCTGTGACATTCATTTCTCTGTCAGAGGATAATTTAGGTGGTTGCAATTTATGCTTCAAAAAGTTATTTTGATTCTTTCAGCACCTCTTCTTGGTTTGGGGGTGGTAATCACAGGGTGTCTTGAAAAATCTCTTCAGGGGAACGAGAAAGGGGTTCAAGGTCACAGTAGAGAAAAGCCAGCTTTCTGTTTGCTTTTGGCAAATACTAATCATGGTTGGAGTAGCTCTCCTCTGAGGTCATTTGCATGGGTGGCTGGGGAAATTCTCTGATCAAAGTTGCTTGCTACATCAATTAGGTCTTAGATTACATTACGTGGAGGTGAAGTACAAAGAATATGTTGTCTTTTGAGAGTAAAGTTTTCTGTATTAAAACAGGTTTTTGGGGGGTTGATTTGCATCTTGCTAGGATATATGTTCTTTACCGATAAAGATGAAATGAAATGCAAGGCAAGAAATACCATTAAAGGGGAAAGTTAATGAGTTAGAATTCTGTTGATTGCATTTTGGTTGACCTTGTGTCTCCCTGCTTTTTGCCAATGGATGTGGTATTAAGTGAATTGAAAACCTTTCTACTGAATAGATGTGATGGACTTGTCTTTTTATAATTGTCATGAGTGCTTCTCAACATTTTAAATTTCATGTAGGGGTGTGTATGGTAGGGCAGAAGCTCTGGAATGCATTTATAAAAAATGTGTATTTATTCCTACATGTTTCCACTTCAGCCATCTTCAAAGTAATCTCCATTTGATGCAATACATCTATTGAGACACTTTTCCCACTGCTCGAAATAGTTTTTGAACTCGTCGATTTTGATGCCTTTTAGTGCTTCTGCCATTTTTTGTTCTATCTCTTTCACATCAGCAAAACATTTCTCAGAAGATAATTCTGAGTAGGGGTCACCTCCTACAACATATATTGTACACATATATATATCACACGTTTTGTTCAAGAAAAATTCAAGTAATAGGTGTTGACCTGTGAACCCAAAGGTTGCTGGTTCGATTCCCAGCCAGGGCACATAACCAGGTTGTAAGCCAGGTCTCCAGCCAGGCCTGTGGCTGGAGGCAGGTGAGAGGCAACCATACATTGATGTTTCTCTCCCTCTCTGCCTGTCTCCCTTACCTTCTCTCTAAAAATAATAAATAAAATATTTAAAAAAGAAAAGAAAAGTTAAAGTAAAACAACTAAGAGTTAAAGAAATTTTTTTTTTTTTTTACTTTAAGTGAAAGGGAAGGTTACATATCATTTCCATTCCCTGTGCTACATTTCTTGTTAAAAGAGATTTATTTTCAGGATATTATTAGCAACTCTGTGCCCATATCACTTTGCACTCCACTCTCTTATATCTTATGACACTGTGTCGTAAATATTTGATTACATCTTCTTTTGCTCTTTGAGAACTTGAGTCATGCTAGACTCATGAATCTCATTTCAAATTTAAGTGAATACACTTGATCAAAACAGTTATTTAGTGTTTTACATTGAGTTCTTTAATGTTGAGAAATATTTTTATGACTTGGGGCCCATAATGGTTGATAAAACTTCTATTTATAATGCATTATTATAGCTTTCAGACTAATACTTAAAACCCAATAAATGCAAGATGGGCTAACTCCAAAACTAACACAGAGCTCCTTGGATTCAGATTTTTATTTACCTTCTTCAGTGTACCTGCTAACTACCACACTATCCATTTTGTTATTTATTTTTTTATCAACCTAGCCCTTTGTGCAACTCTCACAGCTTCGATGTGTATAACTTCATGTTGTTAATTTTCTTCTTATATTCACCATGCTCAGTAAACTTGGACTCCAGAAGCTGAGTGTTTTATTCCTCATCTATGTTTAGTCTCTCTTTTGTTCCTGTGTAATTATGCTTACAGATTTCCAGGAACACATTGTTTCTCTGATACATGCTGTATTACCAGAGAAACTCCAGCTGGAAACTGGGGAAAGGGAGGAGAATAACTTGACTCCAAAGGCCACCACCAGTGACTGACTCTTTGAGAACTGAGTTCAGTGGATGGTGTGTAGATCCTGGAGCCACAATACCTGGATTTCTCACCAGATACAAAAGAGACTTCATAATAGCAGGCTTTGTTCATTAAATTGAAGTGCTTAAGGTGAATTCATGGGGGAAACCTCATTAAAGACCAATAATGAAAGAGGCTATTGTATTGATAGTTTAAAATAAGTAATGGGTTTATTTCTTTTGTCTCGGTCCCTATGCAACCTTGCATTAGTTGACAATTTTCCTCATGCCTTTTGTTAGTTCTAAATGAAAATAATTCCGGAAAAGCACTTTATTAGTGTTATTTTTAAAAGTCTTTGACAAACTCAAAAAGCCATTTTATATCCTCTCACTTCTTTTTATCATGGAGAAATTAAGTTACCTTTAGGGATTCAATGTGAGGCTTTTTTTCCTTTTTTATAGAAGCCCCTTACATGCCTTGAATGGAGGTGATTTCCTGAAGGTTTATTTGCGTAACTTGCACACAAGGCTCTTTTCTGTGCCTCGTATGTTTAAAGTCTCTGCTTTATACTTTTGAGCATTGCCGGTGCATTAGTGAGGGGAGCGTGTAATGAATATATCGCTTATGATATTTTAATGTCAAACACTTGTTCATCCAGCTAGAGTCCAGCTATATATAATCACTCTTGAAATGTCTAATCTGGGTCTTTCTTGGAAATGCCAATGAAGGAAGAACTCTAATTTCATTAGGAAGGCTCAGTGACAATGTCATGATACTCACATTCATTTGTCAAATGGTGTTTCTCTGCCACCTTTTGATGTTTTAATTGAACTTTGGTGGGCCTCGGCAGCCTTTTGACGGTTGGGGGCAATCTTCTAAAGCAGTCTCTTTTCGATTGCATGTTCATAAAGACATCGAGAGACCACAGGTGCTCACGGGTATTATTTCCTTATTGGTGGAAGGCATTCACACTGTACTTAGGGCGGTCACTGTGGAAATAAGACTGGTAACCATTCAGGCTAACAGATTTTGGTTTGGGATTTTGTTTGCTTTTTTATCCTTACCGGGACATTTTTTCATTGCTTTTCTAGAGAGAGAAACATCGATGTGAGAGACAGCATTGATTGGTTGCTTCTCCCCTGTAGACGTGGAATCATATGTACCTGACAGGAGATTAGACCCCAAACCCACAACCTAAGCCTGTGCCCTGACTGGGAATCCAACCCTCAACCTTTCAGTTATAGAACGAGGCTCCAACCAGCTCCGCCACATTGGCCAGGGCTCATATCAATAGATTTTGGTTTATTTGGTGAGATCATTGTGTTGTGAAACAATCTTCAGTCTTAGGGAAATACTCTCTTACTGTATGTTTAACTTCAACTGGTATTACTGGACTAAAGCTGGCATAAGAAAGAATCATATATATGTATATTTTGCAGGGGACAAAATTTTCAGTAATAATAATAACAAAACCTAAGCAATTTCTGAGTCATTTAGCGTAATATAGCACCATTACTATTATCTTCAGATGGTAAACATTTCGCAGTGTAAGAATTACCAAGCACAGAGAATCGGAAAACAACTGAAATGTGGGCAGATATGTTTGAAGGCTAGTGTTTGTTTTTCACAGAAGAAGGCATTTCTGTGTCATGTGATTCTGCCTGCCTTGCTCCTTGAAATGACCTTTGCAGAGCAATCTGAAAGATTGCATTGAGACCTAAGTCATTTTCTGCAAGTACATTAATGTTGACTTACCTAGAAATAATTAAACAGTTGCATTTTGGAGAAAGTAGGTTTGGGTTAAATGCTGATATCACACAAACATTCATTGTCCCAATAACTAAACTCCTTCACCTAGGCTAAAAAGTTCTATATTTTCTATTATATAGAATTTCTAGGAACCAGGGGAAAATAATTATCGTTTCTCCTCATCTCACTTGTGTATTTTGATGTTTTCCCGAAATAGTCCCTTTCACTGGTTTCTACATGGATGCTTCAAAAGGTGGTATGTTTTAAACTACAAATTGTATATCCAGAGGCACCATGTACAGGGACAATAGAAGGCGCCCAATTTTTGAACCATTTTTAGGAGCTGAATTAAATGTTGTCACTAATATTTGCTATCATCCAGAACATTTGAAACGAAGCCTTTGCTTGAAGTCAGAAATGTAAGCAGAATCAGGACAGGGAGACTTGTGTGTATGATTTTAGAGGCATCTCCCCAACTCAGGCCTAAGAAGCAAGTTCTCAGTATGCCCATGCCGGTAAGTAGCATGCCTGTTGATGCTAGAAATCGATTCTTTCCCAAGGGTAGCCTGTTGCTTGAAAGAAGGTGAAACTTTGAGTGACTCCTGGATTTGAAGTATTCTCATTGGGTTGTCATCCCTGCACTTAATATCCTTTCATTCTCTTGACACCTGAACTGACAGTCCTAACCTGTTATCACTGGGTAGTGTGTGGCTCCATGACATGAAATGTACAACTAATTACAATGCACTTTGTGGTGGTGTCAGACAGACAGCTGAAGATCCGTCCATGCAAGAAGGTACTAGATGCCTTTCTGAGCCATTTTGCCGGGATAGTCACAGTAGAAAAATGTATGTATGTTTTGTGTATGTGAAACATAGAATTTATACTTGTATTATTTATTAATTATTGTATCACTTTCCATGTAGACAACTGTAGACCTACCTTTACCCACCCTGTACATATGTTACATACCTATATACATGTAAACACACAACACAAACATATTTGTACAGGATTTTATTATTTGCTTCTTTAGCTTGCAGCAAAAAGGTGGGTGAAAAATACAATCAATACATAAATGAGTATTCAGGACACAGCCCAAAGAAGTGATGTATTTGGCAGGGGCTGGCTCTCTTAATCTGACAGTCTCCTATTTTTATTAGATAAGTATCACTTAACTATTATTCTCTCCACCATGATTCTAAAACAAGCCAATAGAAACTGATAGTGCAGGTCCAACCAATCATTTTGGCACTAAGTAGAGCAGAAGTTGATTATTTTATTTAAGTCAAAAGGATTTATATGTGCATAGTTTATTTCTCTTATTACCTCATTCTTGCTTTTATTGTCATAAAAAAGAATGTGGAAATAGGATGACTAATCGCAGTTGTTGGGAGGAGTGTTAATTCTTAAGTGTCTGGCAAAGAGTATGAGAAGATGATGTCCATATTGTGTTTTATGGCTTTCCTCAAGTTTACATCATTAGCATGAAGTTACGTTTCTAACCATTCATTTATGTAGCAAGTTTCATACCCCAGCATGGAATATCTGAGTTACATAACACATACAGAAGAGCATGATAGTAACCCACTAATGTAATTAACACAGGGGAATCAATAATATTTGAGGCATCATGCAGTTGGGAACTTCCAAGCTGTAGGGTCTGACAGGTAGGAATTATATTCACCCACCTAACGGTGTATCTCTTCCGTAATTTGGTGAAAAGGGAAAAGAAGTAGAATTATACCTCAAGTAGATAAAATATCATCTCTTAAACAGACGCACCATAAGAAAGATGACAACTGCTGCATTTTATTCCTGTTTTCCCTCATTTACCCAGAATAATCTCCCTGAACTTCTGAGGAGCTGAGAAAAGGGATCTACATGCACGTCATGATGTCTAACTCCCTGGCAAATTGTAAGGGCCAGAGAGTAATTCAGAGAATGAGATGTTCATTTACGGTGCTCCGTAATGACAGTGGCAGACAAAATTGCAGGTATATAATACCGGGGTTATATTTTAAAACTGAAAATAATTTCATTTCTGGAGTGTACAACTCTACTCCCCTAAGTTATTACTTTCCCACCGGGAAAGTGAGCCATCATTACATTTTCATACCAGGAGAAAGACGTGTGCCTGCCGCTACACACACTCATCATCTCACTTCTCATCACCATGCACGTCTCCTCCGATTTGGGGTCTCATTTTCTTTGCACACACAGCTGAAAAGCTTCCACGTTGCCACCTTATTTAAGTCAACGGGGATCCTTTGGATCAGGAAAATAACCGTCACAAGTGAAAAGGTATTTTTATTGATGTGTGTAGCTCAGATTGTGGTTTAGCCCACAGTAATGGATGTCATTCCCTTGAATAATTACAGCTTATTACCTGTGTAAATAAGGCTGAAATGGTGCTTTAGTCCTCACTGCTTAAGAGACCACAACCATATAAAAAAAAAGCCTTGAGTTACTGTAGTTTTCTATGGAAGGCAAAGTAACTGAACCTATGCAGGTTTAATGTCCCATTTTGTGTTGGCTAGGCATGCCTGAGAAGGATTGATAGTCATTTTTGTAATTGCAGTTGTTGCTGTTTTAATTTAGTACATCTAATAACTTCCATGCCTAAGACATTGAATGTGCAAGACAGCCCCTTCCATCACGACGCTCAGGATCTGTGCGACTAAATAATAAAATAGAAAAGGCTCTTTGATAAAGCAAGCACGCTTTCTTTAGGAAAAGTTAAAACCCTGTATGTCTGTTCCAGCTCTCTAATTTTCCATGGGTAAAATTATAGGTCTGGAGCTTTAAAAAAAAAAATTTTTTTTTTTAATTGTGGAAACAGACTCGGGAGATAATTCTGTATCACACTGGTGTGGAGAAATGGGACTTATGGGCATATGTCATAGGCACATTTTATTTGACATCGAGTGTGTTGTAGTTACTTTCTTATGCCACTTCCCATTGTGGAGTCCAGAGCATGTCATAATCAGATGTATTAAAATGTGGACTTTGGTATTTAATATTTATGAGAGATAAAAGTGCAGTTTAATTTATGCATGCTTACTGCTTCCTTTCCTCTAGGCTCTCTTTTTTCTCTTTCGTTAAAGAAACGTTGAGCAAATCCCAAATATATTCTGAAGCAGCCAGAAGAAACTTTGTTTATTTATTTATTTACAAAGACCATGGTAAAATGTTCATTTCGTGAGTACTTTCAGTATAACAAATAGACAAAATAATTCTGTTAAAAATAATCTGTGCAGTGAGATAAATTTATACCTTTCACCTCCAGTGAATATATTATTTTTATCCACAGTAAAATATGTGTGTGGTTTTGAAACAGGCTATTAAAAGTTTCTGAGTTTGGGGAGGGTTTTCATGCGGCAACACATGGTGTGTTCTTTTTCTGTGATTTGGTCACAGTTGGCTGAAAGTCAATTACTTTGAATTTGGGCAACTTATGTTTGTAACACATCTCGACAGGGTGGATTTGAAGAATGATTACAATATGCAGAATGTCTCTAAACATGCTCACACTTGAGCTCACTTTGGTATTTTAGATTTGTAGGAAATGAAGGGCAGAAATGATTATATATTTCCAACTCACAAATCAGCCAGCCTCTGAAAAATCCGAAGCTCTTTCCATCTCTAAAATGATCTGGGAGCGCGCATGTCCAGCCAAGAGGCAGTTCACACAGTGGACTGGATGTTTCTAAATATTATCAGGGTGAAGGGCAGGCGCTGGTTGGTGGCATTGGGACTAGAGTAAGGTTAGGGCAGGTGTGAAAGATGAAGACCCCTCTGTCTTTGTAGGGCCTGGTCAGTAAATAAAGAAGCAAAAGCCAGTGAGACTCACACAGTGCAATTTGATCACTAAAACTAACTAAAACAATGAATGACATAGCCAAACCTTGTTTTCAATGTCACTCATGTCATTTGCCTAAGAGAGCTATGAAAGACATTGACTCTCTGGCTCCAGTTTTGTCAACCAAAGCCTTTCAAACCACTGGCCGGGTGGTACTGAGGTTCGCTGTGGGAATTGGCTGCATGCTGTGTTTTTATGTGTAAATAACATCTCTTTTTATTTTTTAAATGGGTTTTGTTATTTGTGATTTGGGTGGCTTCCTCCACTTGGTGACATAAAGAGGCAGGACGAGTTTAGTCCAGATGCAAATGACAGTAGATCAAAGGACCTTTCTTCTGTTTTTAATTGCTGCCCCTACCTTTCCAGGTCTTGAAAGACCAGTGAATAACAGAAGAGGTTGCTCACTTGATAGAGAGATCTAGTCTCTAATGCTATCAGCTGTCTAATTCACAGCCTCTGAATTTAAGTGTGTTTTTGTTAATGAGTTTTTCTTTTTCTTTTTTAAATTTTATTGTTGTTGTATTACATCCATCCCCTTTTTGCTCCCCTCTGTCCCCCTCCCCTCCCACCCATTCCCCCCAAAGTCAATCCCACCTGTTGTCCATGTCCATGGTTCCTTTATATTAGGTTCTTGTCTAAGCTGCTCCCCTTTCTTGCCTCTGCCTCCCCCCTCCCCCCAACCCCTTTCCCCCTGACCACTGAAGGCCTATTCATTGTATTCATATACTTGGTTCTGTTTTGCTTGTTGTTAATTTTGCTCATTATTGTCCCTTAATGGGTGAGATCATATGATATTTGTCCTTCACTGCCTGGCTTATTTCACTAAGCATAATACTCTCCAGTTCCATCCATGTTGTTGCAAAGGGTACAATTTCCTTCTTTCTTTCTGCTATATAGAATTCCATTGTGTAAATGTACCAAAGTTTTTTGATCCAATCATCCACTGATGGGCACTTGGCTATTGTAAATAGTGCCACTATGAACATAGGTGTGCATAGGTTCTTCTGAATTGGTGTCTCAGGATTCTTTGGGTATAGTCCAAGTAGTGGAATTGCTGGATCAAAAGGCAGTTCCATTTTTAGTTTTTTAAGGAAACCCCATACTGTTTTCCACAGTGGCTGCAACTTATGACTACATCAGTTGTGTATGAACTCAGTTTCTTCTCCAAGGCAACCTATTTACTGGGACAAAATATACCTATAACCTTCACTAGGTAAGTTCCCTCACCACCATGCAAAGGGCCCGTATCCCTGGCGCATATCCTTTGTCTAGCCACTGTGGTTGGCTTAGGATCAAGGATGCTATGCTCAGGACCTTGAATTTAAACATCTCCTCTACTGCTTCCTGCTTGTTTGGATCCTACTTATACTTCAAAGCCCAGCTGAAATTGCTCTCCTTGAAGTCTTGCCTAATGCCCCAGTCCAACAGCCACCATGTATAGACCACCTAGGATGTTCATGCCTGCGCTAGGGCCTTGTATTTCCTGCAAGGAGGCTGATGACAAGAAGGCGCAGGGCCGTGGATATTGATCCAGACTTTAGAGTCTGACTGTTTTGCCACTTACAAGCTGTGTGACCTGGACAGGTTGTTTACCATCTCTGGGTCTTTGTTTAATCTTCTGTAAAATGGGGGTAGTCAAGGTGTAACCTTCACAGGGTTGTTTTGAGGGTTAAATAAAATGGCAAAAATACAAGGGCTAGCTTGGTATGGTATGCGTAGTCAGCACCAAGCAAATGATTATCACCCCCATCCTCACAGGGGCCCTGGCAGGTCGATATCCCTCTTCTGTCTCTCAAAGTACAAATCTCTCTTTCTTGGGTTACTTGGTTGCTTTGTCATTGGAATTATCAATTTGTGGATATTTATTTTTTCTTTTTGGTAATTGTGTGGTTGACTGACACATGGAAGTAAGTACAACTACTTTATAAGTGTGAAGAAAATGAAGCACAAATTTGAACCCATCCTCTCAGAAGGAAATGTGCTTCCCTGATTATTCTTTTTTTATTCAGTGCCCTGAAGTTTATCAATAGATAACTCATTGAGAAATATGACATTAACCTCAGCTGATGCTGGCCACAGACACCTCCTTTTAATTATAAAAAGCAACATCCAATTTTGACTTTCTATCAACATTGATAACTTAGCTATTTTGTAGACCAGCTATTAGGTTGAAGATTCATGGGGAGGACAAACAGGGAAAATTGGCTCATTTTGAGGAAAGCTCCAGGTGTCCTTTGGTTGTCCATGGGTTTTGAATTGCAGTGAAGACACCCTGTGATGGATGCCACGGATGGAAAGCACCTCTTAGCACTGAACATTGTAATGTCATGGGTTTGAAAAACGTGACTCAGCCCTTACATAGGGTGGTTTCCCACCACCCCATCTTATAATGTTAGATTTAAAGCATGAGTAAATCTTCGAATTCAATAAAATAAAACTCTAAAGTAGAAATTATCCTTAAATAAAAACTAGAAACTAAGAACCCATGTACTCCAAACATTAGGCCAGAGTACAAGAACACTAGAACATTTGGTTTCATTACTCATGTTATGATTTATATGCATACATGGTACACTGTGTAGGATTTATCATTCAAAGTGCAATCAAGGCATTTTTGATAGATTGGCATTTTGAGTTTTCATAATGAAAGCTTTCCAAGGCACTATTGCAAGACTCCCTTTCGAGTTGGTATTTGAAACCTGATAATGGACTATCTTATAAATACAACACACTCATCTGCATTGTGCTTCTGGGGCCCTTCATGGATCATGTGAAATGAAAGCCATCTCCCTGGCCTGAAGGGAATTCTGAGGAAGTCCTATTGGCTCCAGCACTTTGCAATGTTTACCTCCATTTACCTGCACAGAGATTACCCTTCCAACACTGTCAAGGACGTCCGAAATGGTTGAAATGCATTTTTGGATCACTTTTCAAAGTGCCTCAGTGCAGAGACCATTACTCTGCATGGCAACTACCTAGAGATAGCAAAATAAGAAAAACCCGTTCCAAATGCATAGGAAGGTCTTACCCCTTGTGAAATGAATGCCCACCAGAGATGTGAGAAAAAAATCTGAATATGGCTTTTATTTTTATTGTCACTGCTCAGCTGTGATAGGTTTTACATTTTTCAATTCCTAAGGTGGAAAGAAATGACTCCCTGGTATAGTGTCATAGTGAAATATAGAAAGTAACATGTCTAACACAGTCCTTGGCACACAGCAGGCCCTCTGTAATTCTCATTTCCCTTCCTGTCCCCAGGGAGAATTCGTCACCCCGGTCACTATTACAGGGGCAGCACAGCAAATCCTACATCAGAAAGTAATAAATCAAAACACATGATTAGTAGCCTTTGATGGATCTGCTTCATTTCCCATCTCAGCAAAATGTTTATTTCAAATTAATGTGTCCTGACATAAGGAGGGGGTGTTTTCCGCCAAAATATTTAATCTGCAGCTGTCTTGTGATTGATAAGTTGTCAGAGGGCCATGTGTAAATGACTGCTCTGGTGACAGGCTACTGAGCTACTGAAGATAAGGGATTTAAAGTAGGTTGCTAAGTGGGAGACTGGTAAGTATCCCCCTGCCCAGGCTCTTTTGAACTACAGTCTCCCAAATTGTTGGTCAAAGAAGAAACCCCACAAACTTACTACTGGTAGGCGTATAGAAAGGACAGAAGGAGGGGAGAAGTGGTTGGAACCGAAATAAATATATTACCATTTAGGTTTTGACTTTGTTAAGATGGCAAAATTGGCAACTGTTTAGTTTTCTTTTTCTTTCCTCTGTTTCATTCTTTCTTCATTTATTTTATTTTCCTTTCTCCTGCTTTCCCCTGTTTTCTTTTCCTATTCTCACTTTATACCATTGGAATGTCTTGAACACTAACTCAGCAGAAAGATTTTAAAGAAAAAGAGCAAATTTGGTGGGGATGTGCTCTAAGTCAATGAACTCTTACATGGGTATCTGCTCTTAACGTCATCTCGTTTAAATCTTATTCTGATTAATCACCATTAGGTAGATGTTAATATTTGACTTTATAGAGGAAACAATGATGGCAGAAGTAAAACCACGTGTACTCAAGGTCACACAACTTGCAAGTGAGAGAAATAGCACTTCAACTTGAGTCAAAGCCTAAATTCAGTGTGCTTTCACTGCAACTGCCCTAACTGAACCAAATCATGTTCAGTATGACTAGAGAAAGGCTAATATCTAAAATGCTAAACATTGATCATGCAGTAATCAGCTATGATGGAAAGTTTTGGATTCATCCAAACAAGTATTTCTAGGAAAGAAATAATTGCTTTATTGAAGGATATTTGCCACTATTAGGGTGGCTATAGATTCCCAAATATGTTGGGAATTTGAATCACAGATTACTTTCAGAGATCCTGAGCAAATTCTGAAGAAAAAAAAAGAATTAAACTATATTATGATTTCATACTGAATGATTCAGCAACAGTTATTGCTATATGAATATTAATCATGTTTCATGGAATAACAGATGTTAATTTTGATATCTTCCTTCTTCTGGCATAGCTATTATTGGTCAAATTAGTGAACAAAAAAATGTATGTTTTTCATTCACTTATTTACTAATTTTGGTCTCTTGTTAATTATTTTGTGTTTTATTTGATGCCTTGGATTTGGAATTATGCAAATCTAATTACTACTCTCAAAAATCACTGTGTAGGAGGAAACATGTTGTTGTTAGACTGATGCTTTATCAAATGTGCTATTTGAGGGCTGGTCTATATTTACCAAACTCATGCTAGAATTTGAGCTTGAAAAGGCCATCTGTGGCCAAATGATAGTCCACATTGAGAAAATTAAGTTTCATACTCAAGTACAATGACTTCCAAGACTTGATGTCCATCCATCTATAATCCCAACGCATAATTTCATTTTAATTCTCTAAGATGAAATCCAGCCTTCATCTATTCCTCACTTTCATCTCAGTAAGGCTGCTTGTTGTTCTGTTTCACCCATTGGGAACAAAACTAGGAAAACGGATTCCAGCTTCATCACTAAATATAGAAAGACCCACCTTCTCTAATGTCAGCTATATATGACTTTGCCATGAGCTAGATCCTTTGGAGTTGCTTTGGGATTCTGCGTAAGACACATTGCCTCAGCTGTTTCTTTGCGAGGTACAATGATGGTTGGCTGTGAGGCAGAGCTCGTGTGACCTCACGGAAATTAAACCAGAATGGACTGCTTTCACATTCACATTCTCAACCTCCGAACATCTTTCATTTGGAAATTGGCTCCAGCCCTGTCCCAGAGACCTGTTCTTAAATTAAAGTTACACAGGCTGAGACTTGACCCTTAATACACATTCTGCTGCCCTCAGCAACCATTTATAACCAAAAGCAACCCTGAAAGCAGCTGAGCTGAAGCAGTAATGCCGCTGTCCTGTCTGTAGGCAGTCCTCTTCCTTCCCTGGCCACAATTTTAAATCTGATGGGGAAAAACAACTTTGTCAAAATTAGGAATATATACACACACACACACACTCTCTCTCTCTCTCTCTGTCTCACACACACACACACTCTCTCTCTCACACACACACACATACACACACACACAGACCCAGGTCTGAACAGAAATACAGATACTTAGAAGCTCTGGGTTTTACCTTTTAAAATCTTTTGTTTCAAAACCTTAGCCATTTGATGCTTAATAGTATACCAGCTATTTGCTTAAACAGGTCTACTGATGAGAAAACTCATGTCATCTACAGTCACTATTCTCATATCTTTTACATTGTTTTTAAATTATTATCTTTAAGTTGTTGAAATTTTAATACTCTTTCTTATGTTGGCCAGGAAAAAAATAATCTCCCTTTTGATTATGTTCATTGGTCCTAGTTTACTCCAAAGCGACAAAATATTAAAGCCTGTTCTCAGGTACCACCTGCATTTTCCTGGCTATTGTGAAAACAGGACATCTTCAGATGCTGTCATTTGTCATGGATAGTCTTGATGGAAGGGGTGTAGGTTCAATGGCCCTTCGGAAAGTTTGGCAGCAAGTTTCACATGTTGCGGGCAGGAATGGGAGGTAGGCGGCAAATTCTTGGAGGACAACTTGGCAATGTATAACAAAAGATTTCAAAATGTGCCTACTCTGTGACCCAGCCATTCCTCTTATAGAAATATAGCATAAAGTGATAATTAGATGGTCAAGGTTCATACGCAGTGATGCACAACACAACATTAATAATAATTTTTAAAGTAATTAAAAATTGGGGAAAAAATGACTCAAAAGTAATAGGGGAGAGAAATAATTAGGGGCATCTGGCGCCAAGTGGTTGACTGAGAACATATGCTCCTATTTTCTTTCTTGACTGCAAATTATTAAAATGTAGTAGTCTAAGCCCACAATAGTGAAGAGAATTATACAGGAGAGAGCTCAACGAGTTTCTCAGGATCCAACCAGAGACATTGCTGGAGATAAATATGTTGAGAGATTGCTTGCCAGGAATTGTCTTACACAGCCGTACTGGCTGCTTAGGTGGGCTCAGCACCCACAGACCCGGTGGGGGGCAGGCCAGTGGGTGGGCTCAGGACACTGTCAGCAGGTAGAACTGTCTCCATCCAGGAAGCCTCAGTGTCGCCTGAGGCCTTTAAGTTCATTGAATCAGGTCTTTCCAGATCCTTGCAGTCCTGGATTCTAGGATAATCTCCTTTGTCAACTGGAAGGAAGGAAGGAAGGGAGGGAGGGAGGGAGGGAGAAAGGAAGGAAGGAAGGAAGGTAGGTAGGAAGGAGAGAGAGAGAGAGAGAGAGAAAGGAAAGAGAGAAAAAGTTGACTGCTTTGGGATTTTCCATCTCATCTACAAATACCTTCCTAGCAACAGCTGGGTTAGGACTGGAAACTGGAAGCCAGAGCCTAGCCAAGTGGACCCAGAAATCTGTGACCCTAGAAGATAGAAAGTGGATGGAAGAATGTTCTCCAAGCAATCGGAGAGGAGCACATCCCAGCACATGTAACACTCTGATGGGGTCAGAGCAGAGGGGGCACATGCCGGGCCTGGCAGGCCCCCGGGGTGGCTTTGAGACAGGACTGAGGAGTGAGGCAGGCAGGTGGGCTTTACTGAAGATCTACTGATCTCTTTTCATAGCTTTCTTTCTTCTTTGTGCTCATATCCAAGAGCATGCAACTAACCTTTAAACTCGAACAAATGAAATAAAAGCGTCTTTCCGCTAACGTCTGGGAAGACTTGGTACAGCCAGTGTGGGTGTGGCAGCTGAAAGCAAGGGCTGTCACCTGGAGCTTAGGGGGTTCCTACAGCATAGGACAAGTCAAGTCCACGTGCATGGGTCACAGATGCAATGCCCGTTATTTATAACAGCCAAGGTGTGGGAGGAGCCCGTTGTCCGTCAATAGATGAATGGATCAAAAAGCTGATGTACATTTACACAGTGGAGTACTACTTGGTCATAAAAAAGGAAATCAACCGCATGGATGGACCTGGAGGCTATTGTGTTAAGTGAAATAAGCTGGGCAGAAAAACGAGTGCCATATGATTTCACTTATATGTGGAATCTACTGAACAAAATAAACTAACACAGAAAATACAAACAGACTCATAGATATCAAGATAATAAACAGGCCGCTGTCAGAGGAAGGGCTCTGGGGACCAGGTAAAAAGGTAAAGGGGTTAAGCCAAAAAAAAAGGACAGGCAACAGTATGGTGAGAGGCAGAGGAAAGGGGGAGGGGGGTGGGGAAGGTGGGAAAAGGCGGAGGGGTTTTAAATGGTGTTGGGAGGAGACTTCAAGTAGTGAGCACCCAATGCAGTGTGCAATTCGTGTGTTACAAACTTGTACGCTTGAAACCTGTGTGCTTTTATTAACCAATGTCACCCCAGTACACTTCACAAATTACAAAATAATCAACCTATGACAGATGCAAAGCTCCATCAAAACAGGAGAGAAAATACGGCAGGAGAAACTAGAAAAGAGATAATGCGAGGCAATATTGCAAGCTATCGGGAGACAAAATCTTTCCAATTAAATTCCACTCGGTGGTGAACGAGATAACATCCCCAGTTAGACACATTCATGTGAAATTTTAGGACACCAGAAATAAAGAAAATATCCTAAAAGTTTCCAGATAGAGAGGAAATTTAAACAAAATACAGTTCATCTCTGAGAGAGGTCTCACCTGCAACAATGCACACTTGAAGACGCTGGTGCAAAGCTGGAAGATGGTTTTGATGACAGAATTCTACTAGCTAATGGTTATCTTTGGATGATGAAGTGATGGGTTTATGTATTTTGGGAGTGTTTTTACATTCTGATCATCTCTGGAGACTGTTAGGATGTTTTTATGCTTTTTAAGCGTAATGCCCAGAAGCAAAACCAAAATACCCTATGTAGCCTAATCAGTGCTTAATCATACAAGTTTATTACATTAACGCCTTTAAAATACTTTATATCTACTGAGCAGTGGCCTAAGATTGCACCAGGCTTTTGTGGAGATGGTAGTTTTTGCTGAATCCTATTGAATTTATTGGCAGTCTAGGCCCTAAAACAATTTTTCATTTGTGTGGCTCAGAGACGTGGCTTTCTCAGGACCTCAGCATGTATTTCTTATTTGTTTGCAGTTATGTCCAAAGTTCTTTACCCGAACAGCCTGTCAGATACATTATCAACATTTTTGTGAAGGCTGGTTTTTACCTTAAGATAGGACACCTAAACAAATAAATCTGTTAGTCCTAAAAGCAAAAAAACAAAAAAAAATTTGAGTCCCTTGCTTGTTCCTCTTGCCTTAGCTGGGTCTGTGTGGGAGAGAACAATTATTTACAGTAAGGAAGGAGATGTCTTAATTCCTCCTGGCTCCAGAGGGACTGCTTGTTGCGCTGGAAAAGGTCATTTGCAAAATTGTTTCCTGTTGGCCTAAAATAGATGATGCATTTCCCCTAGAGCAAATGATTCACTCTTACTTTGCTGGGTTTAAGCCGTTAGACTAGATAATGACTTAATGACGGTAAAGGACATTAGGACATCGGGGGCTGATTTGGTTCAGCAGAAGAAATAGTGGAGCTGAGTGGAAATTCACTTCCTGGAGTGACGTGGTCACAATGTAAGGGTGACGGCTTACTTACAGAGTTGTTCGATTATCCTAATGCGCGGAACGATTTTATTTTAGCTGAATTGGGGAGACGAAACCTGTAGGATAATCATCAGCTATTTTAAACAGCCGGGTTGCTTTGTCAATCTAAATTACCATCTAACAAAAGAAGGACTATACTTACCAAAGTCACCGCATTTCGGTTGTGACGACTGGCATGGTGTATTATTAAAACGAGCCTTTCACTTTGTTTTCATTTCATCTCAGACACTGTGAGACAGGTGAAATGTTAATTACTGGTCTGAAGATGCAGAGAATGACTAATCGAATAATGAGGTGGCTCTTTGCGATTCTAACATTATGTATAGATAAATCCTAATTAGGGTATTTAAGAATAAAGTTAGGAGAGGCTAGATTTTAAATAACTAGTGGAAGTGGTTAAATACACATATTTAACCTGCCTAATATATATATATTATATATATATAATATATATATATTTTTATGGGCATAAAAATGAAATCTGATACTACAGAACTCATGGAGCTGGGAAGGGAAGTCAATCAAACTTTAATACTCTGAGCACAGAAAACAATATATAGTATGAGCTATGGGCGTAGGAGTAGAGGCTGACCGTTGGATTTCACAGGCAAATGCACAGGGGAAGATATGAAGAGGAAGAAGAGGAAGATATGAAGCAGTAAGCATGGCCTCTTTATCTACGGAATCCAATGTCTAGGTGAAGTCAAGTAGAGACAATATTAGTTGTGTGTTTCATTTTAGCTGTAGTGAAGAATCATAAATGTAGATGAGACCATTCAATACCTGTAGTTCTTTCCCTGTGTTAAAGGCTGTCTGTAGCCCTGCCAGCAAGATAATGCAAAAGGAATCTGTTTTATTTATAAGGGTTGTCCTTCTTGTATTCATAGTCTTTGGGCCTTTCAGACGAATTGTTCTGGTGGCTTCATGTTCAGGGTGGCCCTTTTGGGAGATTTCCAGGTAGTTCAGTTGGTCCTTTTTAAAGAAAATACTGTCAATTAGTATGAAATAAACTGCACCACTAACCAGTAAGACATATTCCAACCTTTTAAATTCTAACGTTGAAACTATGAAGGTATAATGAGGATAGCCCACTTCTTTCTTGCTGATACCAACTTGAGCGTCAACAGACCTGTATTCAAACCTGCTGCCCACTTCTCTCCTGAAATTCTCCAGAACAAATCATTTGCTTGTATACATGGAAGAAAAGAAATTTGGAGGACTGGATTCAGTCTTTTAATTTCAGAAAATATCCAATAGAAATAAAACAAAGATCACTGATTTTGAATCTCTAAAAGGGGCTTTTAAATATCTTCCTATAATGAGTATTCCGATTGATAAGACATATTGGCTAGACATAGAGCAAAGGGAGTGAGAGATGAAGAGTGTAAATAATGTGGGCAAGTCCACTAAAATCTACAAGCCTCAGTTTCCACAGCAGGAATGACATCCTGGAAAGTATTTTTAAACTATAGAAGTTTAAAAACATAAGGTGCTAACGTTGTTATTTTCCACCCATTCAATGAGTTTATGACTTCTTTCTTTGTCTAATAAAATGATTCAACTGCAGAATTTTTAAGGTCCAGTCTCCTTCGAGTTTTAAAATATTTGCTCTCTGTATTGCTTACATCGACATTAAAGTTAAATTCTACTACTGCCTGTATGCTCTGTTACCAGGAAGAATTTCTGCTTCCAAATAACAGGCCAGGTCTATCTATGAAATAGTTCCCACTAAAGACGGACTTTGCTAAGTGATCTATTGACATTGGCCCTGCCTGGCCTTGCTGCTTTTATTCAGCTTGCTTAAAAACTATTTAACCAGGGGTGCCAAGAACTTCCCGTGTTATCTGGAAGCAACTCCACTCATCTGCATCTGTTCAGGTTGTGAGAAGAGTAACCAACCTGCAATTTTCTGGTGCATCCTAATTACAAATGGCGGGTGGAAATAATGTTATGCCCTCATCAGAGGCACTTAGCTTGATTGAGCGCTGGCTTTATGTTCAGCATAAAATTGCAGCAAATATTTTCACTTGTCTAAAGTGGGGCCAACAGGGAAAGTTCAGCAAATTTGCAGGCAGCTTTGAGAGCACGATTCCGCAGCAATCGTTCGATTGCGTTCTGTTGGTTGAATTGGGTGGGATTATTGACGTCACTACTGGGCACCTTAAAGGATGCTAGGTAGCTTGCGTTGTGGAAAGAACTTGGCTTAAACATGGTGGTATTGGTCCCTGCCCTCAAAGTAGTCCTAATTAGCTTCAAACAGAGGTCAGAGGGTTGCAGTACAGCCACAAGCCCCATCTCTTCTATAGATCTCAGGGTAGACTATACCTGTATTCCTTCAGTGCCTGTCCTTTGTCCCCAGAATAAATCCCACCCTGGAAGTCCTTTGGTTCTTCATGCAAGATCGGCATCTAATCTGGATAGTTTTAAAGACTCATTCCCAAATCAGCCTGCCCTCAACATCTTGCTGAGGGCAAACATCAGTAGTTAGATCAATCCATTTGATGCGGGTACCTCCAGTGGCAAGATAATTGTAGGTTAATAAATTATCATTGGATCGGGAGCAAAGATCAGAAATTGAGATAGTCGAATCTCTAGAGAGGCAGTATGTCTAAAATGCTAGATTGAAATTAAGATGTTGCCCTTGAGATGGGTACTCTGAGGCCCAGGCTGAGAAGCAGGCCAAGAAGCCAGGTTGAGCCCATCTGAGGAGTCAGTCCCAGGGGCTGAGCAGGAGGGAGGAAGCAGGATGAACACTTGGAAAACTGAAACACTAGGTCACAGGGCGACCTGAGGCAGGAGACTAGAAGAGCAAGAAATTCCCCCAAGCTCTTAATTGTCTGAATGTGCACCTGAGCTATATAGGTAACCTGAGGTCTCTGTCAGGGATGAGAAGGGAGGTGATAAGGGTCCAAGTTGCCTGGGATCACATGGGGTGCTACCTGGTCTCTTTTCAGAAAGTTTAAGCAAATACAAGGGAGGATCCCCCCCCCCCCCACCGACCCCCAAAAAACATGAGAATTATCTTCTGGAGGGTGGGCCCCTTGCAGTACACGATTCTCCCTCTACCGCTAGGTGAACATCTAGGGAACCATCTGGATCAGTGTACCAACTGGTGTTGTTGTGAGAGGCTATGTTTGGTTTCAGTGAAAAAAAAAAAATTTTTTTTTTTGAAGACTATTTCAATGCATTTGTCCGTTTTATGAATGGATGTTTATGAGCACACCTGCGCAAACCATGCTGAGTCTCCAGTGGTTTTTGACCAAGAAGGGCATCATCCCTGTGCCCTTAAACTTCTTTCCTATTCACCCAGTCTCACCCCCAGTGAATTTATTTGTTTATTTGTTTTGTGGACGAAAAAAGTCCTCAAAGAGAAACATTTTGCTGATGTGGAAAAGGTGAAACAAACAATGGCAGAAGCACGAAAAGGCATCAAAACCTGTTTTGAGCAGTGGAAAAAATGCCTTGATAGGTGTATTGCATCAAATGGGGAGTACTTTGAAGGTGACTGAAGTTTAAATATATAAGGATACATATCCATTTTTTTAATAAATAAATCCAGCTGTTTTTTTAGTCCCTCCTCCCCCACCTTGTAATTTTGTTTAAGAACTTCTATTAGGGCATTTAAAAAAATAGACTTTCTTTTTAGCTATCTTAGGTTTGTAGCCAAATTGAACAAAAGTAAAGAGATTTCCCCTCTACCCCGTGCCCTTACCCTCATGGCCACCCCCCACTAACAACCTCCCCCACTAGGGTGGTACGTTCGCTACTATTGATGAACCTACATCGGCACGTTATCACCCACACTCCATTGTTTACGTTAGGAGTTACCCTTGACGTTGCATCGTCCATGAGTTTGGGCAAGTAGCGTGGGGCCATTGTTACTACGTCATCCAGAAATGGTTCACTGCCCTGAAAATCCTCTGTGCTATGCGAATTCCTCCCTCCTTTCTCCCTAACTGCTTCAGACTTTTCAACAACAGAAGAATAACTTTCAGACGGGTGAAAACAGTCAACACGATGAACTCAAACGAACTCCCCTGTCCACGTGACTTTCACTCAGATTGTTTCAGGTGACATCCTTTCCGGAATACTGTGCGTGTGAGCACACTTTCCCTCCGGAGAGTGTCTTCAATCAGAGGTTACATAAAGGTTCTGCAAAAAAAGGTGCTGGAACTCACTTGGCCACCTCAGCCTGAAACATTTCCTCATCACATCCAGATACTGATGGCCCTCCCGTGGGCCCACGAGTGACTCTGGCCTATGGGTGGCTTTCAGCTTATGCCACATCATTCTCTCCATGACGTAGACCCTCAGGGAGCTATTTTGTGAGTCTTTATCTTCCCCCAGGCGAGCTCTTACCCGCAGTGTGTGGGAACCCTTCCAGGCAGGCAGAAAAGCAGTCTGCCTGGGCTCCAGCAATTTCCTCCAGCTTTTGTCCATTCCCTGGATTTGCCTCCCACCGGGGTAGCTAATGGGGGTGTCAACCGATCTTCAGCTCCAGGTCTCATCATTAAACTTTTGAGGACCCCACCCAAAGGATGGTGACAGTGACAGGCACTCCTCACCGGCCATCACCCTCTTCCCTTTTTCCCTCCTACACAGCCGGCTACTTCTCTGCTTTTAGTATGAGAGTTTGCTAAGTCCAGGCTACCCTAGGAATCTTGAACGATCCATTGGTTATTTTCCCCAAGCCACTCCATAAAACATCATCTTAAGTTATCTTTTGTATTCTTTACAAATAAGACACCTCACTTTTTAAAATATGTTTGCCCCCAAAAGAGTACAAAAGAGATGGGTATGCTTCTCGTTGCTTTTCATTGGCCAGAAAATGAGCGTGCGGTCCCTGGAGGCTGTGTTTGGGGTCATGTGATACATCCAGGACTGGACGGAAGGGCAGGCAGAGCTGATCATAGCCTGGGTCTCCCAACAACAAGCTGTGGAAAAGCAAAACCCTCCGGGAGCTACAGCATTTCTGGAAATGGACCAGCCAGGGAAACTCTTACAGTGACTAGAAAAAGTACCTTGTAGGTTCAGTATAGCTGGTAAGTTATGGGGTGGTATTGGGGCCCCCAAAAGGAGGGCTTCTGTTTTACTGGGGTGTCTGGGGCAGGTAGGGGTAGGCTACTGTGATTTGGGGACCAAGGGCTGACTGTCTAGACAAGGAGTTGGAAAGCTGACCACTGCTACCAATACTAACCCATCTCCTGCCATCCCCAGTGTAACGTTCTGCTTCTCCTGCATATAATTGCTATTTTTAAAAAAACAATGGCTGTACTGAGACAAGACAGTAAGAAGCTGGGAAAATCCCTTGGCACGTGGAATGGAGAAACTGAGACAGGCAGCTGAACAAACGGGCCCAGACAAGCAGCAAAACCAGGTGCGGGACAGCAGGACTAGCTGCAGTGACCGATGACCCCCTGTCGCTGACCAGTCAGGAAAGACCACAGTCCTTAAAGGACACACCTAGAGAGCTGATGAATATTCTACCCTCCCCCGAGACCACCCCAGAACTCCCCCTAGGAAGCACAGCTGCACTTTTCCCTTTCCTGTCCTCTTCCCACTACTTCCCCACAGGCACGTGTCCTACCTCGAAGGCCACAGGCAGTGGGCAGCTTGTCCCTGGCTGGTCCCCTGAACCGGTCCCCAAGACCTGCTATCTCTGACTATCCAGTGGGCTCAGGGAGACCAGCCTGGGCTCTCCTGCCGTTTCTTCTATGCTAGGTCCTTCCTAGTTTCTCTGTCCCCAGCTTTCGTAAGGCATCCTCCTGGTCCCCTGGACTCATGCTGTGAAATCTTCCTACTGGCCTGGGGCTGATCCGCTCAGGCCAGGCCTCTATCCCGCAACAGTCCCAACAAATAATTTCCCTTTTCATTCCAGTTCTTGCTGCTTTTCAGCAGCGGGGAGATGCTGAAAGCATTCCATAGCTGCAGTTTTCAACCTTGGGTTTGCATTTAGAATCACCTAAGCAGCTTTTAAAAAACGTGAATTCCTGAGTTCTACCTCACAGCCACACTCTCCATTTCTCCAGAGGTGGGTGGGCCCCCTTGGTCTGCAGCTTCAAACCTCCCCAGGCATGGTGACCCTCCGAAGCAGGTCTGAGTTTGAGGACTGGCCCTGGGGTACCGCACCCCCAGGAGCTTCTGACTGTGGCCATAGTCCATGCTGGCTGTGTCTCCTGGCTTTTTATGTGCATGTGCTAGGAGCCAGCCAGATGAAATATTTTCCCTTTTGCTTTCTGTGCTCATATAGAGATGCCCCCAATAACCCCAGAGCTCACCTACCTGTAGGAAAAATGTAGGAAGGATCCAGGACTTGTTTATTTAATGCCTCTCTTTTTTCCCCATGGGGACCCAAGCTCAGCATGCAGCGAAAAACAAAGGAAACGTGTTCAATGCAAAGCCTCTGAGTGGAAAGAAGCCCATAGTGAGCCCTCTCAGGCCCTCTGTTGACCACTAATGATCTAAATGAAGAACTGGAATTAGTGAGGTTTGCTGATATAGCGTAATCAGTGTCAGTCAATACGAACTGCAAAGAAGTAAGAGCGTTCCAGATGGGCTGCAAAGTGAGAAAATGGAATGAAATAACTTCCAGGGATATTGGATTGGTGAACCTTTCAGTCACCCCGCAGAAAACACTAAGTGCTGGTGTCATGAGTTCAAGAAAACAGAAGCCAGAAATCACTCCAGAAGTCTCACGTGTGTGTGTTGCTTCGCAGGAGATTGTGGGAAATGAATCCACGTTGCACCTGGAAGCCACCGTAGCAAAGTAGGTGCTGTTTAGCTGTGGATAGGGTGGCAGGTAGGAGAGAAGGAAAAGATCTCTCTCCCAGCTGCCCCTCAGTCTCTGTTTCCCTTTCTTTCTCCTTCTCATGCACATAAACATTCTGCATGTGCCGACTATGTTCTTTCAGTGTTGAAATGTTGTCTGGAGTGCCATTGTATCCATGAATTCTTGCCCCAAGATAAGTGCTATGGACTCAATGTTTATGCCTCCCCCCAACTATGTTGAGGCCCTAATTTCCAGTGGGATGCGGTTGGGGGGCACTTTGGGAGGTGATTAGGTTGTGAGGGTGGAACCTTTGTGAAGGGGATTAGTGCCCTTCTGAGAAGAGACAGGAGAGAGGTGATTTCACCCATAGATTCATCAAGTAGGTGGCTGTCTGTATTATAGGAAAAGGGTCCCCATTTATAACCTGACAGCCTTGGTTCCCTGATGATCTCAGATGTCCAGCTTCCAGAGATGTAAGAAATTAAGTGTTGGTTGTTGAAGCCGCCCAGTCTGTGGTCCCCTGCTGTCGCAGCCTGAGCGGAGATGCTAAGCGATCAATAAATGCCAGATAGATGATGGAAGGTGAAGCATTTTAAAATACTCTTTAATTTTAATATCCCTGTGAAGTGGTAAGTGGAAATAGAAAGCTTTACTTTCTTTACTGTGATTACCCTTTTGTAACGTGGCGAAGATGTAAAGAAAATAAGTTATCGTTCACAGGGCTCTCAGTAGCAAAGCTGTATTTGTGTCCTTGTCCACAGCGGCCACTCTATAAGGCCACATAGTCACCGGGAGAGGCAAGGTAGGTGAGGTAGCTGGGACAGTGCTAGTGCATAGTGATTTATCACTTGGTGGTATTCATGTCTATTGTAATGACTCTTATTCTGATTTTACTGCCATATCAAATTAGCCTGCTAAATGGACAATTCCAGATGTTGAAAATGGCCAAAAAAACAGCCAAAAGAGGACAAAGTATTTTTTTTTTAAGATTTTATTTATTACTTTCAGAGAGAGGGATAGGAGAGAGGCAGAGAGGGAGAGAGACATCAATGTATGGTTTCCTTTCACCTGCCTCCAGCTATGGATCTGGCTGCAGACCTGGCTTGCAACCTGGTTATGTGCCCTGGCTGGGAATTGAACCAGCGACCTTTGGGTTCGCAGGCCAGAGCCTTATCCACTGTGCCACCAGCCAGGGCAGACCAAGTATTAAGCAATGCTGTCTGGAAATAAATGTAGGCATTAAAACGTAGCGCAGGTCCCAGTCTGCACTGGTCACACAGGTTAGGAGGAGGGCTTGCTTCCTTATGTTATTCAACCACTGGTTATGAAATGCCTACTAAGCGCCAGACACCGCCTTCCCCCAGCCTCCTCCTGCCTGGGAGACAAGCAGGCCAGCCCTGCTGCAGTAGGGCCTGTGTCCGCCATCACCTCCTGACAGGGGCTGTCTCCCCAGCCACAGATGCTCACAAACCCCACCCCAGAGATGCCTGAGGAGGCCCGGAAATTCTCTGCGTGCAGAAAAACGCTTTTCTGGTGGTGGTGAGAGCCTCAAGGGGAATTCTGGATGGAAGCTACATAAATCTCTCTCTGCCCTGAGAAGCCATGCCTAAGTAAGCAGTCCCCATTCTTGAAGGTGAAACAGGGGTGGGCGTAGCCAGTTGGGCTAACAGATGGCTCTCAGGCTTCCCAATGATTTCACACTTTGACCGGTCTCACCAACGAACATTTACCTTTTGTCGTAAGTCGGTCCCACATCTGGACCTGCCTGGTGTGTAAGCTGGCTAGTTCAAAGGTTTCAAAGGTTGGTGAGCAACCTGTGTTCCATACTTCCTCCCAGTGACCCCAGCCTGCCCTTCTCTGGCCCCGTTGACCACCTTTCAGCCTCCACCTCCTACCAGCCAAGCCTGAGTGACCCACTGTCCCACCTTCTCAGAGCCAGGCCCCAGCAGTCAGATGGCTACATGGTGAAAATAGAGCAATGAGGCCTAATGCATAAATCCCTAACTACAGCTCTGATTTATTAATGAAGCAATGCATGGTAATACAATTATAAGAAAAGAAGAAACATGTTAACATTGAAATGAATCATTGTGTATGTGGGAAATGTATAGATTTATTAGGAAGCCTCTGTATGAAAACAGAATGTGAAAAATCATGATAGTAGGGTCCCTCCTCATCTTTGCACATCTTTATTCTCTCTGGTTTTGGCAGTTCGTGTCCTTCCGTGCATCTCTTGGTTTCTAGTTTACATACGTATATTTTTTTCTCCTATCTTCTAGAGATGTCTCCCTATTCAGCCACTATTCAAAACATCAATTAAGCACCTGCGTATCTGTTACATGTTTTCAGGGGCTGTCTTCTCACATCACATATTTTCTATTTATGTTTTATTGAGTGTCTCATTCCAGGCTTTTCTTGTTTTTCCCAATATATTCTGTGACACACTCCCTCCATGGGTTATTCTTCATGGCTCCAAGTTTATTTGTATCCCCACCTTGGGGTTTTACAATCCAGATTGTGATCAATCTGAATTGTTTTTATACATTCTGATATGTTCTATATAAAGAATGAGTAGATCACTTAGTATTCTATATGTGAAGTTAAGATTTCTAATGACTCTCTGCCCCAGTAGAATGTAGAATATATGCCTGTGTAGTTTTCTGAGATAACAGATGCTTTACTCTAATATAGTCTATTTGTTCAGAGATACATAAGCCAGAAGTGGTCTGATTCCATTTCTTATCTATTGAATGAATCAGTCCTGATTTCCCCTTCCCTCAGTGACCCATAGATTGGGGATTGTGTAATGGCTGCCTAGATTCATAAAAAATGACTAAATTGAACTGATCTGAAATGAGGTGAATGCTCGTAAGAATTAAACACAGTTTTAGGGCATGAACACTAATGAACACTAAGAGATACAGATCCATCTTTCTTGACACCAGTACCTCTGCAGATCTGTCTTGATGTGATAGCCTTGCAAGAACTTGGATCATCAATAAAGCAGGGGACAGATGGATTGGGTAGCCTGGGTGATTTGGAGTGATGGAATTTTGAGTTTCACGGTGGTAGACTCTGTTGGATCAGGATTTAACGTGCTGAACTCAATGAGATATCTGGCTCACCCATGCAAGAGCATAAGGGCCCTGTTGTTCCAGGGTGAGGATTGAGAGGCAGTGTTGTGTGGCCAGAGAGTGAGGGAAAAACTAGCTACTGAGACTGCATCTTGATATAGTGGGAGGGTCAAATAGACATATTTCCAGAGCAGGAAGTAATGGCTTACCATTTAAATCCATCAAGGCATCAAGGTGAGTATTACGTATGTTGATAGCTTCCAAATACCACCTCCCCCACCCCCAGTTTCCTGACACCCTTTAGCCGAAAAGGGCTTTTCAAGGATCTAATGCAAAATCTGGGTCTGATATCCCACCCTACTCACACACACATACACACTCAGTGCCTTTAAAGGATTCTGCAGGGATGATTCCATTCTTTCATTCAAACAATACAATGGAAATGTAAGTGCCTCTAAAGAGAGAAAAGAACAGAAATAGAAACCAAGGTCTGTACAAACTAAATCACACGAGGTTTTTAAACACAGCAAAGCTTCACATCTTATTTTCAGAAGAAACTGTCTTCCAAATGAGTCCTGGAAATCCATTTGAGGATATAAAAAGGATGTACCAGCTTTCCCTGTTTGGTACCATGGTTTTACTGTTGTGAAATGTCATCTTTTTCTGTGCTAAATTTTCTTGGCCTGTTTTTGAGGAGATGTTGATGGGATATTTTCAAAACTCCACATCTGTCTCAAGCTACAGAGAAGTATTTATAACCGTCAGCTTGTTGGCCTTCTTGTTGTAGGAGTTTTAAATGTGGACTCTAAATATTCTACACCTTTCAAAACCATTGATCGCCATTGATCAAAAAGAACTAAACTACATTTGAGTCTCTTTGGATCCCTTGCATAAATACATATTGAGGTGCCATTTTAAATGTCCATTAGATCTTAACGTTTCTCTCTGGAGCCATTACCATTTATCATATGACTGTAAATATAGATTCAGGGATGTGTAAAACACACATTTTTTACCCCGCCAAGGCTCCATGGCTCCAAATGATACACCAGAACTCGTTTATAACTCCTCTCCAAAAATAGGTCTTGAACACCTTCCATATATGAATTTTATTTTGTACAAGAGAGGAGATGATGCTACTGAGTACTTTACCCAATGCTTTAAATAAAATATATTTTTCAAAGCATGTACATTCAACAATTTTGTGACAATTTGTAAAAGTAACTTGTCTTGAGTGGTGCTTTCAGAGAAGTAGCCTACCATGGTTTTACTGAAGCCATTTTTAGAACAAAAAGAAAAGGGAAAATTCTTTACCTTTAAAGTAAAAAAAAAAAAAAAGGTTTTCTGTTCTTATTCATATTTACTTATTTTAAGATTTTATTTATTATTTTCAGAGAGAGGGGAAGGGAGAGAGGCAGAGAGGGAGAGAGACATCAGTCTATGGTTGCCTTCCAGCCATGGACCTGGCTGGAGACCTGGCTTGTAACCTGGTTATGTGCCCTGGCTGGGAATCGAACCAGCGATCTTTGGATTCAAAGGCTGGCACCTTATCCACTGTGCCACCAGCCAGGGCCATGTTTATTATTTTTAAATTAACATACATGTTGGTTAAAATAAATATTTCAGAAAACCTAATGATGAAACGGAATGATTACTGGAACAGACCAAATAGCCAGGATGCCTCCTTCATATGTATGGAAACTTCACATGACAGCAATACCTTAGAAACCAATGAAGAAAAGAATGGGCTAATCAGTGCTAAGAGAATTGGTTATCTTACAAGGACAACATTAGACTCTCACCTTACACTGAGCCCCAGATAGCTTCCACATTGATTAAGGTATCCAATACCAGTATGAAGTCCTGGCTGGTGCAGCTCAACAGATTGAGCACTGGCCTGTGAACCTTAGTGTCACTGGTTTGATTCCCAGTCAGGGCACATACCCAGATTGCAAGCCAGGTCTCCAACCAGGTCCCCAGCTGCAGGCAGGTGAAAGGCAACCATACATTGATTTTTGAAAAATAAATAGACCTTCAATGGGCAGAGGAGAGGAAGGAAGCGGGAGGAGGAGGCAAAGAAGGGGAGCAGTTTAGTCAAGGTACTAGCATGGGAGAACCATGGGCATGGACAACAAGTGGGATTGATTTTGGGGGCAAGTGGGTAGGTGGGGAAGGGGACAGAGGGAAGGAAAAAGGGGATGGATGTAATACAACAACAATAAAATTAAGGAAAAAAATAATTTTAAAAATAAAATGAAAAAAGAATTTCAATATGAAAATGAAAAGCTTCAAAAAATGTAGTAGAAAATATCTGAGACTGTTCCATAACTTCTGAGGAGGGAGAGATTTCTTAAGCTACAAAACCTCATCAACATTCAAGGCAGAGACAGATAAATGAGGCTGTATTAAAAATGGATGACAGCTATAGAAAAATACATCACAAACCAATTGGAAAGACAATCTAGAAACAGATATTTGTAATGTATGTTACAGTAAAGGATTAGTATCCTGAATACACAGATAATTTTACCTATTACCAAGAAAAAACAAACAACCGAATGAAAATGAGTGACGGGTACAGGTAGATCATCACAAAGGAGGAAAGGAGCCCTAATGTCGAACAAACATGAAAAGATGCTCTTCTGTCCTGATGGCCAGGCCAAGCAGAATGAAGCCAATAGAATGAAGCCAAACCAAGGACTTTTCCTCCTCAAGTCTGCAAAACTGGCTGTTTGGGAATGCCACCAGTGAGAAAGATTGGAAAGGTTGGAAGTAACAGGAACACTCATGAGCTGCTGGTAGGAATTTTAGTTGGCATTGCTATACTAGATACAATATTTTGGCAAGATGTAATCATGTTGAAGGTGCATATTCCTTGCTGCCTAGCAACACAAAGGCATGTAGCCTAGAACTTGTGTATTGATACACAAGTAGGTTTGTCAGGATATTCATAATTGTTTATAATAGTGAAGATTTGGAAACAGCCCATCATTCATGAATGGAAGGATAAATCAGTAAATGGTACAATAGTCATAAAATGCAAATAGCATTTGGTAAATATACTAAATAATGGCAAAACAAACATCCTAAATGGAACAGAGCTACATATATCAAGTGAACAGTGTTGAAGGTAAAAATGGAAAATTGTAAATTAAGGTTTAGAAATATGCATAATAATACCATGTATGCTATGAATTTATACATATGAAGGAAGAAACAAAACGTTTAAAGAATTGAAACAGCAACCTCAAGGCAGTCTTTAATTTGTGGGGAGGGGGTAGATAATGGATGAGAGAGGTACATTGGGTTCTTTAATTGTATTTCCCTTTTGTTAAGTAAAAAATGGTAACATATTTTTAATTTTAAAAAATTAGGAGCAAATGTGGAACAATACTGAATTTGGTAAAGCTGAGTGCACTTGGATGTTTATGATGTTATCATCTATTTTGGAATTCTTGAAATATTTTAATTTTAAAACTTTAAAGAGCACAGAAAGGAGTTCCTGACTCCTTTCCATCTCTTGTATTACTTCCCAGAGGCAACATAATGAACCACTTTCAGCAGTTACTGGTCTACCTCTAGTTAAGGTGAAAATCCTACTAATTGAAACATTATCTATTTCCTATGATGCAAGTTAATGACTGTGTGCACACTATTTCCTACCCTTCCTCCACAGTTGCATCAAAATATTCAGTTTCCTCTATTGGCTTATATTGCATTTTAAGAAACATGGTATACTTAAATCTTAATTTCTTGTCCCCTCAGTTGTAGTTAGCTTCTTGCTTTTTTTTTTTTTTCTTAAGATGGGTTTCTCTTTCCACTTTCCTTCTTCTTCCACCTCTGAGATGCTTTCTTTTTCACTTTTACATTAATCAGATCGATAACATCTACATTCTGTTCCATAATCCTAATTAAATCTGCTGTGCTCTGAGCTAATTCTACAAGATCAAAATCAATAAAGAATATTTATACTATTGTGATTATTTAATGCAGTTCAAAACAGATCCAAGCAGTGAATCATGGGTTTATTTCTTTTCTCATATTGCTTTTTGCTTTTCTGGGAAATTTGAATTGCCTTTATTTCTTGAATTGGCCACCGCCATTATTTATTTCCTTGAGTTGTTCAAATGTCCCATAATTTCAAGCGTTCCATTAGACAGGTTGATGTGATTAGGAAAGATTTTTTTCAAAGTAGTAATGAACCTGGACAGATAACTAAATTACCTAACTGAAGTCGTAAGCCTAGAAGAAAGAAGCTACTTGAAAGCCTGACCATCATCATTCAATGACATGTTAAAATGATTTTTGTTTGACTCTTTGACATGATATTAAACTGAGGTTGAAATATTTTTGGAAGAAATAACAACCAAGTGCTCAACGTAAGTTTTGTCTCTAGCAATAACCGAGAGGGTCTATCTAATCTAGATTCACCAGCAGATACTCTTCCTATGACATACCACGAAATAATTTCTACTAATATTTAACCCAAAATGATTGCAGGGATAGCTTTCTATCTGTCTATCTGTATGCATTAGTTTTATGTTCCTACATTAGAAATGATTGCAAATTTAGCTCATAGCTCTGTAGACCAGAGGTCTGGGTGCATTTAGGTTCTCTGCTTTGGGTCTCACAAGGCCAAAATCAATGTGCGAGCTGGCTGGGCTGTTGTCTAGACACTCTGGGAAAGAATCAGCTTCCAAGCTCACTCAGGTGATCAACAGAATCCTGTTCCTAGTGGCTTTAGGAATGAGGCTCTTGCCTTGGTTGTCAGCTAGGTGTTGCTCTCTGCTCCTCATGGCCACCTGCATTTCTGCTCATGTGACCCACTTCATCTTTAACCTTCCAGTTTGACTTTTCTGCTGTCAGCTGAAGAAAGCTCACTGCTTTGAAGAGCTTCTGTGATTAGATCGATCCCACCTGGGGCTTTAATTATATCTGTAAAATCCCTTACAGCAGTACCTAGATTAGTGCTTGATTGAATAACCAGGGTAGGAGAATCTTAGGGTGGGGGCCTATTTAGAATTTTGTTTATAACTCTCCTTCCTTCCTTCTTTCCATTCTTCCTTCCTGTCTATCTACCTACAACCTAATATATCTATCTAGATACCTATCTAAATATATGTCTATCTCTTTGCCATTTGATTTCTGTTCTTGTTCCAGAAAGGACACAGGTGGTTCAGACTCACCAAAGAGTCTGATGTAAAAGATCCAGTAAAAGGAAAATGAAAAGGAAAAGAAAAGTATGGGTAAAGAAAGCAAGTGCTCCATTAGTGTGGGTAAATGGGCCATGTAGAAGAGCAAATAAATGTTAGCTACAAAGATGGGGAACACCAGACTATCATGGAGGAATGTTGGTGTCACTTCTTCCAGCGGAGCCTAACTTTTGAGTCCAGCAGCAAATCCAAAGTCTAAAGTGTGGAGCTCTGCCTGGAAATTACACTGAAGCTGGGCAGCATGAGAATATCTAGCCCTTTGTGTTTGGTAATGTCAAAAAATATCCAAGAATACTTTGTAAACAATGCACAATACTCAGCTTTTTGAACCCATAAACCTGAAAAATATGTCATCAAGAAAGAGAGAATAGAGTTTAATTGTGTAGTGACAGTTAGTTAGCAGACATTGGTCCTGTCCAAAATGCCCACGATGACATTTGATCTGCGCCAAATGGTCCTTGATATTTGGTCCTGTCCAAAAAGCCCATGAGCATACTCAGTCCACGCCAAATGGTCCTTGATATTTGGATCTGTCCAAGCGCCTACGCTCAGAAAACACCCCAGGGTTCAAAGAGCCCACAAGGTTGGCTTATACTTCTGATTTATAGGACTAATACTTCAAAAATGCTGTCATGTTTTATTCACTTGTTAATTGTGTGGTGGCTGTCTTGCCAGTAATAACCCGACTTGCCTTGGTAGCCTACTGGTGATGGCATATGATTAAGGACATGCTGGCATGGACTTAATGTCTCTATGGATGTTTTGGACAGGACCAAATGTCCTGCCAGGGGGACACACATGTGGCAGACCAGATGATTCAGTTGATCCCTTGCATGAAACAAATGTCCAACAATGCATACCAACGGCCTTTGATAGAGTATGCTCCCAGGCAGAAGAATCAAGGGTCTGGTCCTGGGTAAGAAAAGTAGCCTATTCCTCATGCTTTTTTTTTTTTTTTTTTTCAGGTTGTTTTCCTCTTCCTAATACTTTCTGAGAGTATAAACACATTCTACATGCTTTCACATAGAGAAGGGTATTAATTCTCATGCCAACCCTGGAAAGTGTGTATCCTCATTTCTTCTTTGCAGAGGGGTAAAGAGGAAAGAGATAAGGAAAGAGGTGTGTAGAATATTACATGACATGGCTATCAGTTACTAAGTACTGAGCAAGGCACTTTCACATTTCATCTTATTTATTCCTCAATACTCCAGGTGCTAGGCTTCTTGCTTTCATTTCACAGGTAGGAAAATCAACATTCAAGTGAGATAGAATTTGCTGGCATTAAGCTCTAGTGGTGAACTTGGACTTAATTCTGGTGTGTGTCCCCAAGAACTTCTGTTATGGGAAGATAGCAGGAGGAGGATCCCAGAAAAGTGCCTTAGAGCTTCTATATATGGGGGCAAATTTCATGATTTAATACATCACTTAGCTGTACATTAAAAATATAATGAAATACACTCAGAGGTGTGATATTCAAATTTTAGTACATTCGAGATCAAAATATATGACTCCCCTGCTGTGCAAAACAAAGTGAGACTAACTTTCTTCACCCAGGGTTCTATGTCTCGGACTCCAGTAAGAGTCTGTAGCACCTCCCTTTTCCCAGCCTTCCACACCGGGTGGGTCATCTGATCCTGAGGTTTCCTAAATCCCTAATCCTGGTGACACCCTAGCTACATGGTCACAGAGCACAACATTAATTACACAACATAAGAATTTGTGACATTAATTTTGTTTAGTGTCTACCTTCCTTGCCAGATTTAAATTCCACAAGGGTGATAAAGATAGTCTGTCCCCCATTGTATCTCCAGCATAGACTCTTTTGAGCTACAAATAAATGCCAGGGTAAATCATCTTTGTGGAGACCTCAGATCAAAGCTTTTGTTCCACCTCTGTTTAATTGAAGTCCCTGAGAACACAAGACACACTGCTGTGCTGTGTAGGAACGGATACATGCTGTGAATCCTCTTTGGCATGAATCATGATTTTAAAAAAATATATTATGTAACCAACAACAACAACAACAAAAAAGGAGGAAACAAAAATAAATTGGATGCTGACTTCTATAACTACCAATTTAAAATCCTGGTGGTTCACAGAAGTAGCTGTATAGTGTAATGATTTAATATATAAAATAAAGATTATAAACCTGAATTTAGGACATATCCCAAGCTTTGTAAAATACCTCCTTGAATCTTTTTCACATAGAGAGATGTCATAAGAGACCTAATTTGAAAAAAGAATTGAATAATTGCTCATATAGCTTCCAAAAAAACAATGCTGAGTACAGAGAGACCCTAAATGAAAATTTGTTGAACAAGAGACTGAATGAATGCAATAGTGAGGGTTATGGGCAGACCATGCCCACTCCCAAATGTAAACCATGATGGGATGGTCATAGAAAGTGGGGCTTTGGGGAGGTCATTGTGGTTGAATGAGGTCATGAGGATGGATCCCTCATGAATGGGCCTGGTGCCCTTACAAGGGTCACAGAGAGCAGCCTTCTTCTCCGCTCTCTGCCATACGAGGGCACATGAGACCTCAGCAGTCGGTGACCCAGAAGAGGGCCCCCAACCAGAGTTGACCCCCTCATCTTAGACTGTCACACCCAGATCTGCGAGGAGTACATTTCTGTTGCTTATCAACCACCCAGTCTCTGGTACTTGGTTATCATAGCCCAGAAGGACCGAGCCATTTAGGGGAGTGAGCCCAGGGGTCATGGCTGCTACGATTCCACTTTACGCATCTGCCATCTCTGTTCTCTTTCATTTTTTGATCCCTGTCTCTCCTTCCTGCCACGACAGCTTTCTTTAAATAACGAAGCTTTTCAGGAAAAAGCTTTAGTCAGGGTGTACCTTTATAAAGGAACCTGTTCCTTTAGAAAGAGCCCAGACATAGCCCATCCAAATACGTCTATAAAAATCTTTTCTTTGAAACGGCCAATAAGAAGCTTCATTTTGACGAAGTCAAAAACTGCGAGGGCAATGTTTATTCTTGTTTTAAAGAAAATGGAAAAAGCAACTGAGAGACTGTTTCATTTTATATTGTTTTTTTTTAATGTTTGTGTTTTTGACTTTTAAAATGATTAGGGTTTTCATAAATATTTGAACCCTGTGGAAATAATCTCATCAACATTCTATTTCTAGGTCTATAAAGCAATTACAAGCTGGAAAGTGCTATTTTATTGTAATAAAAAGGAGAGTATGGGTGATGTGTGGTTTGTGGTTTATTAAAGGCAGCTTGCTTAGACTTTAAAATGAGTAATTGCCAGCATAATTACTGTTTTACATTATGGGATCCTCGCTTGGCTTTTTCCGTGAATCAGTCCTTGCTCAGGTTTATGGTGCTCTGGCTTGCAGGGCTAAAGAAAATGTAGCTGAATAATTCAGCATCTATGGTGTTGCCCGTCACCGGAAATCTGCCTTCCCCAGAGTGGTCCGAGGGGTTCTTTGTATTAAGACCAGAAGAGGAATCCGCACGCGTTCTTGAGAGCCTGGGATCCCAGTTTTCTGATACCTCTCTGTCTCCTCCTTCTCTCCCACCTTCCCGAACAGCCCCATTTCCCCCCGGACTCAAAGAAGTGCTCTCTTCCCCTCGCTGACAAGGCTGACAAATGGGAGGTGTGTGTGTTTTGGGGGCCCCAGATGCCAACAATCGGTTCCAACCCACCTGTTCACCCCCCTCCCCCAGGTCTCCTCCTTCCTGCCTTCCTCTTTAGGTCACCTACACCCCCAAGACAGTGATAAAAGGTCACTGGGCTTTGGCAGAGTTATAAGTCATCTGCTAGAGTGTGTATTGGTCCGAAGACCCAGGGGCCCTCCTTGTGCATCACCTGTGGAAGCTGCTTTACCCCGCTTTTAGCTCAGACAAGTGCTTCCCAAGACCATGGTTAACCTCCCTTCTGTATTCCTCCCTCTGACTTATCAATAATGGCAGGATGATTACAGAAAGGAGAGCCCAACCCAACAGGGTGCTTCAGTCAGCTTGAAGCCACCCCAAGGAGATCAGCCTGCACAGGGGTATGTCCATCCTCACACCATCCTTAGGTTGGGCATTACGTTTCTTTTGCCTTTTGGAGTCGGGGAAAACTGAACTCAGAAGGACCCTTTCGGTGACGTGGCTGTAGTCTTCTGTGTCCTCTCTCGTTCACTTTGACTTGAGCTGATGTCGCTTGTTGGCTCTGGAAAACCTCAGGGAAGAAGCCACGATCCCCTCTGTTGGTGCTGTGTCACCATGCACTACTGTCATGCTCATCCTGAAGTGGTGGAAAGGCAACATGCACCATGAAAGAAAATGTCTTCTGTTGATGAAAAACAGTATGGAAATAAGGATGCTCTTCTTTTGTTTAGAAGCCTCCTATGTTGATCGGACTTCGGCTTCTAAGATGATGACATAGCTGTTGCAGTGTTCTGAAGTTTGCTGCCCACCAGGAAATTGTGTATCGTGTCGTGCACATGGTGTATCTAAGGGCATCGTTAAAGGAACAGTTCACACTAGCCCACCACCAGGTGCTCTGTCCACTGCATCTCTTTAGAAGAGCTCAATGAAGGACAGTGTAATGATAAACCCTGCAGGAGCTGGAGAGAAACCGTACAATTTATAAAGTGACCCACGGAGAGCAGGTAGTGGAGACCTAGACACTGCGAATTAATAAGCAGACTCTGTGGCGAAGTTTAAAGTCTTCAGAACACCTCTCATGCTGATTGCCCATCTACTACGGCTAATGATGATCCTTCTTGTTGAAGAACAAGGTGTTTATGTGGTTTTACGGTGCATTTCATCTGAGTGCCAGGTGCTTAGACATATTATTTTCAAACCAGACACAGCATTTTCATATCTTTTATCTACTTAATGACCTCCCCTTTGCCGCTGCTGATGATTCGTGTTCCAGTCACGAGTCTTCGGGGATTAACCACCCATGAAGTGTTGTCTCTGAGGATGATTTTTCTACAGCCAAACTGAGCCCAGCTGATTAGAAGAGTAGCATGCATCACAATATTTATCTAATAATAACGTCTAAGAAATTTTTATTCAGGGTAGCTCTACAGACACATTCTTTGCATGGAAGCAAACACATCTCAGGTGTTGATTTATTGAGCCACATGCAGATAAGCCAAAGTGTCCATGAACTGATAACATATTACCCATTTATGAATTTCCAAGTCATCCCTATGTACTTTTGCAGATATTACCTTATTTGATTTTCAATAGTAGAAATATTGTTTTATAGTCTATGTTACTTTAGCTGGACTCTTAGAGACAGAGGTATTTCTTAAAAAGTTTCTGACTTTTAAAGGTAGGTGTGTGTGTGTGGATATAAATATATATATATATATGTATATGTGTATATAGCATACTCCTTCATTAATATTGCTGCAGTGAAATGTGTGAATAGTCACACAGAATAAGTTAAACCATAAAAAGTGTCATGTCCATTTAAAGTAGGTTTTGCCAATAAATGATTTAGGAGAGAATCTGGTTTTCAGAAATTGGGGATTTGGCACATATGTAAGGAATTGTGAACCTACACAAAATAGAGGTTAGAAACCCAGGCTTCCCCTGACAGAAGGCAAAAATGTTCCATGGACATTGCTCATCAATTTTTTCATTGAAAAAAAAAAAATGACACAAAATCATTACTCTGCTGTCCTGTGGTTTTTGTTTGTTTGTTTTTTAATACAATTTCAATCATTCGCCTTGGATCTCCTGCCTCCTTTTTGCATTCACATTTACGCTCTTTGCAAGATTCATTCCCCCAGGGTCACAACTCTCCAATTCCCATTTATAACAGTGCAACAGTATGTGCTTTGGAGTCAGACATAGCTGGGCTTGAACTTTTCTGTGACTTTGTAATGTACTTGAACTTTTGATACCTCGGGTTCTTGGAAGAACAAAGTTAGTGGCAAAGACTTCTAATTGTTTACCTAGAGTCCCTGTTCCCCTTGTGTTGCTTAAGGGCAGACATTCATTTTTAGCTGGTGCATGGCCACTATAAATGGCGAGACTATGTGTCCCAGCCATCCTTAAAGCTGGGTGTGGCCACGACACAAAGTTGGGCCAATGGAATGAAAACAGACCTTCTGGTGGCACCTTCTTGCCACCTGGTGAAGCTGACCTTTGAGCTCAGCACTGCCCATTTCTGAAATTTCCTTCATGTAAGGGAGAAGCCAAAATCCATCTTGTTAAGCCACTGTGATTTTGGATTTTCCAATGCTTACAGCTAAAACTGTTTCTAACAAAGCTTTCAAAAAATGTTGGTTTTCTTGAGCTGCCCCCAGAATCCACATTTTACTGCCACCCATAAACTCTGTTTGCAGTTCTGAGCCTACCCACTGGGGTGCCTGGTTAATTCCCTTCCCAGCAGTGCCTTCTTCCCCTCAGCCCTTCAACGTGGTCTAGGTTTAACCTGCTGTTTGTTATGGGAGTCATTTTCTATGACATTTTTGCTTCATCCTACTTTCATTTCCTGTAGCCTCTTAAAAACCTTTTTAATGGCCTGATCTTGACTCCCTTTAATTCCTATTTTGTAATTCTAAAACGCTTTTGATGTTTCCTTGCGAAAAATCTTTATCAGGCTGTCTTTTGACCTCCACACTCCCAAGTTCTTCATCGCATCTTTTCTTTCTTCTTTTCTTAGTCTTCTTTTTTTCCGTTTTCGAAAGAGTTCTCTCTCTTGCTTTATACCCCTCTTGGGATTATACTGGTGTCTTTTTTTTTTTTTTTTTTTTTTTTTGGAAGGCTGTAAGTACCACTTCAGAAGAGAAGCTCATATATTCTTCACAACACCCTGGAGAGATTAAAGTCGGTAAAAAGTAATGTGCACATTATGTTAACATTTATGTACACTTAAAACACACAAACAGCAGTCTCTATAGTATGGGTACACTAATGCAGAAAAGGTAAGAAAAAAGGCACCTGTCCACTTTAATAGTGATTTCTCATTTGGGGGAGCAGCAAGAAGAATGGGGTAAAATAGGCATCCTGGGTTATATCTTTACAATAAACTATAAATGTTTAAAGTGTACAATTTAATACATTTTGACGTATGCACCATGAAACCATCACTGTAATCAAGATCATGACCATATATGTCATCCCCAAAATCCACCTTGTACCCTTTTGGAATTCCTGCCATTGACTCACCTTCCCAGCCTCACCTAGGCAACCACGGCTTTTCTCTGTGCGATTAAGGATTAGTTCTCATGTTGGAAATGGTTAGGCAAACGATATTTTAAAATATATACCCTTTCTTTGGGTCTGGATGTTTTTGCTGTGTGTTGTTATTTTGAGATTCCTCCATCTTCTGTGCGCATCACTAGCTTGTTTGTTTTTATCGCTGAGTAGTAGCTATTGTAGAGAGGAACCAAAATTGTTTACCTGGCCACCTATTGGTAGACAGTTTGCTTGTGTCTGGGGTAGGGCTATGATAAGCAAAGCTGCTAGAAATGTTTTATGCAAGCCCTGGATGAAATGAACATTTGTTGGGCTTTTAAAATATGTTATTTATTTATCTTTAGATTTTAGTTATTTTTAGAGAGAGGGGAAGAGAGAAAGAGAGTGGAGAAACATCAATGTGTGGTTGCCTCTCGCATGCTCCCAATTGGGGAAACCTGGCCTGCAACTCAGGCATGTACCCTGACTAGAAATAGAACCAGCAACCCTTTGGTTCACAGGGTCCAGTCACTAACCCACACCAGCCAGGGTGAAGATTTGTTTTTATTGCTCTTGAGTAAATACCTGGGAATGGCATGCTTGGACACAGGTAGGAAACTGCCAAGCTGTCTCCTGACGCAGCTGTGCCATCTGCTGTCCCAGAGAGTAGTGTATGAGGGCCCCACTCACTCCATACAGACCCCAACTTTGGGTACTAGGATGTGTAGTAGCTAATAGCCATATAATGGTATCTGTGGTCTTAATTTGCATTTTCCTGATGACTAACAATGTTGAATATCTTTTCATGTGTTTGTGTTATTCATATATCTTTCTTAGTAAAGAAACTTTTCAAATCCTTTGCCCATTTTTATTGTTATTTTTCCTTATGATTAAGTTTCATGAGTTCTGTATATATTTTGAATGCAAATCTTGTCAGCTATGGGATTTGTTAAGACTTCCTTCCTTTACTTGGCTTGTCTTTTAATTCACAGTGGTATCTTGAAGATTTTAAAAACTTTGAGTAAAATTTATCATTTTTTCTTTTATGGAGTGTGATGTTGATGTCAAGTTTGTGAACGCATTACTAACCTACTAACCTATGGCCACAAAGATTTTCCTCCTTTGCCTTTTTTCTATTAGTTTTTGAGTTGAAAGTTTTACATTTATAATTATGAGCCATTTCAAATTAATTTTTGTACATGTCCAAGATATGAATAATTTTTTAGCAGAGGTGATACCCAATTGTTCTAATATAATTTATTGATAAAACAGTTCTTTCTTCAATGAAATTTCTGTTTATGTGTGTGTGTGTGTGTAATGAGAAAGGTAAAGAGATTTCTTAACTTTTGTTCTATTGATATATTTTTCTATCTTTATGCCAATATTTCAGTCTTAATTATTGTAGCTTTATAGTAAGACTTCACTATAAAAAGTTAGTCTTACAACTTTTTTTTAATCCAAAGTTGTTTTGGTTATTCTAGGTCCATTGAATTTCCATATGAATTTTAGAATAGTTTTAAAATGTCCACAAAGTGCTTGTGCCTGCTGGGATTTTTATTAGAATTATTTTACATTTATAGATCAGTTGGGAGAGAATTGAAATCTTAACAACATTGATTCTTTCTATCCATAAACATGTATAACTCTTCACAGAATTTCTCTCATAAATATTTGGCAGTTTTCAGTGTAGGGTGTTATATATCTTTGGTCATATTTATGCCCAAGTATTTCATATTTTTCATTTTATTGTAAATGGTGCTGTTTCAAAAACTTAAGTCTTTGGTGTTTACTGATAATATATGGATAATAATGAATTTTTGGATATTAATTTTTTATCATGTAACCTTGCCAATTCAGTTATTTTTGTGGCTTTTCTCGTAGATTCCATTGGATTCATTGGGAAATTCATTGTATTTTCTGCATAGACAATATAATCTAGGAATAAAGATAACTTCTCTTCTATGTGTCCATCTATGTTGCTGTCTATTTTCATTTTCCTTTTGCCTGGAAGACTTTCTTTAACATTTCTTAAAGTGAATGTCTGCTGATGGAGAATTATTTCACCTTTAGGGTGACTGAAAGAATAGTTTGCTTTTATTTTTGAAAGGTATTTTCACTGTAATGGTTTTTTTTTTTTCTTTTAGCACTTTATGGTTGCTGTTCTATTGGATTCTTATTTGCATTGTTTCCAAAGAGAAATCGATAGTCAGTGCTTTCTTTCTCTCCTGCACCTGTTTTTTCTATTTTTTTCCTCTGACTGCTTTTAAGACTTCCTCTTTATCATTTTTTTTTTTTTTTGAGGAATTTGTTTATGATATGCTTTAGACTAGTACCTTCATTTTTGTTTTTGTTTGATTTGGTATTTTGAACTTCTTGGATCTGTGTGTAAAGTTTCAGACAATAGTTTTTCAAATATGTTTTCTGTTTCCCCTCCTCCATCTTATCCCTAAGGCACTAGGCCTCTTGAAGTTGCCTCGTAGTTCGCTATACCCTTTTCATTAAAAAATAATACTACTACGGCACAACGGATAAGGTGCTGGCCTGCGAACCCAAAGGTCGCTGGTTCCATTCCCAGCCAGGGCACATAACCACGTTGTAAGCCAGGTCTCCAGCCAGGTCTGTAGCTGGAGGCAGGTGAAAGGCAACCATACATTGATGTCTCTCTCCCTCTCTGCCTCTTTCCCTTCCCCTCTCTCTAAAAATAATAAATAAAAATTTTAAAATAATAATAATAAAAAAGGCTACCTATGTTTTTTTGGATAGTTTCTATTGCTATATCTTTTAATTTACTAACCTTTTCTTCTTTAATTTTCACTCTATGGTTAATGCCATCCAGTATATTTTTTCTCCTATGGGTAATCCCACCCAATAAATTGTTGTTTTCAAATCTAAAGGTTCATTTTGAATTATTTATATATTTCCAATGTCTCAGCTTACATTTTTGAACATGCTAAATATAGTGGTAATAACTGTGTAGCATCCTTTTCTGCTAATTCTAATGTCTTGGTCAGTATTGGATCTGTTTTGATTGGTTTTTATTATTATTATTATGAGTGATATTTTCTCACTTCTTTGTATGTCTGATAATTTTTAGATAGCTTTCAGGCATTGTGATTTTTAACTTTTTGAGTGCTAGATGTTTTGAGTCCCATAATTATTCTTAAACTTTATATTTTGGATGCAGTTAAATTACTTGAAAATAGATTCATTAGGTCTTGCCTCTAAAATTTTTTAGGTGGGACCACAAAATAGTATTTTACCCAACAGCCCATAATTTTGAAATTATCTAGTTTGGCTGGTGGGAAATAAGCATAATTCCCAGCCTCGAGTAAGAAACCAACTAATGTTCCCTTTGATCTTTTAGGTTGGTTCCTTCCTTGCTCTTCAACACTTTCCTTCCATGTATTGCCTTCTTTGTAACTCCATTCATAGTGATTTTAATGATCTATTCTCTTGTCTGTCTCCTTCACTGATTGTAAAATTGGAAAACTTCTTAAAGGCCAGAACAATGCCCAGTTAGGACACAGCCCAGCAAAATGTTCCCACTCAATAAATACTTGTTCAATAAATGAGTAAAATAAAGTAGGAAGGACAAAATAAATGAGCAAGATATACTTTCAATATTATGTAGTTCAGTAGAGATACTACTTCCAGTTGGTGCTCAATAAATATTATCGGAAGAGTTAAAGAAGCCCGATATTATATTCCTTTACCTAATTTGTATCAGACCCATGAGCAATTCAGGATTCAGGTACTTTAGTTTAGGATATTTTCTAAGGCATAATTCTGTGTTCCTAAAATATAGATCAAACAGAGAGATACCCTAGAATTGAGCTTAGACTGGAAATGCCATAAATATTTAGAAATGAAAAAAACGTTTTAAATGTTTAACATTGTCTTCTCCTGGAATGCTTGATTATTTTTCCAGATGTTGCATTCCGTTACATAAGAATATAATAGTGAGTCACTTTCAGTGTCATATATCAATGACCCTGCTTTCTTTTTTGTCACCATTCTCACAGGTTGATAGACTTGACTATCCAAAGGCTTTATCTGGGAACCCAGTGACCATAGTACCCTCCCAAAGTCACAATTTTAATGAACCATTTCTGGTCCAACACATGAAAAATAGTCGCGTTCAAGGAAGAGCCACCATGTTTCTACTGAATCTTGTTGAAAGAAGTACTTTCTAAACATGGAGGCACTGATCTTCATGTCACAGGATGGTCATGTGGTAAACTAGAGTACATGCAAAAGGTCCGGGGGTACCACTGTTGCCAAATAAAAACTAGTTCTCCTTAAAAAAAGAAAGTACTTTGTGCCACTCAGCTTACAGCCAACTGTAAAACAGAGTGGCGGGGGAAATTTCCTCCTCCATTTGAAAGTTAGGCAGGAGAGAGAGAGTAGAATCTTGACGTGAGTAATGCACACCTGAATAAGCATGGTGAATTGTCTGTTGTGAGCATGCCCAGAGGTGCCTGAAGAGGAAGGTCTGAAGCTTCCTTTCATCGAATAAACCAAGGACAAACTTAGATAATACAACGAGTATATGGGAGAGCAAGTAAGCATGCATGAAAGAGAGAGTGAGTCTCTGGGTTCAGTGGTTAATGACAGTGCTGGACATGGGGTGTGTGCAGGGCATCTCTGGTCCAGGATGGAAAGTAGAATGCTGCACTGGGCTGGAATCCTAACCCTCAGAGCTGCTATGAGCAGGGAACCTTTACTGACTGAAAAAAGTGCACTTCTTACTTCATTTTAGGTGATATGGACACTTTCAAAGGAGTAGAGAGAAGGCATCAAAAGTTCTTTTTAGTCCACTTGGTGAGTGGTTGGTTTTACAACTCTTCTTTGTTTTTCTATTTATATTTAACATCTGGTCCCTTTGAATTTTATTATTCTTCTGGTTTCTCTCATCTCTGGTACCTGCTTAATCCAATTAGCTTTATTTTACTTTTTTGGAATCTTGATATTTTATGTAGAATATGGTGGGTTTTTAATGTGGAATTTCATGCAGTTAACTTTTTTCTGTGTGCCTGACCTTTAGCTCTTGCTCTTATTAGATGTCGCACGCAATATCTGTTTTCACTGGTATGCTTGACAATTTCCTATTTAGTATCAGGGGAACATTTTCATTAATGCACATCTTCCAGATTGCTGATAAAGTTGTAGCACAAACTGAATCTGACATTCATTACCCTTACTCTCTTCTGGTCATTCTTGCGGCTCAACCTTTTACCCTTTATCGTAGTTTTATTTCTTGTTTAAGTAATTCGCCAGCTATTTTCCAACCCTCCAGGTATGGCTCATACCCAGTCATTTTAAATGAATTTCGTGATTAGTTTTTAGAACTCTAGTAGGCTGCCTTGCCCATAATAAGCACTAGGTAAACAGTACTAGAACTGAATTAAGTCACCAAGTCAGCCGTGGGCTTGCTTGGCTATGTTTGGCTCTGTCCAACCATACCAAAAAAAGAACATAAGTCTATTTGCTAAAACAGATTTTAGCTACTTTTTCTAGTCCTTTTAAATTCTTAAGGATACTGCATTTTTTTTTTTTTTTGATAGCTTAGACACTGGCTTTATTGCTTATAGACAATAAGCAATAAAGAAATTTGAAGACTACATATATAGTTTATAGTAACCTCAATATTAATTTGTTTTAAAGATGTCTTTATCACCCTACAAAATTCCTAATAGAATTTGCAATATATTTTTTAAAGATTTTATTTGTTATTTTTAGAGAGAGATGAAGGGAGAGAGGGAGATATCCATGTATGGTTGCCTTTCACCTGCCTCCAGCTATGGATCTGGCTGGAGACCTGGCTTGCAACCTAGTTATGTTGCTCTGGCTGGGAATCGAACCAGCGACCTTTGGGTTCGCAGGCCGGCGCCTTATCCACTGAGCCAGGGCCTTGCAATATTTTTAATACATTCATATTTACGGTAAGACCAATGCCAGTTATTATAGAATATAAGAGAAGCGCAGAATTAAAAAAGAAAATTAGAAGTCCTAAACTTTATCAAGAGTGGCAGAAGAGGGAAAAGAGTCTGCGTTTAGAGACCAGAATAAGGTCGAATTCTGACTTTATTCCTCATTAGATAAATGGCCTCAAGCGTTCAGCCTCAGTCTCTTCATCAGTGATGTGAGGCTAATATGTAACATATGAGGCTTTGCGGATATTATAGATCATCTACGTAAGGCCCTGGAGATGCTCTTGGCATGGGGTGGGCTCTGGACACAGCCTGGGCCCCTTTCACAGGAAGCCCCACTATGCAAGCCAAGGACCGAGGAGAGACCTGTGGTTTCCTTCTCCCACCTTCCCAGCCCAACAGCAGCAAGTCCCATCGCCACTCCAATCCACCCACTGCTGCCACCATCAGTACTTGGGCCTGGGTCGCTGCCGTATCCTGTTTCCGGCGCTGCTTCAACCCAGCCCTCCTCCAGTTTACAGCCTACGGAACGGCCAGATTGTACCTTTTCCAAGAGCAAATCAGATCCTGTCCCTCCACGGCATCCGCCTGGCAGGGACGTCTCACTGATCGGAAATAACCTCCAACCCCCTTATGTACTGATGAGCTGGCTGCTCCCCCAGGCCACAGAGCCACGTGGACAGGGACCAGTCTGTGACTTCCACGATTCCGGCAGCCTCTGGCCCCTGGCCTGACACACCGGGTTCCTGCCCTCCGCACTGTTGGTGCAAGGGAAAAGCAAGACTGCTGTCTCCCAGCCTGGTCCCACACTGTTCCCATGTCCGTATTCTGAGCTGGACCCCTCAAGGTTGTCTAGCAGTGAGAAATGGTGATGCTAGAATTGCTCTGGCATTGCCTCCCCCCCCACTTCATTATCCAGGGGCTGACATTTAATAATCACTGAGCCCTTGAGAACGCAGCTCCGATCGATTCAAGTAACTATTTGTTAAAGAGGAGGGGACTGGAATCAAAATGGAGAACCCTTGGATGAACATTACAGCCACGTCTTTAGAATTTCATCTAGATGGCATTGCTCCCTCGGAATTGAGTGAATGTACACAGCATTTTTTTTTTTTTTTCGTTTTTAAATATTTTATTTACTATTTTTAGAGAGGAGAAGGGAGGGGGGAAGAGAGGGAGAGAAACGTCAGTGTAAGGTTGACTGTCACCTGCCCCAGCTGGGGACCTGGCTGGAGCCCCAGCTGGAGACCCAGGCATGTGTCCTGACTGGGAATCGAACTGGCGATCCTTTGGTTCATAGGTCAGCACTCAGTCCACTGAGCCACACACACCAGCCAGGGCCTGTATACAGCATTTTAAATGGCATTTTTACATTGTGAAAGCATTGCTGATGGTCAAGCGTGCGTATTTTAAGCTGGGCATGTTTGTTTCTCCATCCCTCAGCCTCATCGTGGCCATTTTTTAATAAAATGATTTGCTAACGCCAAACTTAAAATGAACAGCACCCGAAGCAGCGTTAACACTGTGAAGGACCAAGTGACAAGCCCCCCCACCTCCCCCGCCCCCATTTGATTCTCCCTCCAGGACAGGGTGTCGGGAAAAATTTGTTTCCCTTCATTGACACACACCAGTGTCGCTTCTGCTAATGGGCATTTTTTTTTCCAGACGAGGAGTCCTGAGGGCCTCTAAGCTTTGAGGTGCTCATCATTAGCAGTCCAGACGCATCTTCGAGAATAACCGCGGGCATTCGCCCCAAAGCTGATGGCTGAGATGCCGCAGGGCCGTTCTGGATGCGGGATGTTGACATTTATGCTCCTGCGAACTAGGAACGTAATATATTAAGGTGACAAAGAGAGTCAGGTCCTCAGGCTGGCAGTAGAATTAGAGCACAGACTGCTCAGCTGGGCATATTAGCCAAAATATTCTAATGCACTATTTACCTGCACTCTTTTGTCAGAGCCTCAGCTGATGGATGGGGAAAATCCCCTGTAGCAAAACAACAAAGGAACACGCAGAATCTTTACAAGCAAATTATTTTTAGTTTAGGAATCTGAAAAGGGCTGATGTGTGCCGTGTGTTGGGGGTGGGGTGGGGGAACCACACCAGTTCAGTAGCGCTGAGAAGCCTATAGGAAAGTTACCAGAAAGGAAACATGTCGAAAACTCGCATCTTAGGAGTTTTCTATATCTGTTGCCCAGTAAACAATTCTTACATTATAACCATTCATTTTAGAAGAGGCAGGAACATGTATGAGCCTGGATGTTAAACACAAAGTGAGAAAACTTGTTTGAAATGTAGAAAGTGTGTTGGGTCAGAGCCCAGGCCACTGGATTGTGAGTAAACCACCTAGAGAGTCAAGATCTTCATTCTCAGCACTTACGCCTTTCTTGTTTCAGTTACTCCAGAAATATTTGCAAAATTTGATCTGCTAAATTAAATAACACTTCAGCAAATTTACCAAAGCTGAAATAGGACAAAAACCATTTTTTGATCAAATGACTCTTAGGCACTCCACATACAACCTACCTACATTCTGTATTAAAGGAACACTCCTGAAATCAAGTCGTAGACAAAAGGAGGAAGTCACAGGATAGGCCAAGACCTCCCAGGCAGGTGCAAACAAAAATAAAACACCACACTGTTGCTTCTGGACAAATTCCAATCCAGGGCAAATCTAGATAAAGTCTCACTTTATAAAGATACAAAATGCGGTTCACAATGAAGCACTAACAATGTGAATATCTGATCATGAAATAGGACAGCATCAAGATTCACTTAAAAGTTATAGAACTTGATGGAATACAAGATATAGAAGGCAAAATTGGAGTCTTTGTTATCAATAGTCATCAATAAACCAAATGCACAAAAATAATTAAGAGTGTAGAAAACCTAAATAACAATTAAAAATGGAATAGATATATTTGAAAATTAATATGTCTGCGAAGATTGATGTATGGGTCATAGACAAAACTTTAGCAGTTACACCGAAGCCAAAATTAGAACAAAAGCATTCATTGATCAAATGCAGTAAATAAGGAGACATTTCAAAATATCACTGTATTCGAATTAAAAAAAAAACATAGCTATATGGAAATTTCAAAAATTTCTGTAAACTAATCCTGAAAAAATAAGGAACCCAAAACCCAAATTGTATACCTCCAGAAAAGATGGGTGAAAGTGTGGTATGTGAGGACCTATAGAAGACAACTGAAATCACGCTCCAAGAAAACCATAGCATGAAATAATTTGCTAATATATATATTTTTTTTTTTTGCAAATATTTGGATTTTTTTTTTTTTAATTTTATTGTTGTTGTATTACATCCATCCCCTTTTTGCTCCCCTCTGTCCCCCCAATTTGCTAATATATTTTAAAAACAGTAAACTTCTAAGAAAAGAAAAAAATAGTTAAGAAGGATACAGAGTTCAATAAATGCGAAAATAGAAACATCATAGAATTCATAAGTAAATCCAAATGCTGGAACGGGAAAAACAATTATTAACTGACATCAGAGAAAGAGGAGAAAGAAAAATGTTTTTAAAAATGGCAATGGCTGAAAGTGCAATAGAAATTGAAGGAATCAGAAGAGACTATTGTGTTGAGTTCTATACAAACATAATAAGAAAATAGGGATGAGAAGGGTGATTTGTAAGGAATCAGAATATATGGAAAATCTATACAGATCCACCTTTATAAGATGTTATTTAAAACATAATTCTACTGAAATGATAAATAATAGATAAACTCTGATGCTGTCAAAACTGTTTCAGGTGATATTAAAATGGAGAAAAGTGTGTGTGTTACTTAGTAAAGCTGTTATCTCTAGGACAGAAGTGGTTTCTTTGCCTTTCTGGTTTTTAGAGGGATTTATTTTTGCCTGCTGTCCTCCTTCCACTTTCAGAGCCAGCTGTCACATCACTCTACGTGTTCTGACTTCCCTTCCCATCCCCTTCTCTGCCTCTCCTGCCTCCCTCTTTCACTTATAAGGACTCCTGGGATTACACAGGTACCACCTACATAATCCAGGATAATTTCCTTATTTCAGGAACCTTAAATGAATCACAAAGTCTCTTATAAGTAAAGAAATATTGTCACAAGGTTTGTAGATTAGGATGTGGGCCTCTTTGGCAGGCCACTCTTCTGACTCCTACAGATTAATATATTTGATAACACTATATATTGAATAAGGATGGAGCATTCAGACATGGCTGAAGGTTGGCCAGACCTTCACTCACAGCCATCTGGATTATGCATAAGATTACAATTGCACTTCTAGGAATGTCTCTTACAGATTCACCTAGACAGGATAAAGATGATTCTATAGACAAGAATACTCACTGCAGCATTTTTATAACATTAAAGATTGAAATTAAGTAAATCATAATCAAAAAAGAACTGGTTAACTCAGCTGTGGTTTCCTGACAAAATGGATTATGCTTCAGCCTTTCATGGAAGATATTTTTCTTTGTATTGAGATGGAGAATGTCTCCAAGATGTAGATCATATGTCATTGCTTATAAGAGGAACTTTTTTTTTTTTTTTTTTGACATTTGAACATCTCTGAAGTCAGGAACTGTCTTTCAAATAATGGCCTGTCATAGTTTAAATGGCAGAATATTTTTTTCCTTCAGAGCAGTAAAATAATAATGGTGTGGTGTGTCTTCTGGTCAGTGAGAGCTTAAATTTGATGGAATACTATCATTACATGGTGGGGGGAGTTCAGAATAATGTCTATGTATCATATGTGCAATAAAATGTTTATGTGTAAACACACATATTTTCCCTCTCTATTAGATCATGACCACAGCATTCAAATAAGCTTTTTCTTTGTCCTGTTAAAAAAAAAAACTTCTTTTGATCACATTTTCTTCCCCTTTTCTTGGCCCTTTGTTACACCAACACTCTTCAAGACTTAATCTATACTCATTTTCTGCAGTTTCTCTTTGCTTCTCACTCCTAAATCCATTCTAATTTGGTTTGGTCCCACTAAAACTCTTCCCATCAATATTACCATTGACCTTGGTCTTGGTAAATCATTTAGCAGCACTAGACACAATTGTCATGTCTCTTTCTCGAACTGCTTTTCTTCCTTTCGCTTCCAGAACACCTCACACCAGTTTTCCTGCTGCCCATTGCTGCTTTTTCCAGTCTCCATGCCTTTTCTTCCTTAACTCTTTCATGACTAACTGTTGGAGACTCTCAGGCCTCCATCTTGTTCTTTTCTTCTCTATCTACATTTCCTTATGTGTGTCATCCCCAAAATCACAGCTTTGAATAACATCTATTTACCTTTGACTCTCAAATTCTTATCTCCTGCTTAGATATATTCCCTGATTATATACTTGTACATCCTACTGTCTCCAACTTGATGTTTATTAGGCAGTTCAAGCCTCACATATCTGAGATAGAACTTCCCATCTTCCCTGCCCCACCCCAAGCAAAAATCTATTCCCTTTTTAGGCTTCTTATTTTACCTTTATTCATCTAGTCATTTTGGCTAAAATCCTTAAGAGTCACTCTCGACATCCAGCTTCCTCTCACAGCCCATATGCCAGCCTTAGTATACTCTTGTTGATCTTGCCCTCAATGTATCAATACACACCCAGAATCTGGCCCTTTCTGCCTCCAAGTGACCAGCTGTCATCTATTGACTGGATTCTCGCAACACGCTTCCTTCTTGCTCTCCCAACGTTTGCTCCTCTTCAGGCTATTCTCAAGAAAGGATCCGGGGTAACTTGCCAAATGTACATTAGACCCCATCACTGCTGGCTCAAAACCCCGCTATGGCTCTTTATTTTCTTCAGAATAGATGCCAGGTGTTTTATAGAGACACAGTTCAGCCCGATTTGGTCCACTGTGTGTCTTAACCTCATTTCTTACTCTGCTCCCACCCTCACTCTTGTCAGAATCACTGTCTCTCCTCCGTCCACTCTCCCCAAATGTTACTTTGTTCGGGAGGCCCTTTCTAACCACCCTTACAGTTTGTCATCCATTTCTGTATCTTCCTAAGACTGCCTACACACATCCCCTGTTGGAATTTTCTCCAAAGTACCTATCATCTTCTAATAAACTATAAAATTAGCATATCTATCTTACGTACCAGACTGTAGGCTCCTTGAAGGAAGGAATATTGAGTGTTTTGTTCATTGGTATATGCACTGTAGGTGCCTAATGTATATCAAGTACTAAATAAATGCTTGTTAAAAAGGGTATTAAGATGAGCAGAGCATGATTCTGGAAGGCTACATAAGAGAATGGTGACAAAGGCTTCTCTGTGGAGGAGAGCTAGATTTCTGGAGAGACAGATGGTGAAGGGAAAAATGTTATTTATTTCTATACATTCTTATTTTTGCATTGTATGCTGTTACATATTTAAAACAATCACATGAAATCATTTACAAATAGTTTGAATATATTAAAGACTTGAATCTCAACTGTGAGTTGGGGTGGAATAGCAGACTTTGCGCGAGAGTGTGAAATACAATGAGGTCTGTCTGGGAAAAGTCCAGCCATTGTTAATATAAGGAGAATGGTTTGTGAAACATCGATGGAACCTGGCAGCCAAGGAGAGTGGACTGAAATGTGCATGCGTGAACAACGGTGACTTCATGTTCCAGTCAGTGCGGGTGGCAGACGCTGTTGAGTGAGCGTGTGTGCTTTGTGGCCGTCGCATTCAAAGTGACTGAGTGAGGAGAGCAATGAATCTGCATCCAATTGTGCATTAAACTTGATTCCTCTGTGGAAACTATTTGGCTGATTCAGGTGGCCACAGCTCTGGGCAACTGGCAATTGGCAGCTTCTCCACAACAATGTGTCTGCTTATACATCATATCTAGAGTTTTTATGGCAAAATATTTAATTACCCAGGTGACTCAGCCCTCCTACAGCCCATATTTGGTGTCCTGCAACTTTTGACTTTTTCCAAAACTAAAAGCACCTTTGAAAAGGAAGAGATTTCAGACTGTCAATGAGATTCAGGAAAATGTGACAGGGCAGCTGTTGGCAACTGGGAGAACTGTGTGAAGTCCCAAGGTGCCTACTTGGAAGGGGACAGAGACAACATTGTCCTACGTACACAGTTTCTCTTTATCTTGTATCTTCTTCAGTAAATGTCTCTATTTTTCACTTTACGTGGCTGGATACCTTCTGGACAGACCTTGTATTCCATACCTTTTCCAGGCCACCCACCACTGTTTTTGCTGTTGGCCGTATGTCCACTAATCATATGGTAATTTAATACATCAGTAGGAGGAACATTGGTGATATCTCCACCTGTAGTTCATTCTTTCTCATTCCACTGCCCTGCTTTTAAAGAGAATTTCCAGGAAAGTGGTGTTCAGACAGGGCTTTTGAGATCAAAGTGAAATTAGCTCTTGAGCTGAACAACCGCAAATCTCATCTTCTCTGCCCAGGATAAGACAGAGACCAGCCTCGGGTCAGGACATGGCTAGCTGGTCCCGGAATGGCCCAGCTCAGTGTCTCTGGCAACAGGAAGGGAGCAGAAATAATGCCAGATTAATCAAGTGCCAGGTACTGGCGAGCACATAATTGTGGAAAGTTAGAATTAGCAGTTAGATGTCGCTAAGCAAAGGTACTTTTTAAAGTGTGAAGCGTTGTCCCCTTCAATTGAAATAGAAATCCACAAAGGAGAACAATCTACTCTTTATTATTTTTAAAAATAACTTTCTGGACAACAATTTGCCACCAGAAACATGTTTTCTTTTAGAAAAGCGTATAACTGGCTACCATCTACCATTATGTAACATTATTAAAATCGTGCAATTCTCTTAACGTGCCTTATTTTTCATGCCACCGAGCAACATTTTCCCAATCTCAGAGATTCTCCTGCTCTCTTACCTGGACTAATCTATTTTGAGAGTTTCTCAGCAAGAGATGATTTTGAAAGAATCAGGTACAACTTAATCGATGAAATGCATCAGGCTAATATAAAGGTCAAATGTAACCATGGTTATTATTACTATTGGGTAACTTTTATTCTGCACACCACAGTATCAAGGCCTTGTCAACTACTGGTTTACAGAAACGTAGCCTCTACCTGCCTGTAATCTTGTGCACCTACCTACTTCCCTGTGGTAAGTATTTATGCATCACCACCGGGCGCAGAATTGACGGGACAGACCCTGCCTGTGGGATTGTGTTTCTTCTTCGTTTGATGGTGTGCTTGCTGAGAAATGCAAATCCCAGGCCTCCCCATGACTGTTAATGCTACCCCGAGATTCTGATGCTCGCTAAGGTTTGGGGATAACCAAGTGAAAGGATGGAGAATAAATAGAAGAGAACATCTTTATTCCTTTTGGACATACAGCATGATCCATGAAGACAAACTCCTTACACATAAAGCCATTGGGTGTTATCATGAGAAGTATATGAACACACGAGAGGCACCCACAGAGACCTGCTTGCTGCATCCATGGTTGGCTGCATGAGGGAGTCCAGCGCAGACACAGCATGAGAGCATGATGGATGATGGGCCCGCACCTCTCCCACACTGCCCTGCCTTCTATGCAGTTCTTTGTTTCACATTTCCAAAATATCCCATGTCTCTGGAAGCAAGACTGGGTCATGTTACCTTTGAAGATACACCAGCAGCCCGCACGAGGATGTATAAAGCCAGTCCAGACGATCCCAGACTTAAGATGGTTTGGCTTATGATTTTTTGACCTTAGGGTGGTACAAAAGCAACAGTCATTCAGTAGAAAATGTACTTCAAATCTTGATCTTTTCCTAGGCTAAGCGATGGACAGTACAGTATTCTTGTGATGCTTAGCAGTAAGGTGGTTTTGCCCAACTGTTGACAAATGGAAGTGTTCTGAGCATGTTTAAGGCAGTGTAGTAGGCTCAGGTCTGATGTTTGGTAGATTAGTGTATTAAATACTTTTCCACTTATGATCTTTTCAACTTAGGATGGGTTTATTGAGATGCATCCCTATCATAAGTTGAGAAACATCTGTAGTTATAATGATATTAAAAAGTACAAAGGGCTTCATTTTCTCTGAACAAATGCTAGCTAATATGCAACTAATATACATGGCCACTGAAGAACGGGAATGCTATGTCACATCTTAAACAGTGTCAGCAAGTGAGGAAGTAGAATTTAAAAGTTTGAATCCAAGTCATGGCAGAAAACGAAGAAAATGAGCATAGCCAAACCAGAACAAATAGGAACAATAAAAAACAGATTTAGAAACAATTCCAAATATTAGTGATCTCAGTAATAGGAATAAACTCTGTGGTTTCAAATACAGAAATATGAGTTTGGACAAAAATAAACCTAAATTTTAGCATATTCTGTTTACAAGAGACACATAAAATGACACAGTGAAAACATAAGGACAGAAAGATTGAGAGTAAAGGAGGAAAAAAGATATTCCGGGAGGCTATTAACAAGAAATGCGTTGAGACTGCATGTTCCCATTATTCGGTTACCTACAGCTGTACATTTTTCCAACTTCTGTACATTTTAAGGGAACACATGATTAAATACCAGAATTCTAGCTTCATGATATTTCAGCTGAATATTCAGGCTAGTTTTAAATTCTGAGGTCATTCCTTTTCCTAGAAAATGCCAATTTCTGAGTTAATTTTCATAAAGTAGTTACATTGCTACGATTGAGATATTAATTTCATTTTCTTATTAAAAATGCTATAAATGAAGACACATCCTTTATGAATCATGTTTCCGTAGGATATTGCATCCTCTTTCCACTGAAGCCCCTGAACTTGAGTGCCATGAAACTGCAGTCTTAAACCCAATAAAATGTTAATTGGGGGAATGCTGAGGACTGGCAACTTCCTTGATAAAAACCAGTTCCAAATGCCAAGGTTGGATGGAGAGAGACTCTTCTCAGGACGTATGTAGTGTGGCTTCTAACTTCTTCCTTATCTTCCATGCGTTACAGAGAAACAACAGAAGTGGTGGTAGTATGTCCTCGTATGGCTGCAGTAATGAACATGAGATGGTCAAAGAAATCTCCAACCCTTTCCATGTTCCATTGCCAGTCTTGCAGAATCTGGTCTGATTGTATTAATCCTGGGGGAGGTGGTATGTTTCCTTATAGGAAAACCAGTGGTTAGTTATGTTGTCTCAAGCCATTCTTTGTTCTCCAAAAGAAAGTCTTTAAAAGTGAAAAGGTGAGAAGCAATTACCTTTGCTTCAGTTACTTAAATAAATTAATGTGATTTCTGTAGATAACATGATTTCTTTTTATAAGGGCCCTAATCGCCCTAACTTTTAAATAAGTCAATATGAATATAACCATCAAAATGAATGTTCCTATTACTTCTATTCTTCTCTTCCCAACCACATGCTTTTTGAAAGTGAAAATGGTCAATTGCTCCATTTGCAGTTAGATATGAGGAAAGAGAAGTTTGGAGTTTGAAAAACTATAATTTAAACCTGGCTGTGACATTTATTAACTATGCAAATAGCCTGACTTTTCTGACCATTGGCTTGTTCATCCATAGAAATACATCAGATAATTCTTAATTTGCCAGTTGGTAATGAACATTAAATAAAAGTGATATGTGCACCCCCCAGACAATGTGGAAAATGTGAGTGTGAAGAGAAGTTGAGAGGTTCAAAATGTGTGCTTTAAAACTATCAGGAATATTGAACAGCCCCTCAAGTGACCCTGCCATTGACTGGCGCCAGCCTCTTGGGCAGTCCTGGGACCCGTGGATAAAATCCCAAAATGATGGTGGAAATCCTGCTTAGTGCATAACTGATCTTTCTATTTCTTCTGGAGTGGGAAAACAGGGGCAAACTTCTTTCTAGTGTCTTGGGAGCTGTTCCTCCTTGTGCTATGCGAAATAAAACCCAAACACAGCTTGTCATCTTGTCTTTGTTAGTGAGACAATGAGGGTGTTGTGACTTGGGAGATGGCATGACAGTTCTCTGCTGCAACATACATTTGGGGTCAGGGACTCATTTTTGAAGATTTATCCATCTGGTGCTTGAAGAGGCATATCCCAGGAAATGCTTTATACCTTACAACTCCTTTCTCTGGATGTGAGTTATGTGACCAGGGCGCTGTAATTCATGCTTTCTGATTCCCGCTTCTCTTTCTGGATTAAGTGACTCATTCTGTAGGGTCAAACTTCCTCCCTTTTCTTTTTCCTCTTTTTAATTCTCCCTGAACCTTGTTCTGATCTGCCCCAACTCTATGTATGTCTCTCTTCCTGTTACTTCTCTTGTTTATCTGGGAATACTCATGTAAAGAATATTTCTGTACAAGTCATGGGTCCTCCAGAAAACACAAGAAGTCAAACATTTAGTAACCAATTGAGTCCTTAAGAAAATGCATAGATTTCAATACACAAGCCACGTTATTGCTTGGAAATGTAGTACAAACACGATTTTATCTTATTTTGATTTTTAAAAATATTTTGGTAAAGAGTGCCATTTTCACTGGACTTGGAAAATACGAATTCAAGTTAAAAGTCGGGGTATAAACAGTATTTTTTTTTAAAGTCAAACTTCTATATAACTATAAAGAAAATAATTGTATTTTTTAAAATATGATTTTAAAAGGCAGGGAAACAACAGGAACCTTTGGGAGCTGGAAGATTGTAAAGCGAAAGATGGAGTAAACTCAATGGCTCCCACATGGAGAGAAGAAATGATCTTCTGTTTAGGGTATCAAACAAAACTAACTGATATTAATGGTGGCACGAGCAGGCTTCCCGTCTGCACTTGCATGAGGGTGAAGTGAGGGACTGGCAGTTGCTCTTATAAATCAAGTCTGGGAAAACCGGATGAATGCGTGTTTGACATTTTCCATTGGAAAGGAGCAGCTTGCCTTCAGTTCTGAGAAGACTTCTTTGGATGAACCAGATTTTTAATATCAACTTTGCATAAGCAAAGGCACTGGAATCCAGAGGGTAGCACTTTCTCAAGTGTCAAAGCAGCCAAGATGAAAGGAAAAATGTGAGCATATTTGTGACCATCACAACCCGATCTGTCGCTTGTGTATTTGCCAGCACGGTTCCCTTAATCTCTTTCCGCTCCCTCGTGCTGTGTTTCACAATTCTCAAATCTCAAGAACCCGGGAGAAAAATGGTGATATATGGATCAGATTGTTTTCTGTATTATGTCAGCTTCACGGAAGAATCTAGTTTCTTACTGATCAAATGTCTTACATGGCAATTACTTGTGGAACAACCACTAGCCCAACATTTATTATTGGAAACGTCGTAAGCACCCAGAAGATTATGTGATTCCATCTAAGAAGATAGGTTATTTTGTTGGGTTTTCTTTTTTTAATTGTATTGTTGATGCTATTAAAGTTGTCCCTGAGGATAGTTTGCTTTGTAAGTACAAAAGATCATGCTTGACATCTGTGCTCAACTTCTGTCTCTACCGCCAATCATAGGACTCTTGCAAGATACCTGACTTCTTGGTTTTTGTCAAAATGAACCTACTTACTCACCTCTAGAGGAGGAAGTAGGAGAAGATCAAAAGAGGAAGAAAAGAGAACAAAGCTGGCAGCAGCGGTTGTGACAAAATGGCCGAAGATGTGAGGCAGCACCCAAGCAAGTTTTAAAGCAATGACCTCTCTTGTCTCCACGTCCTCTCAGAAGAGATGAATCAGCTCTCTCAGAGAGCTAGGTGTCAGGGCTGAGCTGGAGACAGTCGGTTTGGAAAATGCACCAAAGTCATGAAAGAGAGTAACCTTGAAAGGTGAACGGGCTTCAACTTGGTGGGAAGAGGGTAAGGCCGACTTCTTTGTGGAGGGCTACGGGTTTCCGGTCTGAGCCAGTTGCCGTCCATGTGTATTCAGTATCTCCGAACTCACTCCAGTGTGTTGAGTTAGATGCTAGCTTGCCCTGACCGGGAGGTGGCTCTGATGTGACTCCCCTGTTGCTCTCGCTACTCTATCTGGATGCTGCCCAGAAGGTGGACACAGATGTCCCCTGGGACCTTGCTGATTGCTTGGCCCTGTTTCCGCTGCCTCACGTCCCTCTTCAGGCTTTTCCAGGGCGGCAGAAAGACAAAACACAAGCAGTGTGTTGGAGCAACACTTTCTGGTTGAAGTGTCCTTCCCCACAGGCATAAATTAAATTGTCGGCTCTAGTGGAAAAAAACTGGAGGGCGGTCAATCCCCCAGTACAGACCCAAGAAATGCATATTAGAGTCATATGAGATGCAAAAAATATAAAACTCCACGTGGAAGTTATTCAGCCCCACTTCCACTTTAAAGAGAGAGTGCATTTCCTTTCTAAGATGAAGGGAGAGTAAGAGGACTAATCCGGACACTTATATAATATATCTCTAATCTTCTTAATAATTTTTAACATTATTTGGTATCATTCCAATTTTACACTGAGGAATTGAAGGCTTAAAAAGGTTAAGTAACCTAAGTTCAAAGACTTAAATACATGACAGAATTGTATTAAAAACCCTTGACCTCAAAATTCTATTTTTTTTTTTTACCAGGCTATATCTCTTTTTGAAATTACATAGAGGAGCAATTACCTTAGCTCCTCTCAAAATCAAAAGATCAAAGGAGACCAGTGAGTAAAAGATACACCTAAGGAAGGAAAAGTGCAGTAACGATCTAGATCAACTAGTTTAAACTAGTTACTTCCAATGCTTTGGGCAAAATAATTTAAATGCTTGCTCTGTAATCAAACGTTATTTTGAAATTTCCATTAGCAGGTGAAGATTTCCCCTGGAACTCTAATTTAATTCATGGTATTCTATAGCTTGATTTTTAAAGTGATTTTAGGAACCCACCAATAGCCCTGCAAGATTTAACTTCATCGATAAAATGTAAACAGGTTCTTATGCCATGATTCTTGCCATGGTATTAATAGATGTTTTTGGTTTGATGTCAGTTGTTTGTCAAGGAATTATAATAATATTTTTCAAAAAAGCTTTGCTTTGACTTCCATTTATACTGCCAGACTATTTTTTTCTCCCAACCTCCCCACCATCTGTCTTGATTCTGCGTTGGAAAATCTCCCTGATATTCCATCCAGAAGAGCTAAGTGAAATCAATATGGCAACAGCAGATTGCTGATGCATTCCAGCTTTTAAGTGGGATGTTGTTATGATGAACAGTGGCCCAGCTCTTTACCTCTCTCTTATCCCAGTGCTATCTCAGAACATTTCAGTCGCTCATCACGTTTAATTAATTCTATACGCTTCCTAAAAATGTGGCGTGAGGTTAAAATAAATGCAAGGAAAAATATCAATTATATTTAGCTTTCAGGAGGATTGGAATGATATGGTTTTCCTGTTTTGTCTATTTTAGAAAAAGGCTGATCAATATATAAGGATATCATGTGTTTTCATAGATGCAATGAAGATCATTAACACGATCTATTCTTTTAAGTGCCGTATGCTTAGCTAGACTTAAGCCTTTTTCAATATTACTACCTCAAATAAGAAATAATCTTTTGAAAACGTTATAACACCTAATTATATTATGCAACCTGTCACTGCTGATTTTTCATAATCCTGCTAGTAATGAATGTGTGAATCTCCATAATTATGAGAGGACAGCATTTCACAGGGTGGCAGTTCTGAATGATGACAAGGGTCCAACTGAGCTAGACCGAGATTCAGACCCACTGGAGACAGTGTGATTTTTAAAAAAATGGTGATGTTTGTGTTGCAGAAATCATTCACTGATGGAAGTCCTTTGGGAAAAGGGTAGGCAGTAGAAAGGTACAATATATTCAGGAGGCACTTAATTGCAAGTATTAGAAATTTTAACTGAGGCACAGATTGGCTGGCTCGCAGAAGTGCAGGGAACTCCTTCACATGTGATGTAGGTCACTTTTCGTGGTCCGTCTCTCATTTTAGCTGATCTCTTCCACTCTTGGGTTCCCTTCATCCTGTGCTGTTGCAACCACTTTCCATAGCCCCGTATGGCAGGATAGAGGGCTGTGAGCAGTTAAATACTTTCAGCTCACCACGTTTTTAGAATTACCTCTCACTGCCAGCCTAGCTCTCTTCCGTCTTAGTCTGTCGCTAAAACAGAAAATTAGCAGCTGATTCCACAGTTACTTGGGGGAGGGGTTAAAAGTAGTGTCAAATGAATGCTTGTCTGATGTTTGTCTTTTTAGTACCACTGTAAATAGGCTTGGTATTCAATACATATAAATTATTTCTTTATTTTGACTTAAAATTGTGATTCCAATGGTATACCATAAAACTAACCAAATACTATTTGTTGAGGATAAAATGTCAAGATATTTTTTCACACTTTAAGTGAAATCCCCCACAAAATATAGCCTAATAACCTTGTTATTTATATATACATATAATTATACATAAAATACATATAAATATACATATAATATACATATAATAATAATATACATATAAATAATACATATACATATAATAATATATATAATTATATATACATGTATATATAAATGTAAATGCAAATGTATATAAACTTTCTAGTATTCTGATAGATTTACTTTGTGAAAGTTTTTTCAGGGTTCTTGCATTTAATTCATGAATGTGACTAATTTGGGGGTTGTGAGCGCTCTCCTTGTCCAGTTTTGGAGGTCTGTATTATGCAGAATGAGTTGAAATTTCCCATCATTTTTCTAAGGACTGAAATAGTTTAAGATCGATACTTTCCATTGCCTTTTTGAAACCTGGGTTGGTAGTATAAGTTCATGATAGAGAGTCAGCTAAATTTTAATTTCACGTATGGTCATTTGTCCACCAAAGAATTTTAAATCTTTTTGAACCAGTTTGGCTAAGTTCTAGTTTCCTTAAAAACTGTACCTTTCATGTATATTTTTAAATGTACATGCCTAAGGTTGTACATAGTACTCTCTTACAATTTTTAAAATCATCAGTGTATCTGTAGTAATGCCACTTTTCTACGATTTGTATTCTCTTCTATCAAATTGGCCGAAACTTTGTATAGTTCACAATTTTATTTACTTAGTTTTATTGTCTTTTAGTTCTCTACTTAATTCTACTTCTATCTGTTATAATTTTACTTCCCCATCCTCTTTAGCTATGTTTGCTGCTGTTAACTTATTATTTTAGTCATAATATTCCAATATATCATAATCCAGATTCCATAGGTAAACTGCTTTATCAGTTACCCTTATCTGCGGGCATGAGAATAAATCAACTGCATCTTAGTTTACTATTCTATAATTAAATTAAAGGAGATAGCATTTCGTTTAAAGAATTTTTAGCAAGTACAGAAATCTTTTCCAAGTGTTTTGCCCATAAAAGACCGTTGAAATAACCCAGAGTTCCAAATTTTCTTATTTACGTATTTAAATAATCCTGGTACCACTGAAGAGACCTCGTAGTAGTAACCATTCATTACAAGGCTGGCAGTGGGTTAAAAAATAAAAAGTCACAACGTGATAGTTACATGACCCAACTAAAACGAATATCTTTTGGAAACTGCTTCTGTACACGCTGCCTATTTCTACACAAGTCCTGAGGCAAACGGGAACGCTGCCGCCTCCAGTGACTCAAAACTGGTGACCCTGACCTTATAAGGGTCCAGTTCCAGACCTCCCCTTCCTCACTGGGTGGACTTGAAGTCACATCCCATCTTCAACACCCCTGTCCATCTTTGACAGGGAAACGAAGATCAAGACACCACACGCCTCCTCTCAGCTTTATGTCAACAGCACTGGCATTGCCAGGGAGACCGTGCTTTTAAAATGCTTGGTCTGACACTTGCACCAGCTCCTTCTCCACATCTGATTCCTGATTGTTGTTATTTTTAAGCCACCAACGTCCTAAGTCTGTAAGAGTTAACCTACGGGGTCAGAACCCTTGTCTCTTGCAGTTCCGAGGGAGCGGACATTGCAGCCTATTTCTGAGTTTCCCCCGCTCTGAATCTTGTCACTTTTGGAGTTTCCTCAGAATGGGGTGTATTTCGTTGTGCCCCTCTGTAAGATGAAGAATCATCCGTTAAAGCTGCATTTTCAACATACAAGAGTTTTTGATGTCTGCTGTTCTACCAACTAAATGCATTGCTTGGAAGCAACAAATAAATAAATGCTTGTTTCTTTAGCTGAAGAAACAAACAAGAAAAGGATTTTTGAAGGAAGCATTGCTCCTTTGGCACTCAACTCAGCTCTCAGAGTCTGACTCCTATGCCTTCAGGCTAAGCGATTGACCATGAAGACTTTCAAGAAAGATGGGAAACCTTGCCTAACAGGCAGGAGGCCAGCCATGCCATAGTACCCGGTGAAAGATCATTAGCTTCCTTTACAAGTCTGTCAGCCTGACTTGAAATATAGGTGAAGATTTTTAAATATATATATTCTAAAATGTCAGTAGCGTTTCACTTTCAGAGTGAAAAGCTTACATTTTTGGTTGATAAAAATATTGTAAGTTCATTGAAGGGTCATTAAACAATAAGGAAAAGGATAAAGTTAAAGTTGCTTATTTTACCCCCACACAGGAAAAATCATAATCAGCTTTAGACACCTATGTATATTTTACCTACGTTTGCATGAAATGAATTGCACAACATTTTCTTCCCTAATCATCTATTGTAACTATATATACAATACACAGTATCACATATATATACTGTATATATACACACACATATATCCCATTTTGCTTTTCTAGACATTTTAGAATTGTAGATAAGTTTCCTTTAAAATAAAATGCCTTATTAAGGGGGATTTGGATCTGTAGATAAATTTGGAAAGAATTGTACCCTTGATGACAGTGAACCTTCCTACACCTGAGCATGTTATGTCTTTTTATTTAATTATAACTTCTTTAATGTCTTTTAATTATGTCTCTTCATTTAATTATGGCTTCTTTAATGTCTTTTAATAAAGTTATAAAATTGTACTCATAATGTTCTACAATCTTATTAGATTTCTAGATGCTATATGTTTACATTGCTATTTGAAATGCTTTCTTTAAAAAATACCTCTTCTCCATTGTTATTGAGGATATAGAGAGTAAGTGTATTGCTCTTATTTCTAGCCAGATTGCTACACTCTGATTCATTTAATATCCTTGAATTATTTTGGATTTTTTGTGTAGTTAATTATATCATGTGGAAAAAAGGCATTTTTCATTTTTCCCATCTCATTTTATTAAACAAGCAGAGACCTGATACAACTTGCATAGCAGCCATTAGTGGACATATTTCTCTTGTTCTTAATTTAAAGTGATTACTTCTAACATTTTACTGCTACGAATGTTTTCCATCTGCTTTTTTGGAACTGTTGTTTAGGGTTAAGGAAGTTCCTTTTTTATTTCTAACATACTAATGATATTTTTATTTGTGAATCCATGTTTTAATTTATTGATTTTAGAGAGAGAAGGAAGAAAAAGAAGTAAATCAATTTTATCATTGATTTTTTTTCTTTGTCTACTAAGATTTTGCATAACTTTTTTCTTCTATTGTCTGTTAATGGGATAAATTGTCTTTGAAGACGTCTATGGTCAAACCACTTTTGTAATTCCAGGGGATTTTAAATGATGATTGTTATTAAATATTATCAGGCTTCTTCCTTTACCTATTGAGATTCTTATACAATTTTTCTCCTTTACGCAATAAATACTGTGAATTATATTCATTTATTTTCAAATGGTAAACAAATTTTCAATTCCCTGGCAAACCATATATACTGCTTTTATATATACTATGGATTCACTATCACTTACACATTGATTTAAAAAAAAAAAAAGGAACAGACAAAAACGCATATTACAAGGGTCAGACTTTGGTTACTAGAACAGAGGGCAGGGGAGAGAAACTGGAGGCACTTGGTCAATGGTACACATTCCTCTTTACGGGGTAAGTGGATCTGATGGATGTAATATACGTACACGACGACTATGGTTAACACTGCTTTATGGCATATTTCAAAGGTGCTCAGAGTGTAAATCCTAATTTTCCATGAGGAAAACAATATTTTTAGTTTGTCTTTCTACTACTCCTTTTTTGTTGTATTTATGTGAGATGATGGACACTAACTGAACTTCTGTTAGTCATTATTTCAGACATTATGCTGTACCACAAACTTACATGGTGATGTGTGTCTGTTGTATCTCAATAAAACTGGAAAAAATTAAGTGTTTGTGTAAAGAAACCCTGGCTGGTGGCTCAGTGGATAAGGCGCCAGCCTGGGAACCCAGGGGTTGCTGGTTCAATTCCCAGCCAGGGCACATAACCAGGTTGCAAGCCAGGTCTCCAGCCATATCTGGAGGCAAGTGAAAGACAACCATACATGGATGTTTCTCTCCTTCTCTGCCTCTCTCCCTTCCCCTCTCTCTGAAAATAATAAAGCATTTAAAGAAAAAAAAAAAAAAAACAGATATGTAAACCAATGAGATTAAAGTCATATTGCTTACAATTGAAATATGCAGATGTTTAGATATACACCATCAAATCGGAGTGGAGGAGTTATTTTAAAATGTTTTGAGTGCCGAGATTGCTTTGGACAGATTCTAACCCTTTCGCGTTGCGCTCACTCTGCAACTGGGTGTCCTGTTTGCCATCGATCTTGACTGTAGGCTGGTCTATGTGGACAGCAGCCTAGCTGCAGTAACTAGCACTTACGACACTTACCTGGTGAGAACTGAACATTTGATGAGGCTTTGCAGAACCAGCAGGTAGCGCCCCTTTCGTATAGTTTCATACTCCTTCCCCTCAGCTTTACCACTTCTTCCTTTCCTTTCAGTGTGTCTTCTCTCCATCTCTGTCCTTGAAGTTTTAGAACCAAGGTACTCTCCATAGTGGCCACCGGTCAAGTGTTGGCTTAGCTCTTTTTGAGACAAATGATTTATATATAGAAGATGATGGGCATATTGGTCATTCAGGCTCTTTGGAAATGAAGTGTGAGTTGGGTGGAGGGTGGAGGGAAGCAGCACTAAGAAAAAAAAAGTGTGGCCTACGAAAAACATTCTTCAAGCCAACCAATGTTGGAAAGATTATTGTTCAATTTGATGTTAATTCTCTATCTACAATGACACAGCACAGCCTAACGGTTAAGAGACCCAGACTGGCTGGGTTCTGATGCCAGCCATTAGGAGCTCCGTGGCTTGGACAAGATTCTAAACCTCATTTTGTTTCACTTCCCACCTCCTAATGCTGTTGAGTAAATGAGTTAATATTTGTGAAGTGCTTAGAAGAGGGTTGGATATATAGCAAACACGGTATAGGTGCCTAAATAGATACAGTAAGAAATAGAAATAAATAAGAAATAGATAAATGAGAAAACAATTGGACAAGAAAGTAAGGTATAAACCCTATTGCAATAATGTGCTTTTCAAAAGTATTTTTCTTGGGTAACCTTAAGGTTAAAGATAAGCAGATTTTCAAAGGAAAACATGGTGTGCAAAAAATAATAATGATAAAAATGAACGAAATTACAATGACTTGCAATTATACCTACAAAATCGCAATCATTTAATAGGTCATAGTATTCTTGATTCAACTTTTACTCCCAATCACTTCGTTAGATTCCGCAGACTTTTCCACCTAGTCACGTTCCTTTTTTAAATATTTCAAAGCCTTTTTTATTGAGGACATGAACAACACTAATTTTAGCTCCAATTGTTATATTTTCAAAGGAGCTAAAAAAAAAAAAAAGTGTTAAGCCTGACTGTTTTCAAAGAACAATTCTGTAACAAGAAACTAGACTGTGGTTTGAAAGTGATTGGTCTTATTAACTGGAGAGAGAAGTATGGTCTGATGGAAGAGGTATAAAGAACAAGTAATGATTCTATCTTCCACTTTTCGTCTTAGGCTTCCCAAAGCACCTGAAACCAAGTCTTATTATCATTTCTCTAAACAGAGGAAGCAGGTGAGGTAGCCGTTAAGTATGCCTGCCAAGGTCACATTCCCAGTTGCTAACATAGCAATAAAAATCCAATATCCTTGATTAGTGTCTGCTGTACCCTTATCCTCTCATATTGATTCTGTGTGCTACAAGGAAAGAAGGTGGGCAGGGTGACATGGGTTGTTCCAGACCCCCCATCTTGCTCAGTGGCTTTCTTTTTGTTAACCACTGACCACATCTGGACACACTTTTCTTCGCCTCCTCTCTGTTCAGGCAGAGTTCTTGCTAGTTGAGAGGCCAGAATGACACCTCTGTTCCCTGTTCCCAGGTTCTCATGCTTTCTCAGCTCCTGGAAAAGAATTGAAGTCCTCACAAGTGTAGTTGGTCTTCGCAGGTCTTTATTTTATTGGTCCCTTTCCTCTGGAATGTGTGTCCTGTTGGTGGTTGGTTTCAGGAAGCTTCGGGGATTATATTCATGGTGAACAACTTTTGTCTTTTTAATTTTTTAAACCCAGCCCAAGAGAAGGCTGTAGGACTCCTGTGCTGTCCAGGGTTAGCCACTAGTCATATGAGCCAATTGAATTGAAGTTGGGACTCAAGTAACCAACATTTAAAAATTCAGCCTTTCAGATGCACTAGCCATGTTTTCAGCACTCAGTAGCCACACAATGTCTCTCTTAGCCTGAGTTTCCTCGTCTCTAGAGTCTAGAGGTTGCAGCAGATGACTGAAAGGTGCTTCTGGCACTGGCATTCTGTGATTTTTTTCCCAGAGACGTTTTTCCAGGGTTTGTCAGTAAGTACTGTCTCGGATTCTGTGAGCAGTATTTCTCTCCTGCTCTCTCAGTCTTTCTCTCCACCTAGCAAAATGTAGCTCTCTTATATTCACCTTGTATATTGGAATAGAGTGCTAGCAAAGAATATGGTAATGTATTCAACAAAAGCTTTGTGTACTAAATATAGCCCAGAGCTTTAAAGAACTTTCTTTTTTCTTTTATGAGTGTTGGCAGCTGTTTTACTATGAAACAAGACTCAGAGATGAGGACACATCTATTTTGAGATAAAAGTTTCCTCTCAGATGTAGAAATGACACTGCCATAAATGCTATTATGGTTAATGAAATCAGGGTGGCAGCTTATTTTTATTTGATTGAAGCAGAGTCTTCCAGATTTCCGTATACACGTTCTGAACGTAAATGAGACCCTCTTGTCAATCAATCAGAACTACAAGTTGGTCTCTGCTCCATTTTTTTTTATAGCCCTGAGGTTGTAAGCAAAAAACCAAAAAGAGTAAGAAAAATGGAGGTTAAAAATCATAGCAAAGAACATTTCCCTTTCTTCTCCTACCTCTTACAGGAAAGGTGCATTAATTATCCAGCAAGCCACACTTACGGACCTCAGTTTACAAACTAAAACAAATGTTTTTAAAAATCACGTAATGCAAAATTTCTGTTTATATCCCTTTGAAAAGTAAATGTGACAGGATGGTGTTAATCACCTTAAAAAGGGGTATTTTACAACTTTCAACGTGGCAGATTTTCAAAGTGCTGATTACACGTGCTAATTGTCTTTTGCTCTTTTGTTGATGATGTCAGTCGGTTAACTAGGAAGATTCTTAGTGAATGTGTATCCGCCCCCACCACCCTGCTTCCTCCAGGCGGAAAGTCCCTGGAGGGGACTTGCCTGACTAAATCATGAAGTAGAAGTTGTGGCAGCAGCCTAGGTGAGGCTACATTTGGAGATGACTGATTACGTGATTGTCGCTAATTGTTGGTGGGACTTGGGAAGTCTCTAACATCTTTAAGGAAAATCCTCGCCCTTGTCATCCATCAAACGAATTGCCATTGTCGCTAAGGATAAGCCTGCTCTGGGGTGTCACAGAGAAATATTTCTGAGGCAACCTTGCACCAGCATCTGTCTTTTTTTATTTTCTGATGAAAATAATCCTTCCTTTGTCACCAAAAGACAATTTATAGCTTCAAAGCCGTCCCCAGCTAGGATGCTCGCCCTTCAACAAGATTATTGGAGACCTGCTTGCATGTAAGAAATTATATACTAACTTTGGCCCATTAGAACCCAACCGATCTGAAAGGAATTAATATACTAACTGAAAAGGCGTAACTCACTCCAGTTCAGAATGAAACTTGCTTTTTTTGTTTGTTATGAATAACATACACTTCTTAGCGTTATCTTTGTATCTTTTATTTATTGTTGTACGCACACTTACATGAGATCTACCCTCTTAAATTTTTAAGTGTAAAATAAAATATTGCCAACTAAAGGCACAGTATAGCAGATCTCTTGCTTTTGACCTGAATTAATGTATGAGTGAATGGCCTGAAGCATTTGCAACTTTTGATGCAGGATGTCATGGTGACCTGATATTGTTGGCATATTTTCATCAAAGGCTCTGAGCTGCATTGCTAAGTTATAGTTAATAAACAGTCATTAACTCTGAGACTACAGAGATGCTATCATGCCTGGAACCCTCAACCCCCTGTCAAAATCCCACCTTGGGCTTCTTGTTTCTTATCCTCTATAGGACAAAACTAGTTAAGTGGCAGGTATTCCACAACTATTTTCAATAATTCATTCAACAAACATATACCAAATACCTCCTATGTGCAATGCACTTGACTCATACACATAGATAGAGGTGCATATGCATGCATGTACATATGTGCACCCCAACTTTACAGGTTAAGATAAGGAAGGTTATCTGTGTCTCAGTCTATTTGACAAAAGCTCCACCTTCCTTGTCCTTCTTACACTGGGTTGGGGATATTGTGAAATTATGAAGCTGTGGCTTTGTTGGGGATTGGGGATGGGAATGGCAAAAACAAAAACAAATTGCCGTTTTGTAATCTCTGTCTCTACACTGCTTCCATGTTGGTCTGGGATGTGTTTGGTGCTGACTGGTGCCTGAAGCCACATGGAATGGGTCAGGATGAAGAAATTAGACTGGGAACTAAGGAAGGCAAGCCCGGGCACCAAGCCAGCCAGATTTCAGTCAGCCCAGAAATTATTAAGCATTCAAGCAACTATACGTTTTTGTACCTTGAGCTAAAAAGTGAAAAGAGGAAGGCATCTCTACTATTTGATCAGATGATACCCATCACCAGGGCCTGGCTTAGACTCAGAAATGCATTGAGTCCTAATTACTGAGCTAAAGGGGGTCCATTGGCTTCTGCACATCAAAACCCAATAAAGCACAAATGGAGCGGCTGGGCCTGGGTGGGGGGCAGAGACAGGGGCACCCTCCCCACCATGGCCCGCGTGTGACTTGTCTTGTATATGTGACGCCCTTCCAGCCCTGGACTCGTGGAGGCTGAGCATTTATTCAGAAAAGGGACATTAAGGATTCATGCTATAAGTGTATTTGCAAACATCTAGTATATTGAGTCTAGGCGTTTGATCCATTTTTTAATGAATACACCTCTTAAAAGGCTCCTCTTCATGTCTTCATGGATTAACTAAAACATCCTTATTTAGTGAGCAGTTGGTGTCTCACTATAAAGAAAGGTATGGCAGGCTGGTCGAAATAGAGGTAAAGGCAGCCCCTCTCCTTACACAACACAGCAAAAATTACAACTGAACCACAAAACAGCCATCAGAAAATGGAGCTGTATGGAAGTCCAACAACCAAGGAATTAAAGACACCACTTCTGGGGATCCCCAAAAGTCCTTCATTTAAAAAAAAAAAAGGGCGGGGGGAGCAGCAGCAAACTCTTCAGTTAATGTACAACAGTGCAATCGATCCTATAAACCATCTATCTAAATCTAAAATGCAAGCAATCACATGATTTAGTTTCTGACATCTGCTTGCTTATACTCACCTTATTCAAAGCACAATGAGTCGAAAAATCAAACAAAAAATCACACACACACACAACTCGAGACCAACACTTCAGAAACCTTAGTGAGCAAACACGTCGCCTGTAGAATGTGTAAACAGACTCCTATGCCCCATCCTAGAAATCCAGTGGACAGATGAGCAAGGGATCTAAAGATTTGCCACTCTGGCAGATTCTGAGATCGTGAGGAACCAGAGGGCCTGGCTCTGAGCAGGTCTGTCTAGGGCCAGCCTGTAGGGGGTGGTTCTTGCCTTCCTGCAGGAAAGCTTTCACCCATGAGTCCAGGGTGAAAGTCCAGGGTGATTTTGCCAGGGTTGTTTGTTAAGACTGAGGACAGGGAAACAAGGAAGGGCCTGGGGTAGAAGCAGTAACAGGAGAGGGACTAGGAGAGCCTGGGCTGGACAGTTTGGGGGCACTAAGAAGTCCGAGAAAAGGGGGCCTAGGGGAGCGGTTGAGGGGGCAGCCTTGGCTCCCCTGGTTGAGAGCCTCTTGAGGTCCCTTAGCGTTGGCGGTGCTGCGTGTGGGGAAGACGAGGTGGGGAAAGGCGTGGTCCTAGGAAGGAGGGAGTGTGTGCCCCCCAGACACCTGGATTTTAAAGGCTGGGGGTGGGTGGGTAGGGGAGGTCTTAGGGGAGAATCTCAAGAGATTATTCATCTGTTTTAGGCTGAGGAGCCAAAATGGGACTCATTCCCTTAACTCATCTGTCCTTGGGTGTGGCTGGCAAAAGGCCCTCATTAGGTTTGTTATCACGAGTCTGGTGGTTTAAACTGTTTACCTTCTGCTGGGGGAGGAGAAGTATAAGCCCTTGATTCTGAAGTGTCCTTGCTTTAGGGATGATAGGACTTCCCAGATGGCTGCAAACTGCTTGCTTCACTGGTGGGCTCAGTTTCCGTGTTCTGCTGGTCCCGGCCTACCAGCCTGTCTCCTGGTGAAGCCAGCGTGGGGTTCACCAACCACCTGCGGGAGCGGACCCCGCTCCTTGCTGAGGGGCGCACGTCCGGAACCTAAACACAACATGCACTTACACACACATGCACACACACACACACGCTTACACACACTCACATACACACACACAAATCGGCTTTTATTTAAGGCAGGACACTGGTAGACTCATTTCAGCATACAGTGGTAACACATCTTCTTTACAAGACATTTCTGCCGCCTTCGAGGAAATAGCAGAGAGAGTTAGAGGGCCATTAGGAGAGACCACTGAGAACACCCTGATTCTCAGCCCGGCACGGAGGAGCAACTGTGAATGCAGGTATCCATTCTGCGCCTACTAGGAGCGCAGGATTGCCGACACTGGGTTTTAAAAGGACCATTGAAACCTCTATTGAATTGGTAATTATTAATATTTATTACTGTCCTGATGGAACCCCCAGCGTATATTTACTTTCTAAGGGTTGGTAATAAAAGCCGATAAATTGATAAATGATTAGCCATTGGGGGCACTTTTCCCCTGTTTAATTTGTTTCTCACTATTATCACCCTGCTCTGTTTGGGTATGTGTGTATCTACATATATGTATAGGTGTATGTGTATATATGCATATACATGTTATAAATACAGACAGTTTTGAACAGAATACATAGAACATAGATATAGGTTTGAATAAACCATATATTATAATATTTTATGCATGTTCTAACTATGCTGGCTAAGTTATGAGGAAGAAATAAATTACTATCTCTATTCTTCCCCTTTCTTATTTGGAGCTGCAGAACTTTATCATTAAGTTAATTACACCAAGCAATTAAAAAGGATCTACTTACTTGGGAACAGCGATTCGGAGTTAATTGCTGCTTAATGCCTGTGCCCGTGGGCTGGGTTGATGGGAGAGCTGGAAGTCTGTAGGTCAGCATGGTATTTCTTGTTGCATTTTGCCGTCAGATGCTTTTGCTCCTGCACATGACAGGGTCAGAAATACTGGATAAACCGCATTATACCAGTCCTTATCTTTCTATGGGTATGAGGGACAGATATTCTCATTAACGCTCAACCTATGAATCATGGGTCAGCCACTTACTGTACAGAATAATAAATTGTCCAGAACTACGTGTGCACAACGCAATTGGCTCTAACATTAGGGTCCCTTACTATAGAAGCCAGACCAGAGCTCCGGCGAAAGAGCTCATTGAAAATGGGTTCAGATTCTGCTTTTGCCACTTAGCAATTCTCAGGGTCTCTCAAGGACATTTTAATGTTGCCATATTCTCATTTTTAAAAAATTATATATATATATATGTGTGTGTACATAAGACATAACACTTTCATGTTTCCTTAATGTCTGCTTTACATAACCAAGTGATTCTTATTTGGATATAACATTTATTTCAGATGAATAATGGCTTTATGAGGCAAAACTTTGCTTGCTGCAATATATAGAAAACTAATCTTGAAACAGCGAAGAGCACTTGATTTTCTTGGTTGGGATAAAATAGGAGACACCAGGAAAAAAAAACTAATAAATTCTATAGCAAAGTGAGTACTTAATAGAACAGATTGGTATTAAATTCCGGATTGATTAATTATGCATAGCAACTGTCAGAAGTCAGAAGAGTTTGAAACAGCACTCACTTTTATCCAAGATGGGAGGTCATCCTCAGGGGGTTTATCTATGGGTGCTCTGGTCACCTTGTCAAGAATAGTCTTGATGAGGTGACACACATTTAATCAGCCATTGTCACTGAAAGCAGCGTGGCGCTGAAATAGGTAGTTCAGCCAATGGCCCTTGTTGAATTAACAACTTTGATGACATGTTGAATGCCGGAGTCCTCTTTTCAGGAGTTCAGGAAACCTAGCTAAGCATTTTAATGATGTATTGCTCAACCTCCTGTAGCAGTAGAAAATAAGTAGACCAAAAATGGATGAGAAACTAGGAGCGGGGGGACCCTCATGATTCCAGCCCCGAATTGATAGAGCAGATGAACATTTTAGGACTGTTGCAATAAACAAATATTCATTGTTTCCTCTGTGCATGTGCCAAACCCTCCATGATTCTGGCAACTTTCTTCCGTTACCCAGCAGGCCTTTCATTCTCTTTCAGGAAAGTAGAAAGGATCCTGACATGACTGCCTCTGATACTTATAATTAAAGCCTGGCTGAAAAATATTCTCTGTAAATTAGGCATTGACCTGAAGCAAAACTGTCGGAAGTATAGTGTGTGTGTGTGTGTGTGTGTGTGTGTATGTTATATTTATAGATTTGCAAAGAGGCATCTTCCCTTTCATGCCTAATTCTACCACGGATGAGCAGTCAACACTGACTGTGAAATAATAACTATGAGATATCACAAAAATGTGTAAGGTATCTACTGAGTTTATGCTTTGTGCACTTTTTTTGTTGTATTTTTCTTCTTCTTCCAAGATCAGACGAGATCGGGCGCGTTCAGGGTGGTATGGCCGTAGACTCTTCTTCTTTTATATTTGCTGAAGTCTCTCTCTCTGTCTCTTTTTTTTAGGTCCATGTTGTCTTAGCCTCTTTAAGGGATAGCAAGGGGAGCTCTTGAGTTCATGCACAGGGCAGAGTTGTATACAGACAATAGCCCACATCTGGCAGTCAAGTTGGTACAGGTCATACTAACCAAAGGGAAAGAGACCTAAAAGGTAGTCAAATTTGTCAGGGCTTTAGACTGGCTGCCTACAGCTTCCTGTCCAGTCCCACTCTAGAGATTCACCTGCCAAAGGTGAAGGGTTTGCCTCATTTTATTCGGGTTCGTGATATGCCTATTTCCAGTGTATATCAGAAACACAGATGGTAGATTCCAGTGCTATTTTCTACTCAAAGCAAACCTGGTCAAAAAATAACAAAGAGGGTGATGTCATGTAGGACAGAGGCAAAAAATGGACCCCAGAACACCATGAGGTTGTTGGGCCATGGTTGCTAGGTACTCAGAATGTTACATTATAAATATATTTTTAACAAATATAAATAGGGAAAATCAAAGATGCTGTGTTGGAATTAAATATTGAAAAATTGTGCTAATGGTGCAGGTAGGAGGAAATGAAATATTTACTAAGCATCTTTTAGAGCCAGGCATGTTGCTAGAAGCAATCTATGAATAATAGCTAAGGGATGTTAAGAAATTCGCTCAAGTTATACAGATACCTCCATGTTTATGAATGGGCAAGTGATGAGCATTCTATAAAAAGAACATCCCTCTAAGCTACCATACTGTTGGCTAAAGTATGGTCCTAACCCCTCAAGTAGACTATGGCCCTGAATGCCATCTTGAGTTTAGAATTCATTCTATAGAAAAGGAAGAAGCTTGGAATTTGTTCTATGAGAATTGCTTCTATGGGGTTGGAAGTAGAATTCTCTCTGGGAATTTGTTCTCTGAGAATGGGATGTTATTGGAGCTCCAGGAGGAAGCCCGTAAGTATATCAGAGTTGCCTATGGGAAAGATCACCTAGGCTCTAGTGTGAACAACAAACGCATCTGAATGTGGGGAGGTCATTTGGGGAAGACAGTAAACTGAGGGTTTGGACGGTCTGGAGCTAGCAGAACATCCATGAAAGGATGACTATGATAGTTGTTGAAAATGCAAGATATAAAAGAGGTCAGAGACAAAAATAGACAGATGGAGAGCTCTTTATACGGCACAGGAGTGAACATGAGCGCAGGCCAGTGAACACAGGTCAGATACCTCATGGCTCTTTGACTTGGGCTTGCCTAGGCTTGGGCAGGTGTATCTGCTTTATTACAGCTTCGGTTCTTACCCTGTTCTTTATTTTTCGCAAGAGCAGTTGAATCCGTGTGGTCTAGCTCACCAACATTGCGATTCAAGTTGAGGAACTGGAAAGAAGCCACAATAAATCAGAAACTCCATGACCTGTTGCCCACTGCTGGAATGGAAAGGCACTTATGGGAATGTAATTGCATGCTAATTTTAAATTAATAAAATTTTAAAATAATAAAAATAGCATGCTGATTTTAAAAGCCTGTGAACGATCCTATCAGGCTGAGGAGAGCCACAGAAAAGGGTGAAGCTCAGAATGCAGGGCAGGCAGAGTGAAACTTGGGATGCAGTTCCACACGTAGGGCTCAGATATGGAAGTATATGGTGAGGGCAAGAGGGCATGGACCCACCCAAAGGACCAAAGGACAACGTGAGTAAGGGTCAAGGACTACGGATCTGGGGAGGGAAAGTGGGTAATAGGGATGAAGGAGCCCTGCAAGAGGGACTGACAGCACATGCAACAGTAAATACTCTTGACAGTATGCCAAGTATTTGCTTCAGCTCAAGTCAGGAGTGATGGCTAGTAGTAAGAACCAGCAGCCTTAGTTGGACAGCCCAAGCCTAGAGAAAGAGCTAAAAGGACACCAAGGCTGGACAAGGCAGTTCTTGACTCGGTTATTCCAGATTAAGAACTTCATTTCCTGGAGGAAGGGAGAAGGAATCATCCTTAGTTCCAGCCACCTTGCTCTCCTTAGTCCGGAGCTGCAGTTCTTCACCTTTGGCTGGGAGGCATTTCCAGAACTGAGTGAATGCTGGAGACTCACTCATCAGAGAATTTCAAGGACTCATGAGCCCTCAAATAGTTCCTATAATTATAGGGGTTCACAGACATCGCTCAGCTCTCGGACTGAGAACACTAGTCCAGGGTGAGAATAAATCAGCTTTTCTGCTGTACACCCTAGCTTCTCTGGGAAAAGGTAAGGCCTTCTTCTTATTTATCTACATATAACAGGCAGAAGACGAAGTGCCACTGAGCTGGTGGCTTCACCTCTTGAATCTTCCAGCTGTTCATGTCTGTGTGGCTGAGCCCATTCTGGCAGTGACAGTCTTCCTAGGGAGTGAGGTGAAGGGAAGATATTAATCATAGCATGATGGAGCAGTAGCCACAGCAACAATAATATCTACCACAAGCATCGCAGGCTTGTCAAGGACCAGCTACTCCAGGATACACTTTACCTTGCTATGTAAAGATTGTTACACCTACCAATCAACTGATGAGGAAACTGGGGCTAGAAGGTGTTCCTGTTGATGGATTTGCAGACAGAGAGTTGGGTTGCTCTCCCAATAAGGAATTCTCCATGCCCTCTTCCCAATGCCTGCATCTTGCGTATAGAGACACTCTCTTCTTTCTGCCCCTCACTGAGCAAGAATTAATCTTACCATTTCAGAGCTTTCCTGGTTCATGTTAGCTGTCCTGGTGAATAAGGGCCACCTCCAGTGCATAAATGCCTCTATGAAAATTAGGAAAAGGCACAGCCCCCAGGTGGGTGTAGCCCAGTCCACGCTGAGCAAGCAAATCATGAGCCAGGTTTCTGCCCTCTTCTCCCTTGGACAGATGCCCCAGTGCAGTGAATACCTACATAGGAGCCTTGACCCACACTCTCCAAAATACCAGCAGCACCAAGGACAGAACTTGGCTCCCAGGAAAATCTATAGTGTATCCATGACATTTTTTTTTCCGTGGTCTTGATACTCAGTGACTGTGTCCTCTTAAACAAATTGCTCTGGAAGTACATGCTTTTGAAAAAGCATGCACTATGAAAATGCAGAGAAAATTCTTCCACAGGACACCAGGGCAGATCGTAACTCAGCCGAGGCTCAATAAATGAATGTATCAATAATGAGATGAAGCTTGATTCAGAACAGTTGATGTTGTCTTGGGGCCTCCAAAATAACCTCTTTCCCATTATTAGGGGAAATGTGAACCTTTTTTCAAAATTTATTTCTCACAAATCCAAATCTTATTTTCAAGAGATGACCGTGGTTAGCTAAAATTACTTCCCCATACCTGTTATAGTAGAATGACAAATATGTTATTGTTGATGTATATCGGCATTGTTATTAGTCAGTTGTCAAAACCTGAAGGAAAAATCAAGGCCTGAAATACCGAAAAAGTCATCTGATTTTCATAAACATGTTCCCAAATACTGATCTCATATCCAATATCCCGATTGCCTCAATAGAAACTTCTCATATGAGACAGGAATGGCTGCAGATAACTTGGACCACTGCTAGGAAAATAGGTAGAAATGATAAGGCATGCTTTTGTGATACGTTAGCATCCATATTGATCGTGAGCTTTCAGGCTTGTCCCAGCTACGCTGGTTTATTTCCAGACCCTGATGTTTTTCTTCGGAGAACGTAATTGATTTGCCAGTGTACCCTTGCTGCTGCCCTCGGTTCCTTCTGGGTCTACATTTTAGTGTCTAGGCAGAGAGGGCCACTGACTTATAGAAGAAACTGAAGGCAGTCAAGTGATCCCAGGGTGAAGGGCTGCCCGCTCTATCCATAATCTCCGCAAGGGCTGCCATGAGCACGTCACACCCCTGGCAAACAAATTGTCATTGTCCCACCTCCGCCTCAGCGTCTTTTCTTGCCCATGGACGTGTGGCAGTGAGGGAGAGGCCCTGTGGCCATGGGCCACAGTGATGACCGTATAAGGGAGGTTTGGAATCTGGGAGGCTTTTATTGAACAAGGCTTCTCTGATTTCACTTAAAATCACTCACTTTAAGTAGAGAAGAAAAGCCTTCCAAATCCTTCAAGGCGGGATTTGTGGGTCCTTTTTGTGAAGGGAGAGAAAGAAAATAAACAGACACTGTTTATGGCTGGAAAAATAAACTCTGAGAGGCTAGAAATTCTTATCTGTAAGAACAGGGAGAGGCAGCAGGCCCCAAATAATTTACATGTAAATGGAGTAAATGATTTCAAATCATGTGATCAAATGAGGGCAAAATAGAGAACATTATTTATTGAAGGAACAAAGAGTACAGGAACTAATAATCTTAGGTGGATACATGAATATAACACAGAGACACACACACACACATTAAAAAAAAAAAAACTAGACTGTATGGCATTGAATGAGCCCTTGTCACAGTGCCCAAGGGCTGTGTTAGGACCATTTCTTTCTTAGGAGTCAGCAGCTGTAGCTAGCAGCCCTGGGGCTCTTGAACTGGGCTGATTTGTCCCATATGTGTCATGATCCTGTTTTTCTTACCTCTTGTCCTGTTGGGGCATTGACACTCTCCCAGTTAAGCATCCAAGAGGCCGACCAGCTGAATTCTTCATTTTTTTTATCCATTGATTTTGCTTGATACAGGCTGTAGCAAGTTGACATTTTTGACCTTGTCTTCATTCTGTCTCTGAGTTTGAAAATCAAAATAATTTCCATTTTTCTATTAAGATATTGTAAATCCCACAACTGAGTCACCTCACCCCCACCCCCCCACCAGTAACGTTGGGGTACTAGGAAAAGGAAAGTATTTCTTCTCTCGTGTGAAAGGAAGAGTCTTTCAGGGGCGTAGGCATTGAAGGCTTAGTTCATGGGCAGGTTAGAGCCAATGAATCTTTGTCAGGCAATTTGAGACAATATAGAGCGATTTTTTTCATTTTCATTTTAAGAGTATTTTCTTTTTTACTGGAGTATGAACAGTGCAGTGCTCAGCAAGGAGAACCCTTGACTAGGAAGACAAGAGGTGATTAAACTGGGCCTAGAAGCGATGTGTGTAAGAACTTTGCATCACAAGATCACATTAAAGTGGTTATTGATTGGGCTGAGAAGAAGGTGCCTGAAAACCATCATATTTGGTACGTCATTGATCTTCAGAAACTTCGCCCAGGCTGCACGCCGGCACTTCCCAATGAGCTTCATGACAGTGCCCTGAAGACAGACACAGTAGAAGGAGCAGAGGACAGCCAGGCCCTGAGGGCCCAATACATGTTTCCAGTTTCCAGATGTTCCAGCTTCAGTTTGATTCATCACTACTGGGAGATTAGAGTCTGAGGCTGAAATTCACTTCCTGCTGAGAAGAAAGGAGCTTTGGTGGAAACAAATAAATTACACGTTTATTTGTATCGATATCTGCTTTATCCCCTCTCCTGAGGATCTAGGGAAAGATTAATGGTGGTAATGAAAAGCCTTCCAAAATGAATATGACCAGCTTAACCGACCTGAGAGTTGGTGCCCCAAGAAGTGGAATTAGCAAAGAAAGACAGAAAGGAAGAAATGGCAGCCTGCTCTTCAGAAAACAAGCTTTCGAGATTTGTCATTTTTAGCATTTAACTTATTTCTGTTTGTCAAGGGCGGGGAAAAGAGCTGGTTATCATGGCATAGGCTAAGATATAGTCTTACCCACATACTCACCGTGACAGGACGGGGTTCAGCTAAAGCATGAGTATGCGATTCTTTCTTGTGGATCAATAACATGGTGTGGCTTGGCTTAGGATATTGGTGGAACATGGATTTCTTTTTCAGACAACTAACTTGTAGACCAAAAAGTATTGTTCAAAATTCATTTTATAGGTGTTATAGATTATCTTAAAGAAACTATAAAACTTAGGTGCCTCACACCGAACATGAAAACGAGAACTTTCATCAACTTATTTGATTTGTTCGACCTGGTTCTCTGATTTCGTTGTCTCTTCCATCCATCCTATCCTCAGGGAAGTGATAGAAAAAGTGTTTTTGACATCAAAAAAGACAATTTTTTGTTCTTTAAATTTACATACCATAAAAGTAACTTTTTAAGATGTACACGTCTGTGAGTTTTAGCACATGTGTAATTCTCGTAATAACCCTACAACCAAGGCACAGCACCATTTCATAACCACAGAAAAGTCCTTCGTGCTGCTCTTTTGAAGGCAATCCCTTCCTCTAATCCAGCCTCTGATAAGCACGCATCTGTTCTCCTTTCCTGGAGTTTTGCTTTGTCAGAACGTGATAAATGGAAATATACATGATGTAACCTTTGAAATGGGCTTTTATTCACTTAGCATGACTCCCTTGAGGTCCATCCAATTTGTTGTATGTATAGATTGTTCGTTCCGTTTATTAATGGGTGATATTCCAGTGTTCGCTTTCAATGATAAATAAATACTTAGTAAGTGCCTATTAGGTACAGAGTGAATCATGGCAAGTGTACTTTGGGTAATCACCACCTGCCTGTCTTGTAGCCGCAGCAGGTATTTGTTGATAATCTCTGATCTCTTCGAGCCTGGGTGCAACTTCAGAACGCTTCTCAACACAGAGGTCCAGGCAAATGTACCAAGCAGTTAAACTTGACCTTGGAGTACGATTTAGTTGCCAGACTACAAAAGGTAATAATCTGTGCAATTAGGGAAAATAGCATCTATCCCATTTTTTTCAAATTTAATTTTATAGTTGTATTATATCCATCCCCTTTTTTCTCCCTCCCTTCTCATTTTTATGTGAAAAATCCTTGTGTATGTGGCAAGACAGAGGAGGAAGGAGTGTCTTTACTTTGACAATACGCGCTGCTGCCCACCCTTTCTTTCTCTTTCCTTCTCTTTCATCTGCTTGTGTCTCAAGTTCGTGCCATTTGCTAGTAACGTCACGTGTATTAGGTCTCTGCCATTGTGCTCCTGGTAACTGTTTTCACGTTAATGGTGACTTCTTCTAAGTCCTTGGAAAAGGTGTGCCTGTTGACTTATCATCATCATAGTGGGGTTTTTTTTTAATTTTATTGTTGTTGTATTACATCTATCCCCTTTTTTCTCCCCTCTGTCCTCCTCCCCACCCACCCATCATAGTGGTTTTATGAGGCAAAATAATACGGTTATTATTTTCTGTGTCTTCATATATTTTGAATATAAATAATGTACACAAATGTATATACTATACCCTACATATATTAACATGTATTGCATTATTGTGCATATAAATGTTTATATATGTATGTATGTATGTGTATAACATATGCATGCATACACACACACATTACCCTACATCCCAAGTGAAAAATGAATTGTTATTCGACTACAAGTTCAGGCTAATGGAATAAGTTAAAAATTATCTTTTGTGGACCAGGAGATTAGAAGCACAGTTTTCAAAGCATTTAGCAGCCTTTTTGAAAAGAGCTTGCCCACCGGTTCACGGTAAGACTTAAACTAATGCTTAGTGATCAATTCACGCCCATGAGCTGTAGACTGGAAATACTCTTTGATCCCAGATTTGAAATGCAAACCATGGCTCAGATGGTTCCTGGGGAGCTCCCAGCCCCGGCCCTGTGTTCACATTCTGGGAGAAACTACATTTTGAATTCACCACATTGCAACCGGTGGTGTTCCACGGAGTGCTTCCTACCTCTGTCACCACACTTCAACTTCCATGTAGCTGTTGGGCTTCCCAGCTCCCTGGCCACCAATTCCTGATGAAGCCTCTGAACTACTTGGCCTCGGGAATGAACTTGGAGGCCAGGATGTCACTTTGGTCCATAGGATCATGGGTTTTCCACCGAGAAGAAATCTTGTGACCTGTGTTTTGGCCCCGGTCCATGTTCCCTCTTCCAGAAAGAAAGAGGGCAGTTTACCTTGTGCACAAACCATCTCAGGTGTGGTAAGGGCAGCTGAATGGGAAGGGTCCTGCCCTGCAGCAGCCTGGCAGTTTGACTTGAAAATTTTCACTTTTCTGTTGTCACGCCTCTTGTAATGAGATGCGGGTGGCGAACATATGTTTATTAATCTTAGTTAAAAGACACCTGCCCAGATGGTTTGTACCTGGAAAACATGTGCAGTCATCAATCCTTCTCTAATCAGTGCGTTTTCCTTCCCTCCTGGCAGCACGCCAATTTGTCAAGATGACCAAGAGTCGCTTCTCTTTGTCATCCTGTGTGGTCCATGCCTCGGCCGTAAAAGAATGGAGGGAACCGGAGTCGGTTTCTTCTCTCTGAGAAGCAGTGAGTTTCTGTCTCACTGACATGCCCTAGTAGCTTCAACCTGCGGTTGAAAGGATTCATCTCGCAGTGGTTTTGGCTTTGTAGTCTGCACATCATGGTAATGAGGTGCGTGCTCTGACCACCTCCCCCCACCCCCCACCTCAGCCAGGTGTGCGCTGAATCACCAGCCCCCAGGTGGAGTGCGTGGAGCACCCAGGCAGGGGAGACAGGGCTGATTTTGATCGGAGAGGCTCGCCTCTTTGTTCCAGCACCCGTTACCTTGCTCCTGGGTGTCTGCCGCTTGCCACAGAAGCGAGACTTCAATAAACAGAAACATTATTCTGGGGTGAGTTAGCCAAGGTATTCAACTGATCGAGGTGATGGTACACAGGCCTGGTCGATGGGAGACAGAGAGGGAGCAACGATCCGGCTCTGAAATGCAGAACAGTGCCGACATCAGAGAAGGAGCGCTGGTGAGTTGTGAGCCTGCCAGTGATAAGGGGCTAGCCCCCTGCCTCCCATCATGCCGCCGGGAATTTACGGGATTTTTACCTCATGCTTCCTTCTGGCGTGCGGGCCGGAGAATTGCAGCGCGCGCCCTGGTAATTTAAGCAACCATCATTAGGCCGTGCACATTTGATGTCTAATTAAATCTCTCCTCCCGCAGGAGCATGGCCACCCTTCATCACCCAGGGATCTTTACTGCCGGCCCCATTCCACAGCAAGCAAAATATATAAATCGACAATCAATTCCTCCAAAGGCCCGCAAGCTAGGGATTTATTTCCACTACAATACTCTGGAACTTCTATGCTAGGTTTAAGCAATCCCCTGAGAAGGGATAAGGATATTATAACGGCTCTGAGAATTACCTTCTTCATAAAATATTGCTTAAAGGTCGTAATGCATTCCGTTTTAGTGTTGACACCTAGGTATTTTCTTATTGACGGACGGCGGTGTCACACGAAGGAGGGATGCAGCCCTTGAGGAAGATGTAGGTGCATGTTTACCTGGCGACTTTTGCTTCTATGGACTTAGCACTATGACACCTTCCACTCTCTGAGACAAATGGCAGGGGGCCACCTCTTTCTTCGAAGAGACCAGACACTTCAGGGCCACCCTTCCTGTGTCAGCCTTTTTCTTTCTATCCCTGATGATGGATAAAAACAGTACAGCTTCAGGCACTTACCCATTTGAGAATGTATAGCCCTGACCTTGTAATTAGGAACGTGAGTTCTACGTGTGCGTGAAACGGACACGCCGTCCTTCATGCCGATTGCAGTTCTAGGAAACCATGTCAGGCAAGACTGGATGTGACTCCCCAAATTTCCACTCTCTAAAAAAATAGCCATATTTTTGTAACAAGGATCCTTCCCCACATTTAGATTTCCTGCGTATTTACAGCCAAGGATCCAAATGCTCTATTTTAAGATATTGCTGCCTAACTTCAATGTTCTGAAAACAAACATGAATCTCGCGTTTGATGCATGACTTTGCCTGCAAAGAATGATAATAATAAGGTATCAATATTTGACTAAGTGTGTATTTTTTCCTTCCTTATCCTGGGGGCCTGCGAAGTGGACTTCTATTCTTGAATTCTGGTGTTGACTTGTGATAAGAACTGGAAAGGCGAAGGGAGGACACAGGTTACAGTCGTGGCTGCCCCTGCACCAGCCTCTACAAGAGTAAAGTAGGCTAAAGAAGATTGTTTCAGCTCCCCGTGCTTCCTTTGACATCTAACGCCCTCTGATGAAACATGAAGTAGAGAGAGGCTCTCTAACCAGCTGTGCATTTTGGTTCCAGCTGACTGACAGTAGAAAGAAAATGTGTCAGTCATGAATATTAAGTTCCTTTCCAGCATTTCTTTTTCCAGATGGAAGCAACATGCACGTTGTGTAGCAAGGCTTCTTCCAGTTGATGAGTTTTCTTATTTATATTTTTGGCAAAGCATATTGATTTTCATCTGACTTTCACCTTAATACCCCACGGCGTGATTTAAAAAAGATTCAGCTTAGTTTCTTTTAAAAGACCCCATCCGCCCCCCAACAAACATCTGTTTATATCAAAGTCATTCCATCACAAGCTCTTTTGTTATCTCTCAAACCTTTCATTCCTTTTTTCTTTCTTTTTTATTCTATTTACTATCTTTGGAAGGACAGAGCATTACAAACCTACCTTTTGTAACTGATTGATGACATAATTTCCCAGTCTTGTCATCACAGTATTAGTAATATTAATAATTAACTTTACTATTAAGATCTACTAATTTTAGTGTTGTCCTTGTGCCAGGTACTTGAAAAATGGCTCTTAATTCTTCCAAAAGCTCTAGAAGTTAAACACTATTATTTCTACCATACAGTTGAGGAGACTAAAGACAAAAGAAATTAAGTGGCAAAAACAGGATTTGAAACTAGTCTCCCTGAATCCCAATTTCATTTTCTGAACTACTAAATATCAAAAATGTATAAACTTGATTCCATGACTCATTCATTCACATCTGCCTTGTATTTCCAAAAGCAACATTGCAATAGGGATGCAACTATAAAAACTGGTTAAAGGCCAGGCTCTCACTCATTAAGTTTCCGACTTTTTGCAAATTATTTTCAGCCTGGCCCGCAGAGAGCCCAAAGGGAATCATACCAAAAAGGGAAGGGTTTTATGTCAGGAGACAAGTTTTCATTGAACAGCTCTCCCCTGACTCTTATTCCCATGGCAACAGGCATCTGACTGAATCCTCCTTTGCAACCTCCACCAGATGGTAAGGAGCTGCACTCCCCAGAGGCACTGCTGCTTGTTGGGAAGGGGCGCAGTGTTCAGACCGTGGCCCTTGGGGCACATGTCCAGCCCTAGCCTTTGTCTCCCGATGAATCTATTGTTTGAGAAGGGGAAAAGGAAAAAGGCAACGGAAGCCCAAATCACCATCATCAGAATCCTTCATGTTCCCAGTAGCATTGGGAAAAGAACCATTTCTCATCTGAGTGTTACTTTTTGAAATATTAAGATGCACCTATTTTAAGCATCAGTCACCACATCCAATTTACCTGACATGTCCGCAGTCTTTAGTTTGAGCCAATCACTGAAAATGTCATCTTGCTTTTGGTTTGTTGCTGGACCTAATTTGAATAGGAAAAGGGAAACTTTGCATTTGAGCATTTCAAGCCTCATCATATTTTCCTTTCCCACCAGACAGTGATAAACAGATCTTGGCAAAACCTCAGATGAAAAAGAAAAGTTTAAAGGGAACCATACTGTCATTTCTATTGAATGATATGGCAATAGACCAGCAATCCTAAGGATTACTGAACATCGAGGCCTCTAAATTAGGGAAGCAACTCAGATTGTTGGTGCAAGAAAGTGCCATCCAACCTAATGAAGTTTCAAAGGTAACTTTGTAAAGAAAACTTGTATTTTTGGAATGTCAGTGCTGCTGGGCTGAGACAAAATTTAATACAGTGAAAAGGCATGAGAGCTGGAGATGGAGGGACAATCTGAGAACATGGATACATTACTTAAATTCACCAAGCTCTGGTTTTCTTAATGAGGGAGGAGTAATTATCCACAGCTTACCTGTTTACTGTAAGAAATAGGACTAAAGCATGTGAGAATACACCAGACATGCCGGTCAGTTAATAGGTGCTCAAGAAATGAACTACCACTGTTTTTCTCTCACTTTTATTTTCTAACGGGTCATGCTATTATTGCCTGCCTAGGGGGAGAGCTGAGTGAGTGACAGTTTCTTCTAGGGAACCATTGGACAGGTGAATAATGCAGGGAACAGCATCCGTTCACTTTCTGCGTGCAAGAGCATGTTCTATGAGTGTAAGAACACATTGCAACTTTCCAAATGTGAAACGATGCAAATCAAGAAGCTGAAGACATCCGCAAACTTTCAAAGCCCTCATGTTTTAAAAAAGCTATGGATGAGATGGAGAGGGTTGGCCCTCCAAGGAAAGACGCTTAGAGAATGAGAGTCAGTTGGAGGAGCCATTTAATTATATTTATCGACCCCACAACTGGAAGTTACCCAGTGCCCAGGCATGGATGCACAAGGGAGATTTGAGGCTCCACTCTTTTTTTTTTTTAATATATTTTAAAAGATTTTATTTATGATTTTAGAGAGAGGGGAAGGGAGAAAAATGTATGGTTGCCTTTTGCCTGCTTCCAGCTACGGACCTGGCTAGAGACCTGGCTTGCAACCTGGTTATGTGCCCTGGCTGGGAATCGAACCAGCGATCATTGGGTTTGCAGGCTGGCACCTTATCCACTGTGCCACCAGCCATGGCTAAGGCTCCACTCTTAACGGCCCGAAAATACTGCAGGGGAGGACAGAGAGCACAGATGTTCGCAACGCCATGAGGTCCCGTGCAGTGGGGACACAGGTGCCATCTGACGGCAAAGCTGTTCCAGGATCAGGGTCCTGCCCAGAGTTCCGATCTAAGCACTTCATTGCAGAGTTGGAAATGAACAAAGGCCAACAGCATAAACAATCTGGTTAATTGAGTTTGAATGATGGAATCACAACAAGGGACCAATAAAAGGCACAATAAGAGGGATGTTTAAAATTTCAATAAGCCTTGAAGAGATAGTGGTGTTGGGACTCTGGAAAGTCATAACAGCAAAAACTATGGGATCGTAACGCAAGCTAGGACTCTAAGTGTGATTATGGAAAACAGACAAATCAAAGGTGATTTTTTTTTATTTGTGTTTCTATGACTTCAGTCTTTTACAGTTACCTTTAAGAGTGATCCTATCATCAACATGCATTTGGTAAGAATTTACCTGTTACATGTGACCTTGAGGAAGTCATTTATCCTAAGTCCCAATGTTCTCATCTGAAACATGAGGATAATAATGCCCATCTTACAGAGTTAAACACAAGAGATTATAAATAAATTATATATATGTAAAAATATATGTAATATTATATAAATATATATATATACACACACATATATATATACACACATATGCATACATATATATTATATATACATAATGTTTCCTAGGGCTGCTATAACAAAATATCACAAATTGCTGGCTTAAACATGAGAAACGTTACATTTCTGAGGGTTGGAACATTAAGGTCAAGGTGTCAGCAGTTTGCATACCTCTTGTCTTATTATAATGGAGTTCCCCAGCTCCTACCTAAGGCCACACCTCTCATCAGTATGACCCCTTACCAAGAACTTCACTCTTGTGTTTCTCTGTGCCCTTCCTCTGCTCCAATTTCTCCCATATGCATCACTCCATCAGCCTATGGACATGCTCCAGCATCACTACATTAAAAGAAAGAAAGAAAGGGAAAAAAAAAAAAAAAAAAACCACCTTTGGTGACTCTATGGTTCCTGCTCTATTTCTTTTTCACCTGCTCTAGTAAGATATAAAAGATATATATAGTCACTGTCTCACATTTCTCAACTAATACCAGTATGTTCACATCTCTGTTCTTCAAGTTTTGGGCCTCTTAGAAGCATTCAATACAGCTATTCACTGTATTCTTCATGAACACTTTTTCTTCTCCTGGCTACTTGTCAGCATATTCAACTTCTCCCTGTCCTGTGTATGTCACTGGCTACTTAGTGTCAGCCTTATTATTTGATCATGGCCTGATAATATCAAGGACCATACAACTGAATACCTCTCAGATGCTAGGTTTTTAGGGGACCCTCCCCTCAGATTCTAGGTTTTTAAGAGATTCGAGAAAAATACCAATATTTTTCACTTAATCCTTGATTAGATGTTAAAAAAATAAGCTTTAAGTCTCATACTCAGATGCTGTCCAATATACCATATGCCTTTCTAGTTTTATTTACCCTGCTGCCTGAATAGTGTTTAGTTTCTCACTAATTTGTTTCCCATTTGAAAACATCTGTTAGAATTGCTTTTAGAAGGTATGTATTTATAATTTAGATTATTATTTATTGAGTAGAATTTGCAGCACTGTCTTACAGAATCTTTATAAGTGCCCTATAAGTAGTGAATATTGTCACTTTATAGACAGAAACTTAAAGCTTAGAAAATTTCAGTGGCTTGTCCTAGGTCATACAAGTCAAGAGTAGAGTCAGGATCCCATCCCATGTCTGACTTTAGAGCCAGTGCGCTTAACAAATGTACAATGTTATAGTTTAGCCCTTGTAGAGCAGACTGGAATTTGGGGTCAGAAAACAGCCATTTGGGGAGGAGCGCCTTTCACTACCAGCCGCAGAGAACTCCATTCCACTGGGAAAAAACGAGATTCAGCATCTCCGTGAAAGGAGCTCCAGAGTTCTGTCACAGTACAATCGTAGCCCAAGAAAGTGGTAAGGACCCAAACTCCTTCCCCTTCCCTGCTTTGCTGTCCTCTTCGCTGTCTGCATCTCAAGCTGTTCCTCCTCCTAATTGCGAGGCAGCTGAAAGGGTAGAGAAGCACACCAGCGTGTGCCCCCCTCTGGCACTGCTACGGGAGGCTGACTTAGCAAAGTCATCAGGAACGAAAACCTTCAGAAGCCCTCCAGGAAACAGCCTCTCACATCTCACCAACAAAGTGGGCTGCTCGCCTGTGAACAACCCACGTTGGCAGTGAAGGAGCCATTCCTACCACGTGGATGGACCAGGACCTACCTGAATCATGAGGAGAAAGAGGGGGTTGGAAATCAGAAGGCAGCCAGGGCGTGGACACCATGAAAAGAAGATAACTGTTGCATGGACAATTGAAAGGCCTACTTTATCTCTCAAGGAGAGTGTTAGGCACAGTATCTGTGACTGCACGTGTGCCACTTGGGTGCCCTTTTAACAAAACCTCAACTGTAGCCCTGGCTGGTAGCAGAGTGGGAAACGCGCCGTCCTGTGAACCCAAAGGTCGCAGGTTCGATTCCCCAGCCAGGGCACATAACCAGGTTGCAAACCAGGTCTCCAGCCAGGTCTGTGGCTGGAGGCAGGTGAAAAGCAACCATACATTGATGTCTCTCCCTCTCTGCCTCTCTCTCTTCCCCACTTTCTAAAAATAATAAAATCTTTAAAAAAAAAAAAACCTCAACTGTTCTTCATACGTCCCTTTTCCTTTTTCCCAAAAGTCTAACCATCTCCTTTTTTGTTGTCATGAGTCTTAAAGAAAATATGCTTTCTGGGGAACCAGGAATGCTTAATTACCTATCATTCGGTCTGTGACTATTCTGTATGGGATCCCCAATTTTGCAGAACGTACCAGGAGGCTAAGGGGTTGAATGCTTTCTCAAGTCACCGAAAGGCCTGTGCAGATTTAAAGTTCTTGCCTTAGAACCATGTCATCTGTGCTGGATGATCTCTGATCATAACTAACTATCGGAACATCTTCCAATGTCCTCACCCCTGTTATTAGAATCTGTGACTCGGGCACCCTGTTCCGGTCTCACAGCACTCTTATTTATAGAATAATCCTATTTGCAAATATGCTATTCATGCTCCTGCCGTTGGTTCTAAAGTAAACCATTTTGCACGTGGCATTATAAAGCCTTATTATAAAGTGCCTCTCCCGGCCCAGCCGGTAGATAGATCATCACCACCTCATCATGACATCGTCTCTTTCTCACCCAATGACAGGGAAACTGACAGTCCTACTACCCTGACTCTGCATTTGACTTTAGGACAGGCACTCTCAGGCAGGAAGGACTTTCATATAATGGATTCCAGTCTCCTCCTGCCTACTCTGATTGCTGGAGGTGTCCTTGGGGTGTGAAGAATGGCATCATCTGCTCGCTCCTCTAGGAGAAGTTGGATAAGAATATGTCGACAAGAGCCAATATTGTGTGTCAGTCATCCAACCTCTTTCAAATCCTCTTGGCGTCTACTAGGGAGAGCAGAGGGGGAGACGCAGAAAAGAGGGGGAAGGGTTTCGTCAAGGAACTAGTATGAATGGCCTATGGACATGGACAACCAGGGTGGGATTGACTGTGGGAGAGGGGAGAGGGAGGGTGAGGCAGGGGAGAGCAATGGGGGGAAATGGGACATCTGTAAAGCAACAACAATACATTAATTTAAAAAATCCCTGTAATTATTAATCCTCCAGTGTTTAATGCAGGGTAAAACAACATGGCTTCTCGTAGTTGACCATGAACTAATTAGCCCATTAACGCATTCAGCCAGATTTGCCCCAGTAAGGAAAGGGGTTTGGGAGGTGTGTTAACCCTTGAAGGCCACTGCAGCCTTCAAGGCTGGAGCCACATTTGCAGCTGACAGGTGCATATCCTGATCTCCCTCCCAGGGAAAGACACTAGGTGTCGTCAGGAAACGGAAGCCATTAACCCTCACTGTACCGAGAGCGGCAGGTGAGTATGACTTTGCACAAATTGAGGAGATAAGGCGTTGTGTTTTGTTTTGCTCTTTTAAGACCAAACAGAGTCTGAATTCCAGCCAAAATCGAAACTCAATATTTTCTGGCAAACAGCCTGCATCCAAATTCGAAATCTTGCCAGAATTTGTTTATTTGTTTATAGCTTTCCAGGAAACACCAAGAGTGGGCAGGCAAGAAGCTCTGTGCTGGGACGAAGGGTGCTTACAGCAGCTGGAGGCCTTCGGGCCAGGAAAGGAATGTCGCAATTCTGTTTCTGTCCCTCTGTTTTCTCGCACCCTTATTAAGTCGTGTGGAACGTGCCTCTGGGCGGTGAGGGTGTGTGTTGGGGTGGGAGAGAATGGATGTACATGGCTGGTCCTAATACAATGGCTGCGGAACAGACAGGCGGTGCCAGCGAGGTGGCTCCTGTCCTTCCCAGGCAGCAGCTTACCTGACGTAGAGTCTTTAGGACCCATCTCTGCGTCTAGAATGTGGGCAGGCCTCCGGGGGCAGCACCTAACCTGGGGCCATACAAGCCTGAGGCATAGCCGTGCAGCTGTTGCTTGTCTAAGCGTACCAGTTGGGGTTCCCACTTCTCTCGTGCCAAGGCACAGGTTTGGGTGTCAAGTCCAAGTGGAGGAAATGCGAGGGTAGAGCCAGAGGTGGGGACAGTAGCAGTGGAGGTAGAAAGAGATGCAGCTAAAGTGGTCGGAGCAGAGAAAAGCCAACCTCTGTAGAGAAATGGGGAGCAGGTGGCAGCCCCCAAAATCTTTTAGGTGGCTTCCAAGGCCATGTTGCACGCAGAGGGAGGTGGGGGTGTCTTGAGTGTCTAAGGGGACAGCCTGGGCTCACAAAGATATTTATAACCTTGGGTTTATTATACTCGCACAGGGCTGTACATTCTCAAGGCCTCTGTGCCTGGTGGCTCCCTCTTTGTAACCCGCCTCCCCGCCCCGCCAACCCCAATTCATCACAGCTCCTTTGGGCAATAAAGAGAGATCGTCCTTTTCTTTCTTGAAAAGTAATACGAAAACCCCTGCTTCTGTCAGTCCACGATGCACTATTTAGGTTGCCTGGGTAGTACATAGCACTCCAGGTGCCCTTTCTTTCTCTCCAGTTACTGGGATCCTTTTGCTCAGGGTCCTTCCTTCCCTTAATGCAGTTTTTGTGCCACATAAGAAGATAAAGCTTTCGTTTCAACAATAAGAAGCATGGAACGGGGTTAAAAAAAAAAAAAGCACTTCAAACTCTTTTAAGAGAGGGTGTGGAACTTTGGAGAAAGAGAAGCTTTGGTGGCCTTCTAAAGAAAAAGAAAAAGAAAAAAGGCCTAGAGCTAAGATTTCCAACACGGGGATGTTGCCCCTCTGCTTGTAAATCATTTCATTCTGTGAGTCATCTCTGCCCTTTGGAAAGTAATGCATGTAGGGGTGTATGTATTAATAACTCCCTTTGTTCCACAGGGGCTGTGAGCCAGTGTCTCCAAGTCGAAACAAAAATGTACTTAGAAGTATGTAAATGGGAAAACTGGTTCAAGGGGAAAAAGTAAGAGTGTGAAAAATTGAGATGCAGGTAAGGTTATTTTGTTCATAAAGTAAATGTTAGGTGGTAGAAGAGGTCAGGAACACCCGTTGGTGTTTTCCAATCATAAAGGCAGGAAAAGGGAATGTAACATCATGGTAATGGTGATGGTGATGATGATGATGATGATGATGATGATGTTGATGGTGATGACAGTCATTCCATATTACTTGCTTACTATGTGCTAAGTAAGCCTCTTGTTGGTGTTATTCCATTTTATTTATTCCATCATAGATACAATCACTGTTCTCATTAGGTAAGGAAACCAAGATTTAATATGATAAAAATAAATATTTGCCCTGAGAACTAGAGTATGAAATTTGATATTGCTCCATGGGTCAGCAATAAGAGGTCCCAAGATGCAATGTAGGGACCAGTGTCCTCAAAAAATGGTTATGCCGAATCTAATTGAATTGGGCAGCATTAGAAAATCAATAGAATTGTTACAATGCCATTTACATCCAAGTGAACTTTGGGAAGTATCTTCTATAGAAAAGTCTACAGTGTTAAATATCTTTTATAGGAAGGTCCAGGAATTGCTGTTCTAGGGGTGTTCTAATGCTTTGGCTCAATCTGATGATATACTTTAGCCTCAGGCAAAGTTCCGCAGATCCTTATTTCAGAGATTTCCTTAAGTATTTAAGCCCCCTGACAAAGACCTGGAATTGTGGATGTCTCCACCCTTGTTACGTACAGCTTGATTCCACTTCATGAATGGTGGAGACTAGGAAGGACCCATAAGCAAACCGGTCACTGTAAATTCTTCCATAGAATGTCGATGGGCAGAACCAAACTGTTTCTCATTAAACAATTCTGAAATTGTTTCCAAGCCCCGTGTAAAGAATAATCAAATTTCAATTAACTGATATATTCAAGTGGCCATAGAAATTTAATTGAGAAGGGTCAGGTATTAGAGGCATAATGGAAACAAAATAGAGCCAGCCCTTCTCATCACTGAGCGAACGATCTACCAACAACCATGGATATTGATAATTAGACTAGCAGTTAAAATAAAGCCTAGTAGATCACACAAAGACAGTCACATAGAGAAATTGCCTTGTGAACTGGATGCAGAGATCAGTGGCGTGTCTATAAGTTAAGAAACATCAGTGATGGCCAGCAACTCATCAGAAACCAGTGTTGAGGCCCAGGACAGATCATTTCCTAGCCCCATCAGTGCTGACACCTTGACCTCATGCATCTGATCTCCAGAATTGTGACTCAATACATTTCTGTTGTTTAAGACTCTCTGTGGTATCTTGTTAAGAGAGCCATAGGAAATTAATACAAAGCTCCTACCCCACCCGCAACCTCAAGCCAGAAACCTGGGGGTCATTCTGTACCACCTCTGTCTCTTATCTTAGCCACTACGTGTGGTCACCAGTCTGCTTCCCCAGCTCTCTCATTTTGTGCCTTTGCTTACAGCCTTTTTCTCCTGCCAGGTGCATTGGCCTACGGCTTAGCTCAGCCCACACATGTGGGTCAGTCAAGATCCAGTCAGGAAAGCAAAATCACTGTACATAGTAAGGAGTTTGCTGTACAGATAAGAACTTTCACAGTTGCGGGAGGAACTTGGAAAGTAAAGATTAGAACAGAAGAATTTAAAAATCAGAATAGAAGAATTTAAGAATCAGAATAAAAATCACTGCCCTGACTGGTGTGGCTCAGTGGGTTGGGCATTGTCCCACAAACCGAAAGGTCACTGATTCTATTCTTGGTCAGGGTTCTACCTGGGTTGCAGGTTTAGTCCATGGTTGGGGCGCATACGAGAGGGAACTAATTGGTGTTTCTCTCTCACGTCGATGCTTTTTTTTCTCTCTCTTCCCTTTTCTCTAAAAATAAATATTTTTTTTTTTAAAAAAAGAAAGAAAAAAAGCACTGATCAGATCCGGTAGAGATGAATGAGTTGGCACATGCACAGAGATCTTGAAAGAAGTCATGTGCATCCGGCGCAGTAGGGCTATCAGGGTTCTGTAGAAGCCTGGGTGTTCTTGATGACTCATGACTTACGGGCTATGTGAGTTCACAGCACTGGGCCTAGCGTGGGTCTGAGACTTGCTAAGTTAGCAAGGCCAATAGTCAGGACTGAGATGCGGATGCAGAGAGCATCCTTCACCTCTGCACATACGTTAGCTTATATCGGATGATGACCTTTACAGTGTACCAACCACTGCCATGCTGTCACCCCCAACCTCACAGTACTTCACTTGGAGGAATTCTAACCTGGGGCCATGCAGAGAAAGTGATTCCGAGCAATAGCACTTTCAAACTGGCAATAAAACACTTTAGCTGAAACTGCAGCAAATGACCACATACTTGAGAGCTTAAAACAATAGACATGTTTCCTCTTGCAGATCCAGAGGTCAGAAGTCTAAAATGAGTAACAATGGACCTTAATCAAGGCATCAGCAGGGGTGAGCTCCATCCAGAGGCTATGGGGGAAAGTCTTCTTTCTTCCTCCAGCTCCTGGTGGCTGCCAGCATTCCTTGACTTGTGGTCACATCACATTGCACAGCAATTTTATGTTAACATGTCTGTGTCTCCTATGAAACCTGAACTCTTCAAATGTGTAGACCTGTCCCTCTCTGCCCATATGACTCAATTTGGCCCGTAGCAGGTATGAAATTAGTGTTAGGGATTTTTCCCCCTGGTCGTGCACTTTATCAATTGATAGTGTTCTCCCTTATACATGATTAGAAAATGCTTTCTAAAATTATTTCCAGGTAGCTACTTTTTAAATCAGAGCTTCCCACGCAGGATGATCTAAGCTATTAATGCCTTCAGCTTGCTACAGAGCCTGATAGGATTTGGAGCTAGAGTTACCTGACCAGCCTCACTCATTTACCCCAGAAATCTATACAATAATGATCTTTTTCTTTTTACATATACAATTAGACAGAAGAAGTTGTGAAGCAGTGTTCCAAGTGAAGAAAACTTGGTTCTATCTTTTATAAATAAATGTTTTATCTTTCCTGAATTCCAATAGGTTGAAATGTATTATGTGGAATAATGAACCTAAGTTTAAGCTCTGCCTTCACTGACTTGCTCTGTGTTGTTGTTCAATAACCTACCTAAGACCTGGTTTTCTCAGTATAAAATGAAAATAGCAGTTATATCTGCCCTAAAGGCTCACTTGTGTGGAAGCACTGTCTGCAGTCCCATGTCTGACACAGGTGCTAGTCATAATTTGAGGTCAGGAATGCTGGTCTAATTCATGAGGACTGATTAGCCCCATGTAACTGTATTGGAAGTTTGCCATTTGGTGCAGTTACTACTCTTCTTATTCGGGGTTACTGAGACGGGATAGAGGCAGCATCCCATCTTGCACAAATGGGTGTCTGTGATACAGACACATGAGAAGAAGGCTCTATCAGGCCGGTATCAGCCTGTCAGTTCTTGCAGAAGTGGCTCAGGGTTGCAAGAAGAGTTGAAGATGGTCAGAGAGTTAGAGCAGAATGTCAAGTTTTACAGCCATGGAGCCAGGGGCAATGGGAAGGCCACCAGGGGTGGCTTTCTTAGCACGCGTCCTTTCCTGGGACTGCAGCTGGGCCTTGCCTCCCTTGTACCCTGCCCTCCTTCCTGAACCTGTTCTTTATTCAGGTCGCCACCTCTCCAAGCTCTCCTTTTCCTCCTTCCCCACAACATTTCTTTTCTGCCTTAGTGACCTGGACTTGGCTTCTCTTGATTGCCACCAAGAACCCAGCTAGAATAATAACTTAAAAGTTTTTAAAATATCAATTCTGCCCTAACTCAAAACAATATCCTTTTAATAGTTTTTTAAAAGGAGCCTGATTTTGTGTAGAAATATTATACTGTGTTGTTTGCCAGGCATCCATCCCTAAGCTTTTCAGCAGTTTCTCCATCCCATCTCTTTTATGGTCATTTTGAACCCAGAATGAATTATTTAACAGAAATTTATTAGGTCATTATTATTTTTCAGGCACCATCCTATGTGTTTAGGACATATCTAAAACATTAAAAGTATGCCCAATAAATGTTTGATAAAATACGAGTGCTGGATAAAACCAACAAATAAGGAAATAATATGTGAAATGCTTATTGTAAAAAACTAAACTGGGTAAACAAGGAATTCAAAATTCCTATGTATAATGGTATGAAATAGATGTGTAGTGTGATAAAAGCCATATTTTAAATGTAATTTAGAAAGGTAATCTCTGCTTAGATATGCTATTAAACACCTATTATGTGCTCTTAATTGTGGTAGATCAAGTGAATGATTTCCAAACGACAGCTTCTGGTCTCAGGAGAGATAAGCCATATGTACATGAACTAGTAACTTAAAATATGCTGAGATATAACAGTGCCACATAAATAGAACGAAAGCTAAAGGTTCTTAGAATGAAGGGAGAAAACACCGCCGTCATCAACCTAGGCTCCGTGGGAAAAGCAACAGAGGAGATGTTGGAGCTCAGCCTTTAGTAATGATAGGATTTAAAACCATAATTTTGCTAGTCATGGACACTGTTTTCCATACCTTTTCCCATTTGAGCCCCTGGGTGGGACAGTGCATCTGGACCCCATTGGGGTTTGTGAACTATCTTCTGTGGGAAAGTCGACAGTGTTAAATATCTTCTATAGGAAGATGTGACTAGTTCTGATAACTGAGCGGAGAGCCAAAGTGGCATGTGTCACGTCCAGGTCAAAGCATTTAATTATCCTCCCAAGTCTTGGCCAGCTCTACGCCCTGGTATGACAATGAGCACTATCCACATGGCTACTCCATCCGCTGACTCTGTGGCGTGTAAGGTGAGGCCAGCTCCCTGCTAATGCACAGAGACATGTGACTGGCCCCCAAAGTAAGCCTTTGTGATTTTCAGCCAGGAGGATCAGGGGTTGTTTTGTTACTGCAGACGACCCAGCCTCATTCTTACTGATGCAGCAGCTGTGGGAGAAAAGGCAAAGGGGGAAGCAAAGATACAGGAAAGCAGACTCAAAGTAATGAAAAAATGACTTTGGAAAAGAAGTCAGTGCTAAACTAGAGGAAGCATAGACTGCAGAGAATTTTGCATGTCGAAGTAAGAAGTAGGACATTCTTTTGGGACCCTATTCTTGGCTTTGAGCAAAGCCTAGATGTGAGAAGTGAACTTGATGATTCGCCTGAAAGCAATCATCTGTGGGCATTAGAGAACGGAGTCCAGTTGGGCTATGGCAGGATATAGACAGGATATGAGAAGAAAAGAAGTTCTCTTAAGCTAATGGCAATACCCTTTTTAAAAAAGAACAACAGCCACAACAAAAATCTCCAAACAAATTGCATGCTAATCAGGGGAGAATTTATAGATTCACCTCTAACCATTTGAGCTATTGGTTTAATATTCTCGGCTCAAGGAAAAAACTCTTGGACCTCTGATTTCACATTCATCATGTGTGAATAATGGTTCTTGTTAGCCCTGTAATAATGTCCTCTTTTTTTTTTAAAGTGAAGCTGAGTAATAAAATTTTTATTGCAATCCGATGCTAACATGATTCTTCCTAACTAAGAATTATGTTTGGTGGATTTTAACAACCCCAGAAAATATTCAGGCTAAGAATTTCAGAAGATATGTTTGGCAAAAGGAACATTCTTATGGATTGAAGTTTTAGGGAGATTTCTTAAGCATATACTTTTATGGTCTTGTCTTTTACTTTTAAATGTAAAATGAGTAGTTTTCCATTTTTAATTACTTTAAGCATCACCTAGCAACACTGTAAAATGCAGAATCCTCAGCTTTGTTTTAGAGGGGTTCTGATTCAGCATGTACAGTATAGGGGTGGGGGGGTGTAATGTCTGTATCCCTCCCCCAAATTCGTGGGTTGAAATTTTGTCCCTCACTCACTGTGAAGTCACAAGGATGTGGGCCTTTGGGAGGTGACTGGGTCATCATGAAAGGTAGGTGCCTTATACAGGAGAGCTTTCTCACTCCTGTCTTGTGGGGACACGACCAGGAGACAGCAGTCTAGGAACCAGAAAGTGTTTTCACCAGACACCAAATCTTCCTTCGCCTTGATCTTGTACTTTGCAGCCTCCAAAACTAGAAGGAGTACATTCTTGTTCTTTAAGCTGTTCAGTCTAGGGTATTTTTGTTATAGCGATCTATATGAATAAGGGGGCTAGGGATGTGCATATTAAGAAGTACAGGTACGGTTGTTAGGTTCCAAAAAAAAAGCCATGTTATGCGAATCCATGTTATTTGAAATAAAGAACTAATACAAAAAAAAGGAATTAAGTTTCAAAAAAATTTTAAATACTATTATATTTTTATAATTAAGAGAAATATCTTTATGAAGCAATTTTCACCAAATGTATAACATTAATATATATTAATGTTTTCTTCATCATTACTACTAAGCACCGTTAATGAAAAATTTCAAATGAGGTATCTTTTGCTCTTAAAAGCTTTAATTCCATTCCATGTTATTCAGGAATTTCCTTAATTTCAAATGAGATATCTTTTGCTCTTAAAGGCTCATATTACGCTCTATGCTATTTGGGGATTTCTCTCATTCTCAATCATGTTAGAGTGAAACCGTGTTCTAGGGTGCCGTGTTGTACAAGGGTTTTCGCCAATCCTTAAACTGTGTTATGGAAGTGCCATGTTGCAAGGGGATTACCTGTAGCTCAGGTCATGTGTGAAGGTTCCACTTGCAGGGACTTTATATTGACTCTGAGATCCAACCACGAGCTCTGTGAAGGCAGGGCTGTGTTTTAATTATTTTGGCATTCCTGGTATTTATTAGAATTCCTAGCACATGTGAGGCAGAGCTGCGTAACACTTATAGACACTGGCTTTGCAGTCAGACAGGCCTGGATTTACCTGCTGGCTAAGAGTTATTAGCGCTGAGACAGAGGATGTAACCTCCCCAGACCTGGATTGGTCCAGAGAAAGTTGAAGATAATGGCACCTTCACCCATGAGGACTGCGAAGCTTACATGAGGTTATGTTTCCGCAGAGCTTGGCTTAGTTTCTGGGGCCAGGGACCTGGAGTGAGATCTTGGTACGATTATGATGGTATTATGGCCAGCACACAAGAAGGCAATGCCTGCGTTCCTGACCAAGGAAGAAAGGCCAGATACAAATCAAAATTTCTCTCTCTTTTTTTCAATTCTCACCCGAGAACCCTTTTTTTTCATTGCTTTTTAGAGAGGAAAGGAGGGAGGGAAACATCGATGCAGGAGAGCACTGACTGGCTGCCCCCCAGATGCCCCCAGGCATGGGATTGCGCATCCTGGGTGGAGGATCTTAGACATCCAGACTAGGGACTGAACTCGTAACCCAGGTACATGCTCCCCCTGGGAATCAAACCCACAGCCTTTTGGGTATGGAATGATGCTCCAGCCAACTGAGCCACACAGGCCAGGGCCAAAGTTCCTCCTAATGAAGGGCTGAGAATGCATCCAGTACCCTGCAGAATTGAAGTCAGGTAAAAGCCCACTTGGAGAAAGTGGTGTAATGCGGCGAGGTGAGGCATCCTGGTTCCCCAATGTGACAGAATCAAGTTTGGAGTGATTTACCATGTGGCTTTCTTTGAAGATTTGGTAGCCCTTCGCCTCGGGAAACTGTGGCTCCATCGTGTTCCAGAATCTATCCAATATTATTGGAAATCCCTCCTCCAACCTTCAGTGAGGGTCGGGGCCAAAGGTGGGAGAGAGAAAGAGGAGGCAGACTTGGAGGACCCATCCGAGGTACTCCATAAAAGGTGATGGTTTAGGTTGTTATTTATTATTATTACTACCGTAAAGCCTTGTGAATGATGAGACTAGCTGAACTTCATTGAATGCTTTCTATGTAATAAGCTGCGTGCGAGGGTTTTCCATATGTGTCTCTCCTGGAGTCCTTACAAGGGATTCCTTTGAGATTGCTACTATTTTTATCACCATTTAGACACAAAGGAAGTAAAGCTGAGAAAGGTTCAATAATATGTTCAGGCAAAGCTTGGATTCCATCTAATGCGCGAACCTGAGACAGTGTTAAAAATGGACTAGTCAGGTTGAAACAGGGAAAAGACAGCCTGCCCTGAGTTTGGGGAATTTGTCTCCTACTTGGAGCCTGGGTGTGTGTTTTGTGGGGGAGGGGACCTGTTTTCCCTGAAGCTGGCCACGAAACACAAAAACAACAAAAAATGTAGCTGAAGAGCTGAGGTAGTTTTTGCCTTTCTCGTATGAGTCAAAAATAAGAAATTGCAGTTCAGGCTTTTGTGAAGTTGAATTCCAGCCCTGTGCGCTGCAAACGACACACTAAGTGCTAATAATAGGCGCGGTCCAAACACACGCCCCTAGAGGCCTCCCAGCTCTATTGGGTCGGGTTAGGACAAGAGATAAGAAAACTGCTCTAGATGAAGGAGCTGCAAGCCCCTAGACAGTGTGACTCCTTTTCTCGGTAACGAAGTAAAATGAGCATTGTGACCGGGGTGAAAACCAACAGCAGAAATGAGAACCCACCCTTGTTAATTGTTCCGTCCCCTGGGAGCCGCGGCTGGTGTGACTCGGCTAGACGGGACCAGGAAGAAATGGTCCTATTTTTAAAGGACTTTTCTACGTTTCATCTGACGTGAACCCAGTTCCTAAATCATCTTTGAATCAGAATAGCAGTTCTTTGTTACCCACTTGGCTGGAGAGTTAAAGAGTCTTTGGAAAATGTTCAATAAACGTCTTAGCTCTATGCAAATATAAACAGCACAGTTATTTGTGAAAAGAATATCAAAGAAAAGCTTAATATTATTTAATCTTTTCTCCGCTGGGAAGCAAATACATTTATTTCGATGTACAAAGAGATGGAATTACTTCAGAGAATAGACTATCCGGTGGCTGCAACATAGTAGGTATGTAAGTACGCATCGGATGAATTAATGAATACAATATCATATGAATAGAAGGCCTCATTAAAAACAAATTAGAAAGCTGAACCCGTATGATAAATAACCATTTGTACCTACCAGCTTAATTTAGTCTCTTGCTGCCGATAAGAAAGCCTTGTTTAAGATATGGAGAATAATAGGGCTTGAAATTGAAGGGGGAAACATGGAAGGACCCAGGTCACAGCCAAACTAGTAAATTCCATTTGTTCACTCAGAAAGAGGATGCTCAGAGCAGACTCAGGTGACGGGGCGTTGCGGCCGGAGAATGCATGTTCTTGGGTGGGGAGGCTCAGGTCTAATGGGTGGGCCAACGTGACAGAGTTGGAATTGGCTTGAGGGATGGGCGCACAGGGATCGCCCCCAGATTTTCAGTGAATTGCCAGGACTTCGTACCCTTTCAAGGTCACCTTTGGCTCTGACAGCCTGAATTCAGTTGTATTGCCATGCTGGCCCAGCTAAGGAATTCAGCCTGGTTCCCTTGATTTCCACGGTCCACCACCCACACGAGGAGCATTTGACTTCATGGATCACCGGTTTGTTATAAAAGGATGTGACTCAGGGAGAGCCAGGTGCAAGAGTCGCACAGGATAAAGCTCGGGGTCGGTGAACACGGAGGGTGCCCTCGGAGAGCAAGGAAGCTCCGTGCCCTGTCTCTGGGCCTCATCCTCTCCTGACGCCATAACATAGGTATGAGCGATGAAATCATCGGCTGTTGTGCGCCATCCCAGGGCCCCCTCCCCTCTCCAGGGCTCTGGGATTCAGGAGCAGAGAGGCTGAAAATCTCATTCCTAGGGGGTCTGCTGGCAACCAGCCCCAAATCTTGGGCTTGCCACAATACGCTTCATTAGCCTAACAAAAGACACCTTTCTTCTCTCCTCACTTAGAAAATGCCAAGGGCTTTAGGAGCTCTGTACCAAAAACCAGATGACAACCAAATACACATTTCTTTTTATAAATCATAGTGTCATACTTGGTGTCTTCTCCTGAATATGAGAAATTCCCTTTGTTCTTAAAAGTGAACACACATGCTTCTTAGTGCGGTTGGACAGGGGTGACATATATCTATCTTTGAGAGGTGATTGAGGACTTGCTGGAAGGGCTCCTGTTTTCAGTGACTCTTGTGACTTTGAACTGGAAGCAATCGGGTCTAGGGTGATCAGCTTCCTAACTTGACTTTCTCAGAAACCAGGTAATCAAGGGGCCTGCTTGCTTCTGTTCCTCTTCTCTGATTGCAGTACCTGGGAAATCAGGTCTTCTGTCCCCTCTGATCTGATTTCTGGCCTAGCAGAGGAACCATACATATATCAAGCCCTTGCTTCTGAGGCTAGTTGGGAATCAAGATCAATTTTGCAATCTACTTCCAAAAAGTAGCCAGGGGTTTACTCTGCGATAATTCTGCATTTCAAGAGAGCAATGAAAATGAAGCAGGATGTGGGAAGTCAGATGCGGGGTGGGGACCCAATTGTGCTGCTCCAGTCTGCACCCCACCCCCTCACTGCTCCTGGCTTCAAGTTCTAGGGGAGCAAGCTGTCCAGAGTTTGGGGTGTGGCACACCCCAAAATGCCACACCCTGTGGCAGAACTGTTCCCAGTCCTTCCCTTTCTTTGGGAACACTTCTCACTAGACAAACGGTCATCTTCCAAAGTCCATCTCGTAGCAAAGCTCAGAGGTGCCCTTGGAGTGTGTACAAAGGCGATTTCGGTATTTTATTTATTTATTTTAATTTTTAAAAATACATCATTATATATTTTTTATTGTTATTTAGTATCTTTTTTTTTTAAGATTTTATTTATTATTTTCAGAGAGAGGGGAAGGGAGAGAGGCAGAGAGGGAGAGAAGCATCACTGTATGGTTGCCTTTCACCTGCCTCCAGCTACAGACCTGGCTGGAGACCTGTCTTGCAACATGGTTATGTGCCCTGGCTGGGAATCGAACCAGCAACCTTTGGGTTCACAGGCCGTCGCCTTATCCACTGTGCCACCAGCCAGGGCCCATTTAGGTATTTTAACTAGCCTGACAATGTTTTCAGAGCACTCCTGTTCCCTTACATGCCCTGTAGTAGTGAGGGCTAGGTGGCATTCTCTCTTCAGTCAGCGCTCTGGAGAAGACTGCATTTCCAGTCTTATTTATTTTTTAAAATGTATTGTTGTCGTATTACATTTGTCCTCCCCTTTTTCCCCATTGCTCTCCCCTCCTCTCCCACCCACCTCCCCACAGTTAGTCCCCACCCAGTTGTTCATGTCCATGGTTCATTTACTCTAGTCCTTGACTGGACCCTTCCCTGTCTTTCCCTCTTCCAGTCTTTTTTATTTGCCGAAACCTTCCATTGTCCCCAAGTGCTGCACTAGATTCCGCTCCTATCTTCTGGTTTGAGGGGGGAATTAAAATACCCCCTTTGCTTCCCAGCGTCTTTTGCGGTTCAGGCGCTAAACACCATCAAGTTCTCAGGATGAGTCGAACACCCCCCCCACCCCCCCACCCCCCCAGAACTCATGGTTCTAGCACCTTCCCGGGCCCCCTGAGAGGGTCACCGAGTTTCAACGTTTCCATGTCAGCTTCCAAGGCAGCTTTGAGGAGCGTGATGTGGCAGCAGGAGGCGGATAGCCTTGAAAATCCATCGGAGGTCAATGTATTCCATTCTATGCACAGTGCTTCAAATTCAGTTTTAACCTTTGACGAAATTTGCAGTGTTGGGATTTTTTATGCTAGAGCGGACGCAGGAAATCGCAGGTGCAACTCATTTGAGTTTTGACTTACAATCACTGTGGGCCCCTCGGAGTTTCAGAGGAAATTCTCTCTTTAACTTGAGTGTAAAATGTCTGAAGCCTGTGGTTTGCCTCTGTCACGTGCATGAATAGGTAACACAGGTAATACTGCTTTGCGCAAATTAATTGCTAGAAAAGCAGCTCCCAGAACTTACCTGGTGTTGGGAAAGATTTGAGAGCCCCCTTGTGGTAGTAATAAGTCCAAGTGAAAAGTGATGAAAAGCTTTGAACTGTTTTCACCCCTCACCCCTTTCCTTCTTGGTTGCTTGCTTCGCGATTTTTGCTTTGTTTTTCATTTTACTTTTGCATCAGCATGTTTCATATAATGTCATGGAGGGCTCAGAGAGGGTAGCTGGTGTCCACTTTTAAAGGACAGGCTACTTGCTGGGGGGTTTTTTTTCTAATTAAACTCAGATTCTTATCAGGAGAAATAATCAGTCTGGAGGGGACAGATTTGGGGAAGTTCACAAGGCAAGGGAATTAAGGTTGCGTTATTCTGTTTTTAAGGGAGACACCCCCCTTCTTTTTAATCTATGTATTGATTGCACAAAGACAAAAGGCACCTCTAGGAGCCACGAGCTACATTCATTCTCAACATCCTAAAGATTATTTTCTCAGATTGCCCTGGAGCAGTGGAAAAATTGGGAAAACAAGAGTCCTCATTTGGGGTTTTTTAAATCTCTAAGAAATGAACTTTGAAAGTTATTAACTCTCTGATGCTTCAATTATGCCAGAAGAAAAAGATTTGCAACGTAAGGTGACTCTGATCCCCACTTGAATTGATGAAGGGCGTGCCCAAGGCGAAGTTGAGATAGTATGAATTGATGATTGATTTTTTTCCAGAGAGACTTAAATGATCACGCATCTAGTTCTCTAAATTTCTGTCGTCACTTTATTAATTAGGCAGAATGACAGCAAGGCTCAGGAGCCCAGCACAGCAAAGGTCCCACGGAGAGGCCCCTTGGGGAGCTGGGCTTCTGGAAGGAACTCAGGCTAGTATCATGAGTCAGTGGATTTTGGACACAACCTGACTTGGGCTTCATGTTACTTCTGTTATAATTCGCATTCTCCCAGAATAGTCTGCCCTATGACATTGGAATCTAGTCATCAGTGAATCACTAGTCCTCCTATTGTTCCTAACAGGGAGGAAAATGTCATGTGTGCCAGCTTAAAAACAAAACAAAACAAAAGAACAGGAAGCATGAAAGAGGAAACCCCTGATGCTGAGGCCTGAAGAGAACAGATGAAAGTGGAAGGCAGCGTCTGCTGCATTTCCCCTTCAGTGCCGGTGTCATCAGCACCAACAGCGGCTCCAGGGCTCGGGAGGGAGGGAGAGAGGAGACTGGGATCAGCTAATGCTGGCCAGGGTCCTGTGCTGAGCAGCAACCACTTTGTTCTTTAGGAACTGTAAAAAAATTCAAGTCTTAATACCATCACTCTTTAATTAAAAAAATATATATATATATTATTTATATTTAGAGAGGGGAAGGGAGGGAGAAAGAGAGGGAGAGACACATCAATGTGGGGTTGCCTCTTGCACACCCCCAACTAGGGACCTAGCCCGCAACCCAGGCTTGTGCCCTGACTGGGAATCGAACCGGAGACTGGTTCTCAGGCCGGCGCTCAACCCACTGAGCCACACCAGCCAGGGCCCATCTCTCTTTTTAAATATGGAACTTTTGCAGCATGCAACATCCTTTAATAATATGCATGAACAGCTCCCAGGGTTGTATCAAAAGTATTTGGTGTCCACCTGAATAAGCCCCGAGTGGCCCCAAATAAGATAATTTGAGCAACTGTAAGGATATGACTGCAATGTATTGAAATGTATTAAATACATTTAGAGTCACAAGTTCAAAATGATGTAAAAACAAACAACACCCACAGACAGCCTCATCGGAGGGTTCTAAGAAAGCGACTTATTGTTTTGAAATCCAATAAGTAGAATGGGCCAGGCACTCATCTGTCTTGCCTGTTAGGAACTGGACCTTGGTGTATCGAATAGTTGAAAAGGTAAGTTTCTCTGGATAAAGCATGGCAGCTAAAATGAAGGTGAAAGGCTTGAGTTAGCATACCACTGTTTTGTGACCCTCTAATGGATGATCAGCAGTGGCCGTGGCATTCACAAAAAGAGACCACGAGACACTGTGTGCTTTCCGAATGAGGTCCACAACTGTCTATGAAGAAACAAGTTTTTATTGTTTCAAGAGGATGTGTCTCCCAACTTTAAATATTACCTGAGGGTATATTTCCTACCCTGGCATTTCTGGCTAGTTCTTCAGGATCCCCCTTTACAGGTGGGTTTCAAAGAGAAAATGAGCTAATATGTAAATCGGTGAAATCGCCAAACTTAGAATAAGGCGCTAATGACACGTTGTCTTTCTAACCGTTAACTACATTAGAACAAAATACGACAGCGTCGGTGGTCAAAGGTGACCGCCAAGTCCGCTCTGGGAGGTCAGGCTCTGTCTTGTTCATCATCATATCCCAAGAATCTAGCATTGTATTGGCATCAAACACATAATCAACAGATACTTTTAAGTAAATACATCGGTATAGTAGCTGAGGAGGAAGAAGAAAAGTCTCAGCTCTGCTAGTCTGTTGACCTTGGGGAAAATCCTGTTAAATCTCCGAGCTCTGATTCTCTTGCCTCTAACGTCCCGCCTCTGATCCAGTCTTGTAGTGAGGATGAAGTGCAGTCATGGGTGAAGAGAGAGCTCTGAACACTCCATGGTACACAAATAGAAAAGCACCATCAGCTGTCCTCTATTATTAACAGAGCTCTTTCATATTTAAAATTGCCCTGTAGTTGGGTAGTTTCAAGGGCTCCAATATTCACAGGGGGGTGGAAAGCAGTGGAAGTGGGGAGTGGGCATTTAGCCTGAGGACCTGCTGTGCATGGATTACTGCTGATAGTCACCACTGCACCCACTGATTCCCCCAACCCTGTAAAACAAGCCTTTATGCCCTGCTAGTTAGATGAGGAAACTGAGGCTTCTGGATGTCTCAGAAGCTAACCACGTCCCATCAAATGGGAGATGGACCTGAAACTGAAACCCGGATCGTCCTGACTTCAAAAGCTATTTTCTTTCCACTGCACCTTCTTCACATGAAGTTTCCAACACGTTGGAAACTATGTGTTCATGCTCTGTCCAAATGAGGAGCCCGACTTTAATTTTCCTTGACTCTTCTCTTCCTGAATAAAGGCATCGCAACAGCCAATTTCAGGATCCAGCACCCTGCTTGGAACGCATTTCTTGAGTCTTTGTAGTGTCGTAGTCACAAAGAGACCTATGTTAAAGCAGAGAGGAGAATGGTGGCATTGCACGAGCTTTGGCTTTATCTGAATTCTCTGGCACCTCTCTTCCTAACCATCCTTCCTTGTCCTGAGATTACGACAGCTTTTGGCGTCTGGGTTCCTTGCGAGTGTTAAAGGAGAATGGAACCGCCGTCATTCCCTCTAACACCCTTTTCCCACGTGCCAATTTGTTATGCAGTTCTGTGGGGGTGGAGAGCTCAGGAAAACGGTTTCTAGGTCTTCTCCTTCACTGTGAATACCTAGAGGGCCCTCTGCCCCCATCCAGCCCTGAGGCTCAGAGAAGCCAGATGCCCCTTGTCCTGGTGACGCTGCAGAGTGCCACCTCGCTGTGGGCCTCTGCTGCCTTACGGGAAACACATTTTTGCTTCCGGAGCTTTGAGTTTAAGAAAGGCCAGACCACGGCAGCATTAAGTCAGAAAGTGCATCTCTGCAGCCCGACACGTGCAAGGTGATGAAAGAGGCGGTCAAAATGGTCATCACTGGTGGAATGACAGATGCGATCTCAAAGCTTAGGTAGCTCCAAGGGTCGGTTTGATGACTAGATGGGTCAGTGTTAATGCAGCGCTGAGAACTGTGCTTGGACATGCTAGCCATTAATGATACTCCTATTGCTATCCGTTCTTGTTTCCCGGGTTCTGTTCCCTATTTTAAGTTAGCGTGTTCCCAAATCATCGTGTGGAGATTGACCTCCAAGGCACTCTTCTGTCAAGAACTGCCAAGGGACGGAATGAAGTGGGGCTCTCTTAACATATTTGATTAAATAAGCTAAAATGATTGCCCAGGCCTGAAAGCAGAATCTTAGGAAGATCTTAACACCACAATAACCCTTTATGGAAGAAAATGGAAAAATCTGGACAGATTTTTTTTTTTTCTCCCTAGTTTTTATGATGTTTTGGGAAAATCTGCACCAAAGCTGCCAGCTAGAAACCTCATATCGAAACATGTGCCTTGCTCCTAAATATCCTGATTTTGCTGCTTTTCCTGTCCAAAGGAGCTAGGTAGGGCAAAACAATCGCAACGGAGACACCTTGTCTCTGCCTTGGGTCATTCTCACGTTGGCTCAGCGCAGCGCCCCGGAAATTAGCTAAAGAGAGAGCCGGGCTGGAGGGGAAGGGCCCGATAGCACAATCTGAGTGTGCTATCTGGTGTTCTGCTTTGCCCCGCTGGGATCGGAGCTGCGAGCCAGCCTGCACTGGGCCTTATCTCTCTTCGGGGCGGCCCCAGGCTTCAGCTGGATGCCCACGTGCGTAAACCACAGCTTTGCGGAGCAGAGCGCCCAGGTCCCAGCGAGGCCGAGCCAAGCAGGACACCGTGGTGCCTGAATAATGCATGAGCGCAGGACCCTCGCTGGCACACAGGGAACTGTACTGGGAGAAACTGTACTCAGCAAGATAGCAAAACTAGCCCCCGGAACGTGTGCTCCCTGAAATTTATTCTTGCAGCACTTTGGGGGAAGGGAAAGCAAATATGACAACCGCCTGAAACTCACGGCTTGCTGGTGAGTTTGGGACTCATGGGTTTCACTTCAATGTAACAGGGCAACCTGACAGGCTATCATTGTTTTTACTGTTTTGATAAGGACTAACTCTTCCTCTGCTGCGTGTGTGGGGGTGGCCTGATCATCCTTGAGAAATGACCGGTGTTGTCTGGATGTCTGACCTCTGGACAGGGTGGGAAAACTACTGTTGGTTTGAGGACCCTCATTACTATGTCATTGAGCAAGGGGCCACCATCTTTCTATTCCAGATGTTGGCTTGAATAGAACTGCAGAGCCATGAGTGGGATTTCATTCCACAGATGTTTAGTCGCTGATAGTCTGCTCCATCATTACTTGCAAAATACCCAGATTGTTTTAGAGGAATGCTTCTGTGTCACCTCCAGGCCACAAGCCCTATTCCTGCTGTCCCAGAATGTCCATCACAGACTCACATCCTGGGCAGGACAGCTTTTCCAGCTGAGAGCGACCAGAGCCAGGAGGCTGTTTCGTGGCCCTCGCTTGACTCCCAGGTGACCTTGTCCCCTGCTGCTTGATGATGTCAGGTCTCATGCCATGGCCCTGTCCACTCCTCTGTTGATTGTGGCTGGTCAGAGTCTGGCGTTTTGAAAATGAAATGGAGACCGTTCTCTTGACTCAGAAATGATACTCCTAGCAACTTGTCCTCTGCACAGATATTTCTGGCTTAGGATGCTCATCAAATTATTGGTTCTAGTACACCCTGCAAGGAGAATCAGGCCTGTCCAATACTGGGTGATCAGGCACATACATTACAGTGCATCCATAATTGGGATTTTATGGAAGATTATTAAATAAATGGAAAAATGTTCACCCTGTATTTTTGAGTTTAATATACAGGTTAAAATATCATGAAATATCATGTACCCTATGATCTCAAGCCTGTAAAAGAGAGAAAGATATGTGGGTGAGTGTGTGTGTGGTATGTGTGGGTGTGTGCATGTGTGTGTGTGTTTAACTGTGGCTATAGCTGAGTGAAATGATTATAGGTGATTTTTATTTTCTTCTTTTGCCTCTGTCCTGCATTGCTCATATTTTCCATAATAACAATATATTGCGTTTCCAACTGGAGGAAGGGAGGAAAATGGATGATATTTTTTTTTTTTTTAATGAAAATGCCAGACAGCTACATCCAAAATATTCTCCCTTGAAAGTTAGCAGGCACACAGGTAAGAAAAGGGATTCAGAGCTTCTGTCCTTTTGAGGGAAGTGCTATGGCCCTTTCTTCTTGTTTTCTTTTACCAGCTGAAAAGAGTCCAGCTCTCTGGGTCCTGAGGAAAAGAAAAATGCCTTCGCCTAAAGGGCCTGGCTGCTCTGCAAGTTGCTGTGAGGGAGGAGGTGGCGACAGCTTGCAGAGGCTGGGAGCCAGTGCAGGGCTTCTATGGGAGTCAAGGTGGCTCCAATGTTCCTGTCACAGTGCCGGACATCTGTGGAACCGACTGGGGTGACGCACATCACTGTCAGCCTCCTAAAATTCTTTATGACGATCCTTGACAGTCATAGTAGTTCCCAGTTGCCCTTTGGCGTCAGACGCCATGGTTTAAATTCCTTCATTTGTTTTCAAGGCTCAAGTAAAGGCTGTTTCATCCCCAGGTCAAAGGGCAGTCTGATGGCTGAGCAGAACGGCCACCGCCCCTGCGGGACGCAGTCCAGTGCGGACGCTGCTCCACTGAGATGATCACGAACGGGCAGGCCACAGCGGGTGGCCCCAAAGGGAGTCAGGAAATGATTCCACTCTGAGCATTTGGAAAATGGGGGCAGCCCACGCTCCAGCAGGGTGGGGCGGCAGCTAAGTTTCACTTTTCGGAAATGACAGGTCATTTCCGAGCCCGTTGAGGAGGTACCTGCCGTCCGTCTGTGGGTACTCCATGGGAGGGCCCGACATCTCCTTTAGACGTCCCCCTGGGCCACTTTACACAGTCTTGGAGAGACACTGGCTCCTGGCAAAACTTGATTATGTAGAGGAAACTGATTTCAGAGTCTGGGGCACCGAAGGAAGGAGAAGCAGTTGATTCAGTTGATTATCTCCCGTACATTTCACAAGATCTAGCGCAGGAGAAGCCCTTAGCCTGGGCCACTGCAGCTGGTGAACTTGGGCATCCCCAAGTTCAGTTTCAAGTTCAATTTCCTGAGCACGTCACCATTAGAAGCCCTAAAACGGTGACGAATAAAGGGTTTATATTTATTCATTCCACAAACAGCAAACACCTTGTACACCATGGTGTATAATGACATGTATCATATGCTCAAGGGAAGGAAAGATTAAAACCTAAAGCCTGTTCAAGAGATAAGACATGCACTGGTCACCGGTATGAAGGTAAATCATGAGAGCATGTATGTACATTGGAATATCACTCAGCCGTAAAAAGGAATGAGACAAACTCATGCATATAGAAAACAAATTGATGGTTGCTAGATGGGAGGGGGTTGAGGAGGTAGGTGAAAATGGAGTTAAGATGTATAAATTGGCAGTTATAAAAACTGTCAAGGAGATATGAAGTACAGCTTAGAAAGTAGAGTTAACGATATTATAGTAACTATGTATAGTGACAGATGGTTACTAGAGTTATTGTGGTGAACATATCATAACATATAAAATTTCTCAGCTGTAATTCAACAAAATTTAAATATTTAAAAAAAAAGATAAAGCATGAGAGGCACAAGTTTCAGGGGGGCTGAAGTCCCTCCCATTGAGGACAAAATAGACTGACCTGCAGGGCCTCTAGCGAAGCTGGTTTTTATGGAAGCACAGGTGTGTGGAATGTGGAGACAGTAATTTTGTTACTTGATTTACAAGAGTTACACTAGTAGTGAAAGGAACACAGGGGTGGGTAGAAGTAGGTTTTCATTGATAGATGAGTGAATAAAGAAGATATGATATATACATAATGGAACAGTATTCAGCAATAAAAAAGAAAAGTGAATTTAAAAAAAATCATCACAGGCTGAGTAATTCCAGCATCCTGTACCTCTTTGTCTGCCATTTTGATGAGCACAGGAGGGAGAGGAAACTCAGAGGAGGCTGACAAAGAGGAAGGGGTAGTGACCAGTGACAGATGGGGGTATGATATTTTTTTCTTATCCACACCCATGTTTCCTGGTTCTTCCCAGCTGGCCTCTCACCAGGGCCACAGAATCCTTCTGCTGGCCTACCTTTGTCCACCCTAAATTCTGTTCTAAGTGAATCTTTCTCAGTCAACATGGTTTCTCTTTTAGCAGTTCACAGTTGTTTTCAGAGCCCATGACCGACTGGCCTCAGCATCCTGTTCTAGCTTATACCCTCCTTCTATTCTTTTATTTATTATGCAAATATGAGAACATGAACCCTGGTTTATTCTTGTATTATTATTCATTAATTATTGTATTACTTATTATCATTATTAACCTACTCTTGCCCACCCCTGTATCTTTAT